>CAJQZJ010014563.1:6597547-6704624 GCA_907164525.1 Lophiomys imhausi | reverse complement strand
TGGTGGGGCTGAGGGGGAGGAGGGTGGAAGGGTGGGACTGGAGTGGGGAGTAGGGAGGGGATTGTGATTGAGATGTAACTTGAAGAAATAAAAAATAAATTATTAAAAAAATCATTTTCTTCATTAAAATCTGGAAAGTAACTACTACACAGGAAAATACTTCATTGGCCTTGGATTTGCTTTGTGACATAGATTTTCATTGTAACATACAAAGTCATTTAAAAACCATCTTGAGCTCAAGCTTATGTCAAATATGGGAGTCAGACTTATTAAACATTTACTATTGGGTTCTTGGCACTTTCTTTGCTAATAATAAAGGGATAATTTAGTTCTTGTTTTTTACTGTAATTGTCTGGGTCTTCAGGATTCATGGAACTGGACAAGACATCTACATCCTTTATTCCCTTAGTGTAGTGTTGTTTAATAGTTTCGGAACATAATTCTGGTTTTCTGACAATTGAGAAGGAGTATTTAGAGTTTTGTGTCCAAATTTAAATATAAATGAAAATCCCTGACATGATCCACAAGGCCCTGTATGATCCATTCTGTTTAACTCCTCATATTATTTATCAACCCAAAGAGTTCTTTGTATAATTTTGAAACATATTCTTAAATAATTTCATATATGTGTACAGTGTATTTTGATCATATATACTGTTATCTATCTTGCTCTTCCACTCCTGCTGAAATATTTCTTCTCAATAATCTCCTCTACTGCTTTCCTTTCTCTTTTTGTTCATTTGTTTTTGTTTTTGTTGTTGTTAGTTTTTGTTTTTGGTGTGTGTGTGTTTGTATGTGTGTGTGTGTGATATGTGATGCTGAGTTTAATAAGGACTGCTTGTATGAGCATGGGAAACTAACCAGTGGTTACACCATTGAAGAAAATTGAATAATAATAATAATAATAATAATAATAAAAGAAATAAAAAGGAAAGGACATGACTGGTCTCAGGATTTGGCACCAGATGAATGAAAAAAAAAAAAAGAAATACAAAAAGAAAGACATGACTGATTCCAAGTATGGTGAAGGAGATTGTTTATTGTAGATAACAGGGAGAGAATAGTCAGAGTCAGGAACATCGGGGAGATTCCAGAATAAATATGAACAAACAGAGCTGAGCCATGTGAGGAAAGAGGGAAGAGAAGAGGAAAGAGCCAAATCAAGAGGCCAGGAATAATCAAAGTGGTTGGATTATATAGGGAAGCGCAGCTGAGGGAAGGACAGCCTACTTCTATACTGGAGAAGTTTAGGGCAAAGCATGGGGCATGCCAGCCAGGAGGACCCTATAGCAGGTAGGGCCTGAAGGATGCTGGGAGAACCTAGGAACCAGAGTTTCCTTTGATATGTTAATGGGCACCTCAGTCATTTGTCCTGGGTTTGAGACCTAACAAAAAAAAAGTTCAAATGACAGCACATGCTGGCAAGGGTGTGGAGAAAGGGGAACCCTCCTCCATTGATGGTGGGAGTGTAGGCTTGTGCAACCACTATGGGGGTCAGTCTTGTGATATCTTAGAAAGCTTGGAATAGCTCTGCCTCGGGACCCAGCCATACCACTTCTGGGTATACATCCAAATGACTCCTCACCAAATCACAAGGAAGTTTCCTCATCTATGTTCATAGCAGTCTTATTTGTAATAGCTAGAAACTGGAAACAACCCATATGTCCCTCAACCAAAGAATGGATTAAAAAACTGTGGTACATCTACACAATGGAATACTACTGGGCTATCAGAAACAATGAAATTATGCAATTTGCAGCCAAATGGATGGAACTAGAGAAGTTCATCCTGAGTGAGCTAACCCAGACTCAGAAGGATGCACATGGCATTTATTCCCTTATAGTTGGATTTTAGCTATATAGTACAGGATATCTATACTACAACCAATGCACCAAGGGAACATGGACATAGACTTTTTGTTTGTTTGTTTGTTTTCTCTCCCTGTCATTGAGACACTTTTCCCTGGTGGTACTGCCTTGTAGGCCTCCAGTGTATGAGGAGGCTCTTGGCCCTCATATGACTGCTGAATTGGGGCGGGGGAATGTTATATAGGGACACTCCACTCCAGAGGAGTGTGATGGAAGGGTTAGGGGGTGGAGGATGGGAGGGCAGGACTGGGAAGGGTGGAAAGAGGACACTATGATGGAGATGTAACCTGAAGCAATAAATAAACAAATAAATAAAATAAAAATAAATGACTCCCTTTCTTCAGGTAGCTCTTAACTGCCAGTGGCTTCTCTGGATAGAGGTGGAGGGGCCTCACAAGCCACTCTCCCGTTGATGATGAAATATTGATGGACCAGTCAGTATTACAGTATTGTGCAAATATTTTTCAGGTAACCACATCTGTGGTGATTTCATGAGAGCAGTGGTCATGCCATGTCCAGAAGACAGGATTTCTGTGCTCCCTAACTTTTGACTCTTAGATTCTTTCTTCTTTTTCTTTTCTTTTTATTTTATTTTATTTTATTTTTTTGGTTTTTTCGAGACAGGGTTTCTCTGTGTAGCCCTGGGTGTCCTGGACTCACTTTGTAGACCAGGCTGGCCTCGAACTCGCAAAGATCTGCCTGCCTCTGCCTCCCAAGTGCTGGGATTAAAGGCGTGCGCCACCACTGCCCGGCTCTTCTTTTTCTACCATGATGTACTAAGAGCCTTGGAGAGGCTGATATAGATGTTGCATTTATGGCCAGGCAGTTATTTAATCTCAGCATTTACCTGTTCTGAATCTTTGGGTTAACCTCTGCCTTTTAGAAAACAGAAGCTTTTTTGACCTGGCGTTCAAGCAGCACTGACTTGTGGGTACAAACACAAATATTTACAAGGAAGTTTGCAGCACATCTGTTTAGCAAATAACAGTTTGTCCATAGGTTCTGCCATCTCTCTAGACATAGGCCTATCATCAGATGTGTAGTACTAGGCCTCAGATCCAGTCAGAATATTGTTGATTACCCCATAACATTCGTGCCGCTCTTTAACCTGTGGACATATTTTACCTGACAGGTCAGTATTGTACCATGTGGGTTCCACCACTGACTAGGGCCATTGATGACATTTCTCCCTCTGTGGCCTGCATAGACCATTTCAGCAGTATGACAACTAGCCATCAGGGAAAGTTCCAGTTCATTTTCACCTTGATTTCTCAGTGTCATATACCTAAAGTGTATGTTGTCTTCAAGCAAACAGTCTGCTGGGCAATCAAGACCAATGGCAATAGCTTATATTACTTTGGGGCCTCAGAGGCCTCCTTGACCTACAACTCACAGTGATACCTGGCACAGGGATTTTCATTTAAACCTGTGGCTGCTGGGAGAAGCATTGCTTTAATATAAAAATAATCATAAAGTTTAAACTGTTAAGGAATCATTTAATATGCAGTGATTTTTACTTTCTGTGTTAGCCTGTGATCAACTGTGGAGGTGACATTAGTGTGTCTACAATATCTTGAAGTGCGATAGGATGGAAATGGATTCTGGCATTTCTACTCACTTAGCTTTGGGACCTTGGACATATAGCTGTCCTCATCAAGTACCCATTTCTTATCTATAAGTAGGACTGCTAATATCTATTTCTCAAATCCTTAAAGTTGATGGACTGCATGGAACAGCCTGGACACACACCATGGTATGAATTTTCTTCACAATCTGGGTTTTTGGATAAGAATAGTTCCTTCCTAGGAGCTCCCCAAAACACACTAACTTTTCTCTGGTAGAATTACTGAAGGTATAATCAATCATCTGTCGACCCCTAAAAGTGCCTTGAAGGTCTGACAGGAAAAGTTTTTCCTCTTTATTTCTTGCTGAAGTAATTTCCCACTGTCTTGCATATCCTTCCTCTTCCAAATCTTGCCTTCCTTTCTGGTACCACTCTTACTTTTCCTTCATTCCCCTTCTCCTCTCTCCACTGAAGTTGAACATTGCCACATAGCGCTGTGTCTCTTGATAGGTTTTTCATTAAAACACTAATGCTACATGCCTTGGGAGGCCCTGCTCTGGGAGCTCTGTAGAGTTTCCAAGATGACATCTGATTAATTTCTGTTTCTTTTCTTTATTAGAAACACAATGAATTTGGCTGTATTACAGTCTAGGGTACGTAGAGAGATTGCATTCCACGATAAATCCACTTACACAGTGGCTTATGCTCTGTATTTAGGGTCAGTGGTTGGAGGCTTGGCAAAATTGCTTGGCAAGAGTTCCCAAGCCTTATTTGTCCCTCTTATAAAAAGATACTTTCTTTCTCAGGAAGCCCTCCTGGGCAAAATTGAGAGGTCATTTCTATATGAGGATTGGGTATAGATATTCAGCTAAATTCATATTTCCCAAATTGAAGAAGAAACATTTGCATCCCCCTTCCTTCATATGGTTGGTATATTTGAAGTCCTGTACTTCACATTTGCATGGGGAAATTTCACAGTCTAAATTAGACTATATGAAACTCCATTTTAATCTACAGAACTGTTAACTCATCTATTTATCCATCTATCTAGCAAGTCAGCCACCAGCCATTAATTCACATATCTTTTTGTTCACATGTTAAACCATTCATTAATGTCATATGAAAATATTTATTAAACAAACTCTTTTTGTTATTTTGTGACAATTATATCACCTGGGACTCATTGTGTATATGAGGCTGGCCTTAAACTTACAGAAACCTGCCTACAATTGTTTCCTTCATATTGAGATTAAAGGTATGAGCCCCTATGCCCAGTCTGTGTGCTTTTTAAAAACGATTTTGTGTATGCTTTGTTGCATGTACGGTGTATATACTTGTTAGTATAGATGTGCACCTATGTAGGTGGATGTTGACTGCTGATATCAGGTGTCATTTCTTGGTTTCTCTCCACCTACCTTTTATTTTTATTTTTATTTTTTTTGAGATAGGATTTCTAACTGAACATGAAGCTCATTAATTTATGTGAATGGCTGACCAGCCAATCTATTTACCTTGGTCCATGCCCCTCTCCCAGCCCTGAGATTACATATGTGCTATCACAAATGGCTTTTTATGTGGTAACTGGGAATCCAAAATCATACTTTTACAGTGAGTACATTATTGATGGACCATCTCCCCAGGACCCTGTGCTGTGTTCTGTTGGAAATTCATCCTAGGCACTCATAGGAAATACTGAATAAATTTCATCCAGATTATTTCACAAAGCTGTTCTCCATCTGGTAGAGAGGTGGGTGTGAGGAGCCAGACTGACTGAAGACTTTTTCAGAGGCTGCAATGAAAAGACAAAAGGAGTGTTAGTTCTGTGTCCTTGTTTAGGAGTGGATTTTGCCAGGCTGATCTAGAGCTTGGAGCCAATGCCTTGAAGGAATCAAGGTTATGACTTCTGGGGACCCAACTTTTCCACCTGGACTGTGGTTATCAATTTTTAGACAACTGTATATGAAGTATCCTGTATTCTCTTTACCAACATTGCCTGACTTAGCTCTCTGCTGATCTTGGACATCCCTTCCCCTGAAAATAGTACATGTAATGCTATACTTTTTAATAAACTTGCTTGGCATAAGTCATCAGCTTGGGAAAGACCCCCTGATCCCAGCTACTGTTTTTGTCTTCTTGTTTTCTGGATTTCTCGAGCTTTTACTTCCAATCAACACCTCACCATTTGGGACCCTTACTCCTGCTGGTTTGGGACAATGGGTATAGGCATGCAGATCTGAATCAATCAAGGGGACTGTTTTCTTGGAGTACTGATAGGTGGGGCGCTTCAGAGATATGCTGGTTGGATCAGCAACATTCCTAGCTCATCCTCAATGACCTGAGACAGAATTGGATTCGTGGAATTTGTGGAGGATTCCAGTATCCAGAAAAACATGTTTGTTAGTTTTTTAATCGTTAAAGTTCCAGTTGGGAAATCTGAGCTTAGGGTGACTGTGGCTTGAAATTCACTGGGGATTTGATTTCAATGTGGATTTTAAGCCATTGCACTTGAAATTACTGAAATACAATGGATATCCCACTGGCAAGCTGGCAAACACTGTATCTGAGGTGACAACACTCTGGGACAGGATGTCACCAAGACAGCCATCTATTGCCTGTCTTGTTGAGATGAGGGCCTTGCAGGGATCCTCAGTGGTGAGCAGATGGTCCAGATCAAGCCTCTCTTGCCTTTTTTGCAGGCACAGTTTCTCTCCTGCATTGTCTTACTTAATCTGGCCAAGACATCAGTTAGGGGAACATTTTAAGAGAAAGAACAGTGAACATCCGTAGATCTGTCACTTGGATCCAATAATTGTTAACATCCTGTCGGATTTGTTTCTTGCTGTATTTTTTTTTTTTCTACACTGTTTGAAAGGAAATTGCAGGCATCATAAAACTTCACCTCTAAATTCTTCAGCATGTGCCTCTTAGAAATAAAGAACTTCCATCACAAAATCACAATACTATTTTCACACCTGAGAAAATTAATAATTCCCCATAGGATTTAAAACACAGTTCAAATTATTCCTAAAATGTCTTTTCTGGCTTATTCCTTTGCTTCCTCAAGAACAGGATTCAATTAAAGTTCATACCTTGAAACGTCCACTTTTTAAAGGGAATTGAAAGCCAGTTCCCCCCCTGAGGTGGAGATGAATAGATGTCAGATAAGCAGTAGGCTGTGAACTGAAACTTCTGGATCATGGGGCAGGAATCCAAGGCCACAGATTCTGCCATGTGCGATGTTCTCATAGAATAATCGTGCTTCCAAAAAGTATTTAAGATACTGTCTCATGATTGCTGACCTTTTATCTTGTCAAATGTAAGTAATCAGAAAAGAGTACCTTTGTTTAATTAACAAGTGACATTTTAACCCTAAAGTCAAGGTCATGGTTTCAGAGGTCAAGGGGACAATGGCCTTGCTCAATGTAGACTTCTATTAGATGGTTGGGCTGGTACATGACTGGTGGGGGGATTCATGTCAAGAGAGACTTGTTAGCAATGAGAATGTGGAACATGTTGGAGTGGGATGTGGGAACCTTAGAGATTTTCATGTGACCTATTAATCCTGCCCCTCTTCTCTTGGCATCTGCAAGTGAAAACATTGTACCCCTCCACCAACATTTTACTTGAAAAATTTAAATATACAGCAAGAATTATATAATTCTACAGAAAATGATCATATTTCTACCTTCTATAGTCTGCCATTTGGTTGGCCCTCCCTCCAAGTTTCATCACCCATCTCTCAGAAGTAGGGTGTGATGGCATATTAGTTTCCCATCTTGTGTAGGACCTTACTACAAATTCTTGTTTTCACATTACCCAATCATGAACTCTTACTTTATCTTCACCCTCCAGGTATGTTGGAGAAAGGCTTATTTTATATTTGGACAGCAGGGTCAGAGTCTGGCCAAGCTCAGCCCACAGATCCTGGGCTTCCCCAGATTTTTGTTCATTTGTTTTTTCTTTTTTTTTTTTTTTTTTTGGTTTTTCAAGACAGGGTTTCTCTGTGTATCCTTGGCTGTCCTGGACTCACTTTGTAGACCAGGCTGGCCTCGAACTCACAAAGATCCGCCTGCCTCTGCCTCCCAAGTGCTGGGATTAAAGGCGTGCGCCACCACCGCCCGGCTCATTTGTTTTTTCTTAAGACAGGGGTTCTCTACTTGTGCTTGGCTGTGCTGGAACTCACTATGTAGACCAGGTTGGCCTTGAACTCATAGAGATCCATCTGCCTCAGCCTCCTGAGTGCTGGGATTAAAGGCATGCACCACCACAAAAAGCTTTCCTCAGTTATTCTTGATAGTCCAGTCACACTGAATGAGTCATAATTGCAATTTTGTTACTGTTATGAGTTGTAATATAAATATTTGATATGCAGGATATCTGATATGTGATCCCCAAAGGGCTTGTGACCCTCAGGTTGAGAACCACTGGGTTAGGGGCAAACAAAAGGGTTGCAACCCTCGGGTTGAGAATCACTGGTTTAGGGGCAAAGATAGGAATGTACAAACCAGAACTGGCCTTAAAACTAAACCCATATATGGCACCAAAGAAGAGAGCACTACCCTATATAGGGCCCAGGGTAGTGGAGGGAACCTTCCAGCTTTTGGGGGCGGGGGGTTGAATATTACCTGAATCTTCAGGATGTGCTAAAAACAACTCTGCAGAGTCCACATTGTGTGACGAGGTGGGCATCATGCCTTGGCTGTATCAGGGACTGCTTCAGTTCAGAAATCGGAGGTGCAGGGACTGGGGGCTGCCACACGTTTTGCAGGGAAGGAGTGGCTTTTCCAAGTTCCTGCCCAGGATGTGCCGTGGCTATGCTCCTCCAAAAGAGGTGAGACGCAAGTTTGTGGCAGGAGTGGCAGGCCTCCATCTACTTGGAACAGCACATATGCAGGCTTGTCAACAAGAGGATATTCCCTTTCTTATTTGGGAGTCTCTTTCCAGAAGGTGGCTCTAGTGAGTTGTACCTAGCTAAGGCTTGGCTGAGTGCACTCTGCGTTCTGTGACAGGGATTAGCCAACACACAGCTGCACCGCAACTTGAAAATCTGGAACAAATTTGAAATCTGAACAAGTCGGTTTTTTTTTTTATAAGTTAATGAAAAATGTGCCAAGCTGCAAATGAAAGTACTTCTGAACTTGGCAGGAAAATGTGTGGTTAAGGAGGTTATCAGTTGAGGGAAGCAAGGGCTCTTGAGTGCTGTTGACAAACACAGGAGAAGATACATGCCTCTGTGAGTCTGGTCTCAGCTTTTGTTCCTTATTTGCTCATGCTCTTGTCAGCTGTCACCTCTCAGAGGCCACAGAGGCAGTGACGTCATCCCATCTGCAGGCCTCTGAGACTCCATTTCTGTGTTTGCAGGTCCCTGAGACCATCATGTGAGGCAGTTCATTAGTGCTAGCTATCCACCTAACTTCTGGCTTGGGGCAGAGGCCAAGGTAGGCATCAGATGGCTAGAGCCCTCTGCCCTCTTCTCATGGGGAAAGAGGGCCTGAGCTGGCATGACACTATTCGTGGGTAGGTGGTCATGTAAAGCCAATTCAACCCCTTCTTGAAGTCCACCAGTGCCTTGGGCGGGTTTGTAATGAGGAGTAATCTGTGAATAATTGATCTTGGCTAGCTCACAAAACAGCAGTCTTCTGTCTGTTGACGTCATTCAAATAGTTCTGAAGGGGGGCAGAGAGATGATGACTCTTGATTAAGAGACCCTACTGTTCTTGGGGGAGACCTGGATTTGGTCCTGAGAACCCTTATGTGGTGGTTCACAACTGCCAGTAATTCCCATTACAGGGGAGCTGATGCCCTCTTTTGGCCTCCATGAGTACCTGCATGTACATCCTCTCAGATCTTTGACTGCTCATATATTCATAAAATTAAAAATAAAACTAATCTCCAGATAGTTCAGAAAAACGCATGTCTTTAGTTTCATTGTACTTAGTTCCAGCTATAACTCTTCCAACGTTTTCTATATCTTAGGCCTTTCTGGTTGCAAAGAATGAAAACTGAACTACAACTATAACCCATAACAAACATGGAAGGTGTCTGATTCTGTCCTTCCAGTGAAGAAAGGGCTAGAGCTGGGCTAACAGAGGGAGGGGACAGTCCTGACCCACACTGGTGGACTTTCGAACAGCCTCTGAGGAGGTTGCTGTCATGTCAGGATGGCTTAGAGGAATTTGCTGATGTCCTCAGAGGTGAAATCAGCCAACTGGTGGCTTGGTTTAGGGCTGGTTATCCCTGTGAAGACTGCAGAGCCCAGTGCTTAACACTGGCTGGAAAGGAGGGTGAGATTCAGGCTGTGGCCTGTGCCTTCTTAGGGGTATTCACGTGGGGAGTGAGCCGAAAACAGGAGTACGTCTCAAACCTGAGCACCACAGGGCTGCGTTTCTGTACTGCTCTTCCTTCTCTGGCTAGGTTCCATCCAGGAGGGAACCCTTTGAAGTGCACAGAAAAGGGGGTACCATGCCTGGGTTTTTTTATATAATTTATTTTTTATTTCTTCAAGTTACATCTCAATCACAATCCCCTCCCTACTCCCCCCCCACCCAGTTCCACCCTGTTTTAATCAACTTTACCCATTTTTGTCAAATAACTCATATCCTCTTTTGGAAAAATATGAAATACAAGAAGTCCCCCAAAGGAAAATAAACACCCAGAAATTCATCAAACAGAAATAAATACTACTAGTGTGTGTCAACTCTTCTTTATGTTTTTTTTTCTATTAATTTTCACACTGTTGATCCCAAGCTATGAATACAAAAATTGTATCCTTTATTATCATCATTAGCTTTCGGCTAATGATATGATTTCTAAGGTGTTCATAACATCCTACTTACCCAATTCCAAAGAGCTACAGTTTGTTACATGTTTTCAGGCTGGGATCCTAAGTACATTCACAGCACTGCCCTGTCCCCAGGTCTTGGTGGAGGGGCTGTGCTATCTAGCAATAGCTCATTTAGTTATAGGGAGGATGCCTAGGGGGCTGGTGGCTGCGGACTCTGGTCACTGTGGATCAAGCATAGAACAAGGGAACAATTCTGCCTTTAGGAAGATGTGTATTTTTGGTGTTTGCCTTGTTTACTGCCTCTGCTTATAGCTTTCAACAAGTTTCCTCATCTGAAATACAAGGTGATAAATAACTGACTGTAGGAGTTTTTATAAACATTAAACATGTGACAGGCAGCATGGATTATATAACATATAGTATTTAAATATATATTAAATATAAAATATGCAATGTGAGTTATATGAGATAATTTTATCATAAGTGACATAGCATACAGAAAACATAGACTAGCAGGGGAAAACTTAAGTGAGAGAACATATGGAGGTCTCAACTCATGGTCAGCAAGGAAACTGTCCTATACATGTTAGGGACAGTAGCACTTTTTGACTTAGCTGAAAGTAATGAAGGGAGAAGCGTATGTGAAGTCGGTTCAATGGACGAGATCTATCATAGGAGGAAGGATGGGAGAGTTCAAGTCAGTGAGCTTGATAGTGTCTGACTCCGTGCAGAGCTAAGCAAGCTCTCGATGCTTCTCTGGCACAGAGGGAGGCTTGGAGTCTTTACTAGTTTCCTCCAAGCCTTGGCTTTCTGTTTCATTTCTTGACAGGCCTTTCTAAAAGACTGACATTTCAGGTTTATGTTTTACTGTTAGCTTTCAGAATTGCGAGCAAAGTTCTTCAGGGAAAAACATCAGCTTTTACTTAGTGGTGGATTTGTGGGCTGGCCCTGGTACATGGTGGGACCTGTCTGGGCAGTGAACACCATCCTTTGAAATTCTCCGAGCAGAACATGAGGTACGTGGGATGAGCTGGGTTTCCAGATATTGTACCCCAGTCTCAGGTTCCTGTGGAAGGCTGCTTGGTCGGGATTATTATGACTATAGCGTTATCAACTATTATCAGCATGACCTTGGACAATTCACCTGTCATTTCTGCAGAATGAGTACAACACTGTCCACATGGCAAGGGTTTGTGAGGACTAAGTAGATATGTCTAACACATCTAGGACAGCTCCTTTTCGTCTCTCTGCTTAAAGGATACTTTCTTGATCCATCACTACCAAGCTATCAGACAAGTGTGCATGCACACATTCACACATTCATGTTCCTCAATTCATGTACATGTACATGTACCACACAAAGGAGCACATATGCATATGTGTGCAGATAGGCACATATGTACATACAGTGCATGCTTGCATAGACATGCACAAACATGTGGCCACACATGCACATGGGCACTTAAGCACATAGACAAGTGCACATAGTAATTGACATATGTATGTATACTCAGCCCACCCATACCCTCACACCCTTGCCTGCATGCAGTCTGTAGTCCATCCATATTGTTCTCTCCAGTTCCCTAAGCATGCTATGCGTTTTCTCAGTTGTATGACTTTGTAAGCATCCTTCCCTTCCCTCACTAGGAAGGTATTTTTTGTTCATCACCAGGTCACCTCCTCCTCATTTTGTATGATCCATGTCAAATGTCACATCTTCTGTGAAGCATTTCTCTAGACAAGGACTATTAGCTGTTCTTTATTTCTCATGGAAACTGTGTGCGAGTGGGCTGAGGAGATACGTCTCATTCATCTTTGGGTTCCTGGCATCTGACACAGAGTCAGCGCTCCTGACATAATTGCCGAATACTAGAAAAGCAGGTGCAGAGTTTATTCCACCAGGTTCTTCAGTTTGTGATCCCTTTGCAGAGGTTGAGGGGGCGGGGCATTTTCTGGGGAGAAGTGCTGCTTAGGAAACACTGGGAGGAGGGGAGGCAGGTGCCTTGCAGATCAAGACCATCACAGGTCTAAGGAAACAAAAGGAAGAAACATTCTTTTCCTCCAGGCTGTCAGCTCTGTTGCCTGAGGGCAAGGACACAGCCTTCCAGGGAAGGGGGAAGCAGAGGGAGAGGGAGCCTGGTAGGTAGAAAAGGTAATATGAATCCTGGAGGAACAGAAGGGCAAAGAGAAATTCTGTTTTCCTAATGTGGGGAGCCCAGAGGGTGAACAACGTGGGGAGGGGTGGGAACAGGGTGATAAGATAGCAAGTCAAATGCATCAGACATCCTCAAATGCTTAATCTCAGGACCTTATTATATTCTTAAAAATTGTTGGAGACCCTGGGGAATTTGTACTTTTGTGGCTTTTATAAAATAAATATTTACCAATTATTAATTTTAGTGTACCGATTTTACCATGAACTAATTAAAACAACAAAATGAATTCATTGCTTATAAATATAGTAATTTATACTTAAAATTGTATGCATTATAAAAAAAATTGGTGAGAAGGTATGTTTTTGCAGCCTGAGGTGCCTCCTTTGATGGAAGACAGCTGTTTCTAATTGCTGCCTTTGTTCAGTAGAGTAGATTCATAAAGAAAATCATGATTTTCCAGCCATCACTTCTAGGGCCTCATGTGATCTTTATGATATCCCATGTCATCTCATCTCTGGAGAGTTCCATGTCACATAAGGAAAATCTGAAGTGTCAGGAAAGTAGTTGGACATCACAGAGTCTCGAAAAGGGTCTGGGGAACTTTGGAGACATGTTGGATGAACCCATGGTAAAGTACTAGTATTCATGGTTTCTTTCTTTGGGTGGAGCTTTGTGTCTTAGCTGTCACTTTAGACCTCCTGTCTTGGTTAGGGTTTCTATTTTCACGATAAAACACCATGACCAAAAGCAACTTAGGACAGAAGAGTTTAATTCATTTTACATGTCCATATCTCAGTCCATCATTGAAGGAAGTTGGGATAGGAACTCAGGGCAGTAACTGAAGCAGAAAGCCATGGAGGAATGCTGCTTACTGGCTTGCTATCTCCTGGCTTGCCTCCATTTCTTTTCTTTTTTTTTCTTCTTCCTTTTTAAAAAATAAATTTATTTATTTATTGCTTCAGGTAACAACTCCATCATAATGTTCTCTTTCCACCCCTCCCAGTCCTGCACTCTTACCCTCTACCCCCTAACCCTTCCATCCCACTCCCCCGGAGTGGAGTGTCCCTGCATAACAGTCCCCCGCCCCAGTTCAGCAGTCATATGAGGGCCAAGAGCCTCCTCATACACTGGGGGTCTACAAGGCAGCACCAATAGGGAAAAGTGTCTCATTGACAGGAAAAAAAAAAAAAAAAGGCTATGCCCATGTTCCCTTTGGTGCATTGGTTGTAGTATAGATATCCTGTACTATATGGTTAAAATCCAACTATAAGGGAATAGATGCCATGTGCATCCTTCTGAGTCTGGGTTAGCTCACTCAGGATGAGCTTCTCTAGTTCCATCCATTTGGCTGCAAATTGCATAATTTCATTGTTTCTGATAGCTGAGTAGTATTCCATTGTGTAGATGTACCACAGTTTTTTAATGCATTCTTCGGTTGAGGGACATATGGGTTGTTTTCAGTTTCTAGCTATTACAAATAAGGCTGCTATGAACATAGATGAGGAAACTTCCTTGTGTTTCGGTGAGGAGTCATTTGGATGTATACCCAGAAATGGCATGGCTGGGTCTCGAGGCAGAGCTATTCCAAGTTTTCTAAGATATCGCCATACTGACCTCCATACTGGTTGCACAAGCCTGCACTCCCGCCAGCAATGGAGTAGGGTTCCCCTTTCTCCACACCTTCGCCAGCATGTGCTGTTATATGAGCTTTTAATCTTAGCCATTCTGACAGGTGTGAAATGGAATCTTAGAGTTGTCTTGAGTTGCATTTCTCTGATGGTTAAGGATGCTGAGCATTTCTTCAAGTGTCTCTAAGCCATTAGGAATTCCTCCTTTGTGAATTCTCTGTTTAGATCTTTTCCCTATTTTTTTCATTGGATTATTTGGTTTTCTTGGCATTTAATTTCTTGAGTTCTTTGTAAATTTTGGATATTAGCCCTCTGTCAGATGTGGGGTTGGTGAAGATTTTTTCCCAATCTGTAGGCAGCCGTTTTGTTTGAATGACAGTGTCTTTCGCCTTACAGAAGCTTTTCAGTTTCATGAGGTCCCATTTATTGATTGTTGGTAGTAGGTCCTGAAGTGTTGGTGTTCTGTTCAGGAAGGTGTCACCTGTGCCAATGAGCTCAAGGGTTTTTTCCCACTTTCTCTTCTAGTAGATTTAGTGTGTCCGGACTTATGTTAAGGTCTTTGATCCACTTGGACTTAAGTTTTGTATAACGTGATAAGTATGGGCCTAACTTCATTCTTTTACATGTGGACATCCAGTTGGACCAGCACCATTTGTTAAAGATGCTGTCCTTTTTCCATTGTGTGGTTTTGGCTTCTTTGTCAAAAATTAGGTGACCATAGGTGTGTGGGTTTGTTTATTTTCTTATAGACCCAGGTCAACCTACCCAGAGGTAATACTGCCCTCTATGGACCAGACCTTCCCACATGGATCATCAACCAAGAAAATGTGTGTAATAGGCTTGCCTTTACACTGATCTTATGGAGGCATTTTCTCAATTGAGGTTCCTTCATTTTAGATGGCTCCAGCTTGTATCAAGTTGACAAAAGAACCAAGTAGGAGAGCTTCCTGTTTGCTTGTTCCCTACTGACCTGTGGGTCCTTGCTCTGCCATGGAGGGTTTCTGGTCACATCCTTTATGGGAAATGGTAAAGTTTCAGGGAGGGAAAAGATTCCTGAGTGGGAAATAGGAGATGACATGGAATCCTGAAGTCCAGCAAGCACCATGTGTACTTGGTTGGGTCATTTATCTTCAAGAAACTATGTTCTGCCCTGATCTTTTCTGGAATAGAGATGGGGTCAAGTTCTTCAGAAACCATCTTGGTTTATCAGGGGTGAATTTCTGACCCCATTTGATGTAAACACATTGCCCTATCTGGTTGTTGAGAGGGACTTCTTTGTAAAGGAGACTAACAGTCTTCCTTATATAAATGTAACTTACATTGTTGAGGTATTAAAAAGATCATCAAGTTGCTAAGAATGGAAAATGGAAAAAGAAAACAAGACAAATAATACTATTGTCATCATCCCTAGAGATAGCTCCTGCTAGTACTGGGATGATGCTCCTCCTACTTTCTCTATGAGAGCACATAGTTCATTCTTCATGCTTGATAGACTATTTCTTCTTAAACATGACCTTATTGTGTGACTCCCAGAAACTGAATGACATTTGATTTCTTGATTCTGGCAATCAAGTCTCCACTTTCCAGAAGGTCTTTGACCCTTACCATGTCTACACTGCCTTTTCCTGTCTCTCCCCAAAATAAAACATTTACATATGTCCAATCCACACCATTGAAGCTAGCCTGATCTATGAGTGAGCACTCTTGTTGAAAAGTGCAGAAATTTAGATTTTCTCATTCTACCTTTGCTTTCTGGACAATGCCAATGTCCCAGAGTCACTTTGGAAATCTTACACCAACCCAAGTTGTTTGTCTCTCTCTTCTCTTAGTGGCACATTGCTTTCCATAATTGACTTCAACTGCCCACATGTGGCACGCTGAGTAACTGCTCACTGAGGTGAGCCTATGCAGGGCAGGGCAGAGGCTTATCCTCTCTCCATCACCCAGTGTGCATGCATTTTTGGTTACTTGATTCTCCAGATGGACTGTGAGCCATCTGCAGGTGGTGGCCTCAGAGGACTAATCACCTCATCTGTGTGGTTGGGAAAGAATCAAGGCTGAGCCTGCTGTGAGTCTTGAGGCAAACAGGATTCTGGGCCACAAGATGTCAGTGTTGTCTCAGCTACAAAGGAAACAGTCACTCACATCTTGACTTGCCTGGTGCTGGCTGTGCTAAATACTTCCAGGAACTGACAGACAGGGGTGCACCCCCTTGCTTCAGGTAGTTCTGGAAGAAAGTGAAGTGTGTGGCGATGATAACAAGACTCCAACAAGAGGAAGGTTCCAGCTGGGGCAAGCCAGTGAGTGCTCTCAGTCTGCCGTCCATGTAGGAGATTGGGGTAGCTAAGTTGAAGCCATTGCAGGGAAACCGCTTACTATCCTGCGACATGCCCAGCTGAAAGCTCTAGATGGTCAGAAAGGGCTGCTCAATGGGTTGGGCTGAAACAAATTTAAACAAAATGTGCATCTCTCTCTCTAATTTTTTGTTCTAGTTTCAGTTCTAACAGCTGACAAAGCAGGGGTTCACTGTCTTCACTATTAGTCATGACTTTTCTACAGAATACAAAGAAATGACTTATTTTCTTGGAGGAGCTCAATAGACCACTGGCCGAAGCAGCCCTGACCTTCATTTGTGAAATCAGTTAGTAAATGCAGGAGATGTCCAGGATTAGCAGCCTTACAGGTTGTGAGGGGCAGAACCGTTCATATTTTGGCTCCAGCATGGGGTGCTGGATAGGAAGTCAGAAGGGCTCCCTCATATCCCAGCCCAGCCTTGCAAGCCGCAAGTTCCTCTCAGCCTCAGATCCCCCAATTCCCACCCAGCTGTTTTGCTCCAAAGAGCTACCTGCTCCTCAGGGTGCAGCAGCGTCTCCCTACTTCCCTGGCAGGTGACTGGAAAGCTTCTTTGCATTGGATCTACTCTCATGGCATACCTATAAGTATTTTTGAGTCAAAAAACAGCATACACATTCTCTTTGAATTTCTGCTATTTATTAACTAGGAGGTAAAATTGAGAACATTCCTAAACTTCAAAACCTTTTTAATTTTGAATGCAAAACATAATTTCTGTAAATCTATTAATTTTCTCTGAATTGGATCTAGCAATTTATTTTTCTGGTCTGTTTGTGCTCCTGACCCCCCTCCCCTTTTTTTTGTAGTCCTAGAAAGCCTACCACTTTACAGTCTTACAAATCCCAGGACTTTTGTGCAAACACTCTTGAAGATGTAATCTTCATAATAAAAATCAAGTTGATTGTCTTATTTAATATTTTCTGAGGGCATTATGGATGACTTATTGATTTCTGAAAATTAAAACTAAGAGCAAAAAGAAACTCACACAATTGTTTGCAGTCCACCAGCTGTTAGGAAGATGTTGAAAACTATTTCAATGCAAAATCAATGAAATCCGACAGTAATGAAACAATGGGTGATGATTCGAGGCAGACTTTTGTCTCTGAGTTATCAGTGCTCCCCGGGGAATGTTGAAAGCAGCCATTTTACCTAGCCACAAGGTTAAGGTTGGGACTGGAAATGGGTGGGACAAGAATGGCAGGGAAGGAGCAACATTTGCTGGGTACTTTCTGCAATAGGGACAGTGTTGGATACCCAGGATTCCCAGTTGTTTATGTTTGACATGTGAATGGATGTACTCCTAGGCTGCTGCAGCATCCCCTATCCCTTCAGCCCCTTAGATTCCTGGTACTCACTGTAGCCCCAGATGGCTTTGGGTAAAGCTGAGCTTGACGCTAGGATGAATAGTGAGCAGCAAAGCTCTGGTCTCAACGTGAGTGTAAGGCTTGAGAGTCTGTGCATGTGACCACTCTGCTTGATCATCTCTGTTAGAAAAGGACCAACTGGCTCATCCTTTGGAGTCTTAGCAGTTGGACTCTGAGGAGTGTGTGCTTTCAGAGAAGAAACAAAGATTTTTTTTTTCTTCTACTATCTGTGTGA
This sequence comes from Lophiomys imhausi, assembly GCA_907164525.1. Classification (NCBI taxonomy): domain Eukaryota; kingdom Metazoa; phylum Chordata; class Mammalia; order Rodentia; family Muridae; genus Lophiomys; species Lophiomys imhausi. The sequence continues at coordinate 6,686,673 of CAJQZJ010014563.1, read as the reverse complement.
CAGCTAGAAGGGGCTGGGTTTCTCCTGTCACAGGTGAAGATACTTGAATATACCTGACGGTTAGGTCTTTTCCCCTTCTCTTAAAATTTTTTTTCTAGCTGAGGCTACAAAAATTTAAAGCAGAATTATATATTATTATAAGGTTATATGTATACCTTTGTTGGTGCAAATGGACAGTTGTGTAGGGGTTGTATCAGGAAAGGCCTTCTAGTGAGCTGACATTTAGTTCCGCCTATAGGAATGAACAGGCAACAGCTTCAGAGGGAACAGGTCTGAGTATATGTGATGGGGTTAGAGGGTGGCATATATTCACCTTAAATGGAACAAATGCCACATTTTTGAGAAATGAAGCAGTTGCATGTTAGCCTTGTTTGCAATTCAATGTTGAAGCATAATACCCAGAAATATGCAGTGAGAACATGGAAAAGACTGATTTACCCTATTGGAAGGAGGAACAAACAGGATTGCAAACCTGATTCCAAACAAAATATGAAAGCTCAAAGCTTTCATATGCCAAGGAAAGAAATGCTGAAGTAGAATTGTGTTAGACACCCAGCCACTATCTTACAGTGAAACTTTAACTACTGCTTATTTTTTGTGCTCTACAAAATTCTACCAAATACAAATCTCTCCCAACTTATCAGCATTTTGAGGTTGGCATTTACCTTGATGAAGTCCTAGCAGCAGTTTGTAGGAAATAGTAAATTAGAAATTTCCACAAGAATATCAGGAGATCCATGTGTGTGCATGCCTCTGTGTGTGTGTGTAGGCTTGCTAGACAGTGTGCTATTTGTCAGTGAAGGGTATTAGAAGTTGTTTTCCCATATTTACAAGCTTTATTTATGTTTTTATAAACACCCAAAGGTTAGAAGTAGAAGCGACTGAGACTGCTAAGGCAGGTAGATGTGTAACCGAACTTTTACACTATTATTTAACACTTATTTATTTATTACTAAATTCACTTATAACAAACACCAACAATTTCTTAACTATTAACCCTATAAAATCCTACAACCCCTTTAACCTATCCAATAAACCTATTGATAATTATAACAACTACTTTTATAACCTTTTAGAATGATACAGTCTCTGGGGCAGGTCCTCAGTCGTCAGGAACATAGTCTTTGTTGTAGATTCTTTAACGCACTTAGCAGTCCTTTTTCTGGATCTCTCAGATGTAGGTTCGTCAGGGTAAGTTGGTTATTGCAGTCTCACCTTAAATAAGACTTCATGCTTTCTTTTCTGTGGGAGACCCCAGCCGTCTGTAGGCCAACTTACTTCTTTTGAATCAGGAACTCAGCTGTTCTGCCTCAGTCCTTAAAGCTAGGCACAGTTTTTCCTAGGCCACTGTTTGGACAGATCAAACCCCTCTAGGCAAAAGCTGAGCCACAGGGTCCAGTCCTTGGCCTTTTGGTGTCTTGCTCAGGCTTTCTTTGCTCACCGGCTTCTTTCTGCTTCAGGGAGAGAGCTGGCCATCAATGGCCAGCCCTTTTTTCAGCAGGACTCTTGGAGCTCTCTAGCATCAGGGGCCTCTTCTCTTCTCGGCTCCACGCACTGTCCTCAAATAGGAGGAACTCTGTTTCAGCTTAATTTGGGCTCCGCCCACTTAGCAGCTGAAAACAATGTCAGGCCAGATACTTTGTTTCTTCAAGTCTTGAGTCTTTCCTGTTTTTCCTGACTTTAAACTTGTTTTTTAGTCTATTGAGTCTTTCCTGTTTTTGTTGACTTTATGTTGATAATGCTCTTCAGGCCCCGAATTAAGAGACAGTATCAGAAACTCCTATATATTTCCTAAATCTAATTTATCTAACTCCTACATAGATGGATATGGGTGGCTTTGCCTGCTGTCATGCAGACTGGAGATGTTTTAGTCTAAGTGGTTTTGATCATATAAGTGAAATGATTCAGCTATCCATCTGTTCAACCATCCATCCATCCACCCACCCACCCACCCACCCATCCATCCATCCATCCACCCATCCACCCATCCATCCACCCACCCATCTACCCATCCATCCATCCACCCACCCATCCACCCACCCACCCACCCATCCACCCATCCACCCATCCACCCACTCACCCACCCACCCATCTACTCATCCACCCATCCATCCATCCACCCATCCACCCATCCATCCACCCATCCATCCATCCATCCATCCATCCATCCATCCATCCATCCACCCATCTACCCATCCATCCACCCACCCACCCATCCATCCATCCATCCATCCATCCATCCATCCATCCATCCATCCATGTTCTGGCCCATTCATTCACTCAATCAATCATGTGTTTACCCACCCACTGTCTCATTTAACTACCACCTACTGGTCCAGACCTCCATCCTGCCAATCCATTTTTATTAAAATTTTCATGTACTATCTTCAGACTTGACAGTAGAGGTTTACAACCATAGACCTACTCTTGGGCAGTGTGACAACCAAGTTATTCTTATTTGCCAATTTGACTACATCTGGAATTAACTAAAACCCAAGTGGCTGGGTATATTTGTGAGGGATTTTTATTAATTAAATCATTTTTAAGTGGGATGACTTACTTTTAATCTGGAACTTTTGAGGTGGGAATAATCCTGTGACCTCCAATAAATTACTTAATCCCCTTGAGCCACCATGTGAGCCCCTCTAAAATTAGACTACTGATATAAGCCTGTCTTTATTGACTGATACAGAAAACACATGGAAATATTCAGATAACTACAGTCCTTAGAAGAATAAGTGACATTGAGAGAAGGAAGTGGCATGTGATATCATGATTCCCACCTTTAATCTGGGCCACACCTTCTGGTGGCCTGGCAGCCTATATAAAGGAAATGGAAGAAGAAAGGTTTTGCTCTTTGCTGGCTTGCCCTCACTCTTGCTGGCAAGTCTATCTTTCACTGGCATTAGAGCCTACTTTTGGGATCCTGGAATATACTAAAGACCAGCAGAGACATCCAGCCTCATGCACTGAACAACTACTGGATGCTTGGACTTTCCATTGGTCAGCAGGCATTGCTGGACTAGCTGAAGCATAGCCCTAACCCACTCTAGTAAATCTATTAAATCATTCATATATATATATTATATTCCTTTCTTCCTTCTGTCAGTTATGTTCCTCAAAAGTAGTGGTTATCAACTTTCTTAATGTTGCTACCCTTTAGTACAATTCTTCATGTTGTCGTGACCCCAATCATAAAATTATTTTGTTGTTACTTCATGACTATAATTTTGCTAACTGTTATGATTTGTAATGTAATTACTTGATATGCAGGATTTCTGATATGTGAACCCCCCACCCCCAAAGAGATTGCAACCCACAGATTGAGAACCATTGCTGTAGAGACCCCTTACTAATACAGGAAGTTTGCAGACATATTTATCAGAATTTCTATTCTGGTGGTTTGGCCAACTGAAAGTGACACTAGAGACAAGGGGAACCAGCTATACAGTATGTGAGGAAGTGTATTCAGTAGTAACAAGGTCAAAGGTTGGAATGAAGTGGGAAGCTCCCACAGATAGACAAATGGCACAGACATTTGAATAGAAAGACAATGGACTGAACTTCCACAGAGCAGTAGGATGGAAGGGGACCTTTGATCCAAATTCAGCTCTAGGAGTAATGGTGCTTACATTGGAGAAAAACATGACCTAATTTTGCTTTGCGATGGATCATTTTAGCTGTGTTTTGAACATGGGTTATGAGGCACAAACAATGAGGAGTGCTGGGTGGGGCTGGCCTTGGCAGGAATGTGACATCCGTCCCCATGAGCAATGATGGGTTCATACTATGGTGCTAGGCTGACTAGGGCTCTGCTTTTATTTTATTTATTTATTTATTTATTTTTTAAATACTTTATTTTTTTTTCTTCAAGTTACATCTCAGTAACAAACCCCTCCATATTCCCCCTTCCTAACCCGCCCTTCCACCCTCTTCCCTCCAGAGGTTTCCCCCTTCAGTCCAACAGCTGGTTCCTTCTCTTATAACAGTAAGTATTATACAAAACAATAGATATAAATATGCCACATTTATGAGAGTAAATTGGCCCAGTATACCTTCCCAATGTTCAGTTTATACCTATTTGGCCCCTGACTTTAACATTCTACTATCTACCCAACTCCATGGAAGCTGAGCCAGGGGCCTTCTGAGACACATGACTAGAAATAAAGGACCAAGGAAGGAATTGAGTATGCAGTAAATAAACAAACAAACAAACAAATAAATAAATGGAAACAAAAATTTTAGCTCTATGTAAGTTGTTCTTGATGACAATTTTTTTTTTTTTGCTATCAGAGAGAGGTTTTACATATATTAACAGTTCAACCAGTACCTAGGTGTTGTTCAGACATTGACCTCTGTAGAAGTGGAAATCCCTCTGTAATGATCTTTCAGGTGTTCCCTAGGGAGGTGATGACTAAATGCCTTGGGTAATCCATGGATGATTTCAAAAGGAGAAAGGAAGGCAGCCATTTTCCAGTCCAGTCCCGACCACAGCTGAGATCCCACAACCAAGTCGCAGGGGAACATCTTTATGCAAGCCTTGGTCTCCCAAGCCCATACTCTTGTGCCACTCTAATGCCAAGCTGGGACTATCTCCTCAGGGGATCTGCTTTCAGTGAGTTTGGCAAAAGTGCCCTTTCTCAAGGTCTAGGCTGCATGGCATAGCTTGGCTCATTTAAGCAGAGTCTGGAGAGCTCCAAATTCCTGGCTTTCTTTCTGGGTGGAATATTAAGACACTGACCTCACATGACGAAATGATATTTTCCCATTCCAGAAAAGAATGGTGTGTGCTCTCGAGCTAAGTGGCTTTGTATTTATGCAGAAATCTAAATGCCAGGACTTGGGGAACACAGCAGAGCCAGGTGAGGTCTCATTTGCTCTAATATGTGACAAGGAAAATGTGATTGTATTTCCAACTTCTATTCTCTCTGGGTAATTACATACAGTGTTATATTTTCCAAGATCAAAGGGTGACTCTTTGGATCTGTGTTGCAAATGAGTTACCACACTGTGCAAGCTAACCTATGCTTCCTAGGCTGTTGTGGGATGGGGCATGCATGCTGAGAGCCATGGCCCTCTGAAAGGAGATACAGCAACCCTACTGAGGCAGACAGCATGGAGTTCAAGCAAATTAGTGGAGGGAAGAAAGGTTCAAAAATGGTACATAGTACATGGACATGGGGTTAGAAATCCCAAAGAGAAGAGATCATTATGAAAATTCAGCTTGGAAGCTGTTCTCTAAAAGGTAGCACTGTCAGCAATACTAGCACCCCCCCCCCCCCCCACCGATGGAGCAGCCAGGAGGGGAAGGTGTTCTGTCTAGGATATTTACAGAATTGTTTGGAAGGCAGTGTTCCTGAAATCCCAGCAATTGTGTGCATCTGTCACTAACAAATGGAAAATGGAAATAGCTTGAGAAATAGTCTTACACTCTCTGAAGTCAGTGCTTACAAGGCCAAACCTGAAGCAATTTCAGACACAGACTATGAAATCTCTCCAATGAGTATATTGACCCTGATAGAGCAGAGAGATTAATTCTGCATGGATCAGTGAGAGCTATGTGTAGTTGTATGTCTAGGGATGTATATTCTTGTGATTCAAATCTGCTAGGTATGTTACAGAAGAGGTATTGTCTAATTAATTTGATCAGTAAGGAATCTGATATGGAGAAAAGCTAGCCACCTTCTGGTCATAGTAGATCAGATCTCTGTCATGACTTATTTGTGGGGGCTAAGGGTGTCCCTAGCAAAGACCCGGAAGAGGCATACTAGAAAACTCAAGACATTAACAAGACCAGAGTAGGCATGTCCTTCCCTTTTTCTGGTGTATACCATCAAGGAAATCAGGAAATCCCAGACTTTCTTTACTTGCATTCTTTATTTATTAGTAAATTTCTAGAATTTTATGAAATGTTAAGAAATACTTTGCAAAAAAGCTTTATGCTCAAAGAAATTTGAGTTAAGCTGATCCATTAACTGCAGGACTTTTGCAACCTTTTAACAGGCTCCTGTGCACATGAAGAGGAGGTAGAGTATGCAGCGAAATGCATTTGACTGCGCTACTCTCACTCTCCTCCCCAATCTCAGTGGATGGTCTGTCTGTACATTTATCATTTAGTGACTTGTATATGTGGTCCTCTCTACAGAGAGGGTTTGAGTCTTTCCTTGAAAGTATTCCACCTTGCAAAGACCTCTACATGTTTGTCAGTTCAGAGCTTAGTTGGTGGTACCTGCAGAGCAATAAAGAAAGGGCAGGGAGAAGGCCTTGCCTCTAGGGGCTGACGGTTTTAGTTACTTAGGTAGAGAGATATGCAACTTAACCTGATACAGGACAGTTACTTTGGTAGTTAGCACTCTAGTTAAGGGGGATGTAGAAAAGCAAGTTGGGAGATACCAGACTCTTGCAGTGAGACACAGGAATAATAGGCAGGGCAAGGAAGAGGAAGGCCAGCCTGATACACCATGTTCCTCTACTCCCTTTCAGAAGGACCCTGTGTGAAGTGCTTACCCTCTTTGGATCCCACACAGGCTACTATTTTGCAGGAGTTCAGGAAAATTAGCTGGAACTTACAACCAAGGAGATTTGCATTAAAAGCCTTGTACTCAAATTCAATTCCTGGTTTGTGAGTTAGGGTAGAGTTCTAAGACTCTCATCTCCACTGGTCAGAACCTTAGCAAGGGTTCAGTGAGCAATGCGGCCAAGGCCAGTGCTTTCCTTCCCCTGTTGAGAGGCCCACAGTACATCCTCAGCTCTCCCTTGCTTGCTTGGCCCTCAGTTCCTTTCTATCTGCCATGGAATTTTGCCTTCTGTTCTTGCCTCCTGCTCCTTCCTCCAAGTCTCTGCCTTTCTCTCCCTTGTGCCCAGAGCTGTTCAAATTTTACAGGTTCTGGGCAGCCCCTATCCTCACACTGGGAATCTGATGCTCAGATAGCTATTGATTCCTGTAGTTGGAATCCAAGGTTGGAAGCTGAGTGCAAGGAACAGCTCCTATGCTATAGGGTGCAGGTCCTAAAAGCTTTCTCCAAGACAGAAGAAGAGCAGCTGGAAGTCCCTCTGGAGATTAGTGACTGCTGTGCTGGTAGATCTATTTGCTCTACAGCACTGTTCTCTGACAAATCAGTTGAAGGAGGAATTTTAACTCAACCCTGAGAAATCTATTGGTAGTGGCATTGGTTAAGTTTTTAATGGCTTTTCCCCCCAACTTGAAGCTATTTGCTGTACACTCTCTTCCAGAACGTGAATTAAGGCTTCCATGGGATACTTCATACTTCCTTTCAGTCATCATCCTTCTTCGTGTTCTCTGTCTGTTCCATATGAGTGGAGAACAAGCTGAAGACGTGGAGTAGCTATCAGCTCTGGAATTCCGGACAGATGATTTTAATCTATTTGAGTGAACAATAATTATTTAGGAGCATTGCTGGAAGGCTAACCTTGGAGAACACTGTGCTTAAAAAATATTGAATTGAGTAAATCTTGAAGATTTATTATTTTCCCTCTGATTTATAAGTGTAATATATGCTCAGAGTAAAAAACTAGAAATACAGAAATACAGAATACTAGAAAAGAGAAGTACTATCAAAGTTAAATTTGAGTATGTTTTCTAAGCCAGTCTACATGTCCTCCCCATGTTAGCCCATTCATCAATACCCATCCCCTGAAATCAAGCAGTGATTAGGGTACATCCATGGGCTAGTTTTGTCTTAAGAATTTTAATGCATTTATTTACTTATTATGCGTGTGCACATGTGTTCGTTTGGATGTTTCAAGGCCATTGTGGGGAGGTTAGAGGACAACTTGTCTTTCCTCTCCTTCCACTATTTGTGTGCGACTCAGTTCATTAGGTTTAGGAACAGGCATCTTTACTGGCTGGGCCACCTGCCCTGGTCTTTTCACTTTTCAACATTACATATATATATATATATATATATACATACATATATATGTATATATGTATATATATACATATATATGTGTGTGTATATATATATATTTAAACACAGTCTCATATATGCCAGGCTGGCCTGGAATTCCCTGGCTAGCTTCTACCCTCTGAGTGCTGAGATTAGAGACAAATTCCATCACACCTGCGTTTGTTTATACATTGCTGAGCATCAGCTGCAGGGCACGGGATGCTGTGCAGGACTTCCCATATACCTGAGCTGTGCCCCAACCACCCTGGATTTTAATCTCTTTTAATTCTTCATTGCTGCCACCTTTTTTTTGTGTGTGTGTGGCTAGAAGAAAATTCATCGATGGCCTCTTGCAAAAGGCTCTTAAAATCTCTCCACCTCCTCTTTTACCATGTCCCCTGAACCTTAGGTGTGGGTGTTATGTTGTAGCTGTATCAACTAGAGATAGGCACTACACAATCAGTTCTTCCGCATTTTGATCGGTTGTGACTTCCTTATTCAACACCAAGTAGTCAGCTCAGAAATCACATCCATACAGCCAGTGCTAAGCAAACTCAGCTGGTTGCAGTTATATGTTCATGCATTTCTGTGTGTGTGTGTAAGACAATGTTAATTAAGGAAAACGAGGACATGAGTCTGAGAAGGAGTTAGGGTAGGACATGAGAGGACTTAGAGAAATGTAGGGAGGAGAGATATGATGTAATTATGTTTTAATTTAAACAAATAGCAAAATAATTAAAAACTTAAAGGTACTTCTCTACCTTAATGCTCTTATGATGGAATATATTTATTTTGATAAGCTTCTCAAAAGCTTCATTGTGGTTTTGATTAAATAATTTGATTATTCTATTAAAATGTAAATAATTTAGCATTTGATTTTCTGTGACTGTTTATGATGTATCTGTTTTTCAAACTTTCTTTTACTTTTACATAAAACATTAGTAATTTTCTTCACAGTTTCTCAACATTTCTAAATTAATTGAGTATTAGGTGCTTCATTTAACAATCTGTATCTATTTCATGACTTTCCCCTCACATTGAATTATTTAATTTTCCTAGTATAGTTTTTTTAAATACTGCAATTATCCAACTTTCTGAAGTTCTAATGTTGGTTTTGTGGGTTTTTAAAAAATTAACATTTATTTATTTATTCAAGTTGCATCTCGATCACAGCCCCCTCCCTTGAACCCTCCCAGTTCGACCCTCTTTCCCCTCTCCCTCCTCCCCTTCTCCTCAGGTGAGGGGTTCCCACCCCTTTCAAGTCCCCTCAGTTCAACAGTTACCTGATGGCTAAGAGCTTTCTTTTGCACTGGTGCCCAACATGGCAGCCCAGCTAGAGTAACATGTTCCACTAACAGGTACCATAGTCCATGACAGACACTGCCTTCCCCCCACCACTTTCTAAGGGATCTACATGAAGGCCAAGTTGCCTATCATTTTATATATGTACAGGGGAGCCTAGGTCTGGTCTATATATGTTTTTTTTTTCTTTTTCTTTTTGGTTAGCATTTCAGTCTCTGTAAGCTCCTAGGTTCTGTAGATCTTCTTGTGGTATTCTTGTCCCCTTCGGGGACTCTCTATTCTTCCTTCCCCTCTTATACATGGTTTCTGGAGCTCCACCTAATGTTTGGCTGTGTGTCTCAGCATCTGTTTAGATTCTCGGCTGAGTGGAGTTTCTCTCAGGATAGTTGTGCTAGGTTCCTGTTCCTTTGGGTCTGGTTGATTGTAGGATAGTTATCCTGTACTAAATGGCTAAAATCCAGTTATAAGTGAATAGATGACATGTGTATCTTTCTGGGTCTGGGTTAGCTCACTCAGGATGAGCTTTTCTAGTTCCATCCATTTGGTTGCAAATTGCATGATTTCCTTGTTTCTAATAGCAGAGTAGTTTTCCATTGTGTAGATGTACCACACTTTTTAAGCTATTCCTCAGTTGAAAGACACCTGGTTGTTTCCAGTTTCTAGCTATTACAAATAAAGCTGCTATGAGCATAGTTGAGCCAAATGTCCTTGTGGGTTGGTGAAGAATCTTTTGGATATATGCCCAGGAGTGGCATGGCAGGTCTTGAAGGAGAACTATTCCCAGTTTTCTGAGATACCGCCAGATTGATTTCCAAAGTAGTTGTACTCCCACCAGCAATGGAGGAGTGTTCTCCTTTCTCCACACCCTCGCCAGCATGTGCTGTCACTTGAGTTTTTGATCTTAGCCATTCTGACAGGTGTGAGAAGGAATCTCAGGATCATTTTGATTTGCATTTCCCTGATGATTAAGGATGTTGAGCATTTCTTCAAGTGTCTCTTGGGCATTAGAGATTCCTCTTTTGTGAATTCTTGGTTTAGATCTGTACCCCATTTTTTTTATTGGATTATTTGGTTTCTTGGTGTTTAATTTCTTGAGTTCTTTATATGTTTTGGATATTATTCCTCTGTTGGATGTGGGGTTGGTGAAGATCTTTTCCAAATCTGTAGGTTGTCGTTTTGTTCTAATGACAGTGTCTTTTGCCTTACAGAAGCATTTTAATTTCATAAGGTCCCGTTTATTGATTGCTGGTGTCAGAGCCTGAGCTATTGATGTTATTTTCAGGATGTTGTCACCTGTGCCAATGAGTTTGAGGCTTTCCCCCACTTTCTATCATTTTTATGTAAATATATAATAATGTATATGATTAGATTTAGCACATAGCATGTATGTGTTTATTTATATTTTCTTTTCTTATTTAAAATAATTTTTTCATATTGTGTCAATCAGTAATTCCTAAATAGTGACAAAGTAATGGTAATCTTGGCAGGCATTTTTTTTTTTTTTTGCTCTTGAGTTTAATGTAAATGCCTCTAAAATGAATCATGAAGAATAATGATTGGTGTTGGTTTGTGGTGTGTGATTTTTGTCATAGCAAAGCATGTAATATAAATTCCGGTTTTGCTAAAAGAGTCTACTTATTACCATGAACAGGGTGTTGATTTAATCAAATACTTTTCTGCTTCTGACCAAGCAATAATATTATTTTTCTTTTTCTAAGTTAATGAGGTACTACAACATCTTAATAAATTTACAAATACTAAATGTCCCTCATATTCATGGATTATTTTTGACATAGTCATGTTGTGTATTTATTTGAATATATTATGCAGTTAGTTTTACAAATAATCATATTCATGCTTGCAATTGATTTATGGTGTTTCTTTTGGTTTATATTTTTTCTCAGATATTTAGATGTAAAATTGTTTTTTTATCGTGTGTGTGTGTGTGTGTGTGTGTGTGTGTGTGTTTGTGTGTACAAGTGCCACAGTGCATGTGTGGAGGTCAGAGGATAACTTGTAGGAGCTGATTGCCCCTGTCTACCCATGTAGGTCCTGGAACTAAACCCACATCATGAGGATTGAAGACAGGTGCCTTCAGCCAGTGAGCCATCTTGTAATCCCAGACTTTTTTTTTTCCCTTGAGAGCTGAAAAAAAAACTCCCTTAAAAATATTTATGCTCATCATCAAAGAATCTCCAGTGGGAGATGATTGAATTAGTCGCAAGCCTATCTCTTGGTAGGAAAAGCCCCTTGCTCCAACTGTAGACAGAATGCTGTCCAAAAAGGACAAAACCTGGAAGCAGGTAAGTTGACAACCTAGTCTGCCAAGACAGGGTAGGTAAGTCCTTCATAACCCCTGCTCTACAATCAATGTCTGCCAGAGAAACGGGGCCGAACGACTAAAGATCGATTCTGTAATGTATGGAGAGAAAATGGGAACTGTCCAGGCAGCCACTGGTATGTCATTTCTTAGTTTTGGAAACTGTGGTCCCTGCACTTCCTATATAATCATATATGTTTATCCCTCTCAGGTCTCTGAGGTGGTTGAAGAATAGATAGCTAGAGTCTCATAGTTAAATTTTGAGTTGTTTAGGAATCAAGAGGCTGTTCTGGATCTAAGAAGATGTTTTTAAAATTGTGAGGCAAGTTAGTATGAAAGTTGAGTTAGATATAGAACTTTAAACTCATGGCATGGTTAGATAGTAGAATGTTAAAGTCAGGTACCAAATACATATGGACTGGACATTGGGAATGTACGCTAAGCCATATAACCCTCATAACTGTGGCCTAATTACCTCTGTTGTTTTGTATTGTACTTATTATTATAAGAGAAAGAGCCATTTGTTGGACTGAAAGGGGAAACTGTAGGGAGAAATAAGATATACCTTAAACTTAAAAGAAAAAAAAAGGGAAGAGGATGGGGGGTTGAGGGTGGGAGGGTGGGACTGGAGGGGGGAATAGGGAGGGGACTGCGATTGAGATGTAACTTGAAGAGATAAATAATAAAGGAAAAAATTAAAAAGCTTGATTTAAAAAATTGTAGTATTAAAAAACAAAGGAAATGAAATCAAATTCAACCATAAAAAATATTTATGCTCATGATCATTTGGGGACTTACTTCCCATTCCTTTAAGATTTCTGAATAAACATAAATGTGTTTTTAAGAACTGTAATCCTCTGTTAAAGTGTCGTTACTTCTTTCTCTTTTCCTTTTCTCTCTGTTTCTAATATTATGCATGTGTGTTTTTATTCATTTTATTTTCATATTTCTGATGCTCCATAAATGTTTCCAGACCAAAGATTTGATGTCGTCTGTGTATTGTGAGCTTTTAGCCTGTTGTGATGCATGCAGTTTACCTGTTTCCAGCTAGGTAGATTTAAAGACAAATTTCTGGTTTTAAGAAAAATAATTTCTAACAATAGAAAAATAGATAAGTAAGACTTTCACAAAATACATTCAGATGGAAGTTGAACCTAATAACTCAAGAATCAGTAAGTAGTAAAAAATACTCGCCGGGCAGTGGTGGCGCATGCCTTTAATCCCAGCACTTGGGAGGCAGAGGCAGGCGGATCTTTGCGAGTTCGAGGCCAGCCTGGTCTACAAAGTGAGTCCAGGACAGCCAGGGCTACACAGAGAAACCCTGTCTCGAAAAAAAAAAAAAAATACTCAGCCCAGGCCTCCAAATAGAAGCACAACATTTCTCTTAATTCTACATCAACAGGCTCACTGCAGTGTCATGAACAGGCACTGTAAGATTAACAATGACAGCAGACCTGCTGGTAACACACCAACAAATGGGCTGGTAAATCTATCTCCAGGGTGTAGGAAGATGCACAGTGGAAATGTCAAAGAACTCCAGATAGTATGTTCCTGAACCTGAATGTAAGTGTTGGTAGCTTTTCTGCCAGATTTAAATCTACCTTCTTAATCCAAATGTGTTAAAATAGATAGCTTATTTTGAGATATTTTTCTTTTGAAGTAAAACCAGAAACCCATATATCATAGAAGATATACTTATACTTGCTTTAGTGGTAAAAGCCATTGAAATCCCACTCACAAAACATCACGATATACTAGAAGGCCATTCTCTTTTAGCAACAGAATTTCCATACAGGTGAAGTATATCATTACATACATGAAGAAACAGTTTTTGGAAGAAATTCTTTTTTTTTGATTTACTTATTTATTTGGGTATTTATTTTGAGATAGGATCTTATTTTGTAGCTCAGGCTGGCCTGGAACTAGTTATGTAGCCCAGGTTAACCTTGAAGTTCTTAGCTTCCTGCCTTACCCTTCTGAGTGTGGAGATTAGAGGCATGTGCTACCATGGCCAACTAGAATAGATTCTTGGAAAATGAATGCTGGGTATATAGTTGGGTATCAGTACAAGTGCCAGCAAAATAGTTCTGCTTGGTGTGTAATTATTAAATGGCCTCTGAGTTATACATGTTCAAAGCACATTGGCTGCGTGCACTCAGCTACTCCAGTACATTCCCTAAAGGGAAAAAGAGGACAGCCTCTCAACCACATATTGCTTCTTTGATGACCATTTAAAAAAAAAATCCCACTGTCTTATTATAGGAGTTGGGGTAGAAAACGGTATTCCTGAAGCTGCAGATGGACCAACTCTGTCTGTTACACCAAAATGGGTATCCCCACCACATGAAATTTATAATTTCTCCATCTAGGTAAGGTAATGGACCAACTAAGTTCAGGCCATCAAGGTCATTGATGTAGTTAAAAGAGAGCAGTAAAATTTTTTATAATGCAGCAAAGAAGATAGTAATGACACTCCCATATTCTACATCTATGTCTTTTTATAGATATGTGCATATGGAGTTCTTATTAATCTCATAGCAAAATGTTTTATAGATTCATGAAGTTTTAAGATAAGAAAAAGCATTTTTTTCTCACATAGATAAGCAGTCCAAGTGTGATGCTATTTTTCTTCCAAGCAGACATTTTTTGAACAAACAAGGACAGTTAATCTGTCCCTCCATGGTAAAAATGATATTTTAACAAGTGAGAATCTGTTGTTATTATTATTATTATTATTATCATCATCATCATCATTATCATTGTTCTAAGAACAGACAGAACATTTTGAAAACAGATGTCTGGACTGTTTCATTCTCACAGGATTTTGTAAACAGTGTATACCATAGTACTTCTCCCCCAAATCACATAATAAAAGTCTTAATTAGAAAAACTGTTTGAAGGATCTTGTTAGTTTTAGCTTATTTGCTTAAAAAAATCAAAACACATTACCTTTGCATTATTTGGCATGAATAGCTGATTGACAAATGGGATGATGAAGCTTTACTAACAGAATTTCAGCCAAGAAAACCCCCAAAACTTTTCATAATGGATTCAGAAGGTACAGCCAAAAATACGATTCTTGAATGTGGCTTGTAGGCATTTATCAGTAGCCTTTCCACCACCATGAAGTCTAAATATTGATATGCACTGAATGTAGACTTGAATCTTGGAACAGTGTCCTGGAGATTTTTTTTCTTTAAACAGTTAAGTATATTTTGTTCCTGTGCCTTCTCGGGGTATGTTTCTTCAAATGTAAGGTCATTTGGAACACGGGTGTATTCAAGTTGTGTGGTCCAACCTTTGCTCTTCGGCATTCTTTCTCACACTCATCTTAGCCACTCTTGAGACAAGTTTGAGGATGGCTGCTTCACTGCTTTGCCTGTAGTAGGTATCTTCAGGCTATAGTGGTACAGGATGTATTTCCGTATAAGGAAATAAGTCTATGGAGTTTGCTTGATTATGGTTATTTGTTATGTTACAGGTTACACACGCTTTTATTCTTTGAATATTAGAATATTATTGTAGAGTTCAACTTTTTCAAGGGTAAAATAATATTAAGTGCTCAGCTTAACAAGTTTGTTTGTTTTTGCTTGGAGTTTACATTAGAATGAAAGCAGGGGTATTACATTGTAATGAATATCAGACCTCTACTTTTACTGTTTGGCTCATTTCATCTGATTCTGCATTTTTACCTTTCCTATAGCATATTAGATTTTTGGAAACAGTTTGTAGTTACATTTCCACCTGCAGGTCATTGTAGTCTTTTGCTTTAGGATGGCAAGTTAACTGACTTATATACTCATTGTCAGCAGTATTTTCAACGTCATTTATCATATAAATTTTTGCCTTTCTCTAACCTATCCACTTTCCAACCCTTCAATTTACATTGGAGTTTGTCCCATTTTCATTTGATTTTCTTTTTATCCCATATAACAAGTAATAGGCTCTACAACTAATTTTTAACTCTGAAAATAAATACATTTAATGAAAAACACCTCATTACACTTCTCAGTGTTTATCTGCAGCAAAAATTAAAATAAAGGGGACTGGAGATTTAGCCCCTATATAGAGTGCTTGCCTAGCTCACACAAGACCCACAGACCAAGAAAAAGAAATAAATAGAAAGGTTAAAGAAACACATTTATTGTTCCAGAGATTTTAAATTTCATTTTTGGGAGGAGTATGTCTCTTCTGTTCATTGTGATCCAGGAACTGCACTCCAGTTGCCAACCTTCTATGACAATCACTTGTACCCACTCAGCCATCTTCCTAACTCAATTTTTTTGTAAAACAAATTTCAATGATAATTGTAAGTTTTGCTAATTATCTTCAGTGTTAGAATAAATTTTGATATTTCTTTGATGTCTACTTACAACAAATATCCAGGCAAGTCTTTGGTTGTGGAATTTTATTCTGTAACTACCAATTTTCTATATTTTTCACTCTAAGTCTCTTAATTTCTACTTACATTAGCTCAAATATGTTTTCAAAGAAAGCATTCTGCCAAGGATGTTCTCATCATCTGCTTGTGCTGGAAAGGAAAAGTCTTGAGTCCAGCTTGATAATCATTCCTTTTCTGTGCTATCAGCCTATCTCTGTTCTCCCTCTCATCATGTACAGAGTTCTTCCCCATAATCTTAACATTCTGGAAGTCCCCACACTGTAATCACCTGCAATTTCTTTTCATTAACTACCCTTGGTTCATTGAGAACAGCTTTACTCCAAGATGTCAGGTTGGTGGGTTGCTTCTGCATAAAATATCTCCCTTTATTATCGCTCTGGTGGATGTTTCTGTTCAACACATCTTGGTCCCTTCCAGGAGCATCATTTATGTCTGTGTGGATTCTCATTCTCTTTAATATATATCTTTTGAATGTTTTTGCTCTGCTATTCCTGAGGTGAAAGGCGTTTGAGCCTGGACACCTTTGGCTGCCTTTGCCTTCTTTAATCTGCAAAACAATAGTAAATTTAAGTACAATTTGCCAATAGCTATATATATATATATATATATATATATATATATATATATAAATTCTTAAATTGCAGTCTTGTTAACAGTGGTTTTATTAGTAATATAAATTGTTATATTAGGCCAACAGAATTGCAGGTGGCCTGGAGGGACAGCTGCTGGAGTAGCTGGTAGGCAGGGATTGCCTTAAAATGGCAGCCTAGCCACTGCGTCCCTTTTTTCAGCAATTAAATACACTAAGAGCTTTTTATGTATTGATGCTTAGCCCTTAGCTGGGCAGACTCTTAGCTAGCTCATTTAAATTAACACCAGATCACCTAATTTCAGCCAGTCATGTGGCTTGTTAAACCTTCTTGGGTCACAGAGCTCACATGTGGACATCCTCTGCTCCTGAGACCTGCCAGGGATCTTCCTCTGTGTATGAAACCCAGAATTCTTTTTCATGGACCCAGGAAGTACCACCTTCCTATACTCTTTTTGCCCAGCTAATTGACTAGCAATGGTAACCAGATCTCTAGCACTGAAATCAACCTCTAAGGACCAAAACATTAGGTCCTCCTCCAACATTCTTCCTTGGACAGGTACCTATTCCTTTCCTCTTTTTGTTTGCAGACTTCATATTTTCTTTAAATGAAAACTCAAAACATGTAGTTATAAAAAGTTTGGGTGCTATATTCATATTCTCTCTCCCTCCCCTCCCTCCCTCCCTCCCTCCCTCCCATCGCCCCTCCCTCTCTCCCTTGCCAGGATGTGGCTTGTGTTTTTGTTTTTTCTTGTGGTTTTTGCACTCATTCTTGGGATAGGAAGAGAAGAAGACATACAGTATTATCTTTTGAGGCAGTCCCCAGCAGCACTGGCTCAGGGCCGATGTTTGTGTGTAGCAGTAAGAGTGTTCAGGATGGTCTGGTTAGAACACTCACCTCAGAATGTTGGTGTTGTGGTGGTCATTTTTTTTAATAATTTATTTTTTATTTCTTCAAGTTACATGTCAATCACAATACCCTCCCTACTCCTCCCTCCAGTCCCACCCTTCCGCCCTCCTCCCCTTTAACCCCCCATCCTCTACCCTTTTTTTTTTTTTTTAGTTCAAGGTATTTCTTTTTCCCCCCAACAGCTCTCCCTTTCAGTCCAACAAATGGTTCTTTTTCTTATAACTATAAATACAATATAAAACAACAGAAATAAATAGGCCACAATTATGTGAGTTATAGGGCTTAGCATACATTCCCAATGTCCAGTCCATATGTATTTGGCACTTGACTTTAACATTCTACTAGCTAACCATCTCCATGAGTTTAAAGTTCTATATCTAACTCAGCTTTCATACTAACTTGCCTCACAATTTTAAAAATATCTTAGATCCAGAACACCCTCTTGATTCCTAAACAACTCAAAATTTAACTATGAGACTCTAGCTATCTATTCTTCAACGACCTCAGAGACCTAAGAGGGATAAATATATCTGATTATATAGGAAGTGCAGGGCCTGCAGCTTCCAAAACTAAGAAATGACATACCAGTGGCTGCCTGGACAGTTCCCATTTTCTCTCCATACATTACAGCATCAATCTTCAGCCATTTGGCCCCGTTTCTCTGACAGACATTGATTGTAGAGCAGGAATTATGAAGGACTTACTTACCCTGTCTTGGCAGAGCTAGGCTGTCGACTTATCTGCTTCCAAGTTTTGTCCTTTTTGGACAGCAGTCTGTCTACAGTCTGACTACAGGTGGTCATTTCTTATTTCCTTATTTGCCTAGTAGATGCCCCTGTTGGAGAAACTGAGTTCATTTTCCTTGAGGGAAGCTGAGTCACCAGTATGAAGTTTCAGGCAGGCCCCGCAGGAACCCTGTGCTTTTAATAGTAAAGTCAAAGAAGCCAAGACAGTAGAGAAATCACAGACTGTGTACAGTGCTGTCATCTATGGATGATTTTTAGAGGCAAAAGTGATGGTACTATGGGCACTTTCTGGGTCACTTGAGGCAGGTGTGATGCTTTGCCTCCCAGTGTTCAGCCTCCGAGCCAGGCATGTTACCCCCAGGCTCTTCCTATGGTTTCATGTGTTTCTCGCAGTGTGTTTTCTGGACACAGCCCATTTCTCCAGTTTCTGTGAATTCTAGCACTCCAACATATACGGTCAGTAAATTTATTTTCACTTACATCAGCCAGAAGCAATTTGCTAGTATTTAAGGAAGTGCCTGATGCATTCTGCATCCTTCTCGTTGGGTCTGTAAATCTGTGGGTTTCTGCTCTGTTCAGCTCTTCTCTGCCAGCCACATGTGAACTCTTAAGTGCCAAGCTTTGCTGACTCTAATCACCATTGCTTTTTAGTTAATGCACCCAAGATCCTTGACCAAGACCATATGTTTTTATATTAACTCTCATATTTTCCAGGCTTATTTGAAAAGCAGTCTGGTGTTCTCTCCTTGGCTGGTGGATGAATTTGCTTTGATTATTTCATACTTACTTTGCTATTATAATTGTCATCTTGGATTTTAAGCTATGCAATGACTGACATACATAACTCCGGATCAATTTTGATGAGATTTAAAAATCACATATTTAGTGAAATTTGGTTGAATTAAAAACAGTCCTTTAGATTTTTCCTTCCTGGGTAGTATGCATATAGATGAGATGGTAGTTTTGTGTTTAGAAATCAGAATGAAAAAAATCATTCTTATATTTATTATATTTTATCCAGTGTGCTTCCAATGCTATGGACTTCTGAGCCTTGTCCAGTGAGCTCTTTAATTCCCAGCCTCCAACCCTGATGACCTCTTCACTCTGAGTAGAAAACCTAACCAACATAACACACTCATCCTTCTGTGAATCTGTGTTGTTGAACTCACTCATAGGACTCCCTGGTGGAAAAAAAAACAAACCAAAAAACAAATGTGGAGACCTGTTGCTTCACTTTTGGAGCCTCAGAGAATACTTTCTTCTCTGTCTATCTGTGTATTCCCCTTTGGTTGGTACGGGAATTTGAGGATTACAGTGGCATGAGATGCTTGAGGCCATTCTCTTCCTTTGGGCAGTGGACAATATTTTATGCATCTGGCAGAGGTTTATCTAAATCACAATTCTGATTCCTGTGGAAATTCCACAAATCCTTTCATATTGTGTATTTTTAGTTAATAAAAAGGGTGGAAAGGAGAATTACGTGTCTCCAGCAGGCTACTGGCATAATCGGTTCCACACTGCTGAGAGAAATGTTAAGGTTTCTGAGAGCCTGTTGCTGCTGACTCTGAAAAGGAGCTTGTAACCGTGCCCTGTGGTGGAGTGTGAAAGCATCTATTATCCAGGCACCAAGTTAGGCAGAAAAATAAAATCATATATCTACTTCACACTTTATGCCAAAATAAACATTCCGGATACACTAAATACTAATGTTTAAAAGATGGAGAAAAAAGAAAACATAAAGAAATTATGAAAGGGAACACTCATAATGTTAAATTAGTAAAGACAGTGGAAAGGACTTCTCAAAATTCAGGAATCTTAAGAAAAAAGATTAATAAATATAGACCTATAACAAAGGAATGATGTGCATAATGAAAAAGAATTGAAACCAAGGGCTAGAGATATGGCTCAGCTGTTAAGAGCACTTGCTGCTGCCCTTGTACAGGACCTGTTTGGGTCCCAACACACATGTCATGCAGCACACAACTGCCCACAAACTTCAGCTCTTAGTGTTCGAAGACCTCTTTACCCCTTCTGCAGGTGCCTGCACATATATGCAGACAGACATGTACACATAAATATAAATAAAATAAATCTTAAAAATATGTTGAAAACAAGATCAGGAGACAAAAGGAAAACTAGAGAAATATTTGCAACACCTAACAACAATTACTGCACCATAAATATGAAGATTTTTTAAAATAATCAAATGCTAAATAAATAATTATCACTTCCTAAATAAGTAAAAGACCTACTGGATAGCTCATAAAATGGTTAAAAATCCTCTTTAGGTTTATAGAAAGACTGCTCATCTTCATTTTTAGAAAATAAATACCAATTTCAACCAGTGAGTTGTACACCCATACAGTCCAATAAGATACAATAGGATTTAGACTAATACAGAAGCTGTCTGGGGTTTTGATGGATGCTGAGAACCAACAAAGACACAGTGGTTCCATTTCCTTGGGAGATGATGCAGCTTCGTACATCTGTAGCTTATCTGACCCCTTCACTAGCACCTGAGGCATGCATAAGTTGTTGGGGACAAGCATCAAGGTGTGCATTTGTCGTGTGCTGAGACCTGTGTTCCAATTCTTAGTTCTGCCTAGTCAGGAATGCTCTCATACCATAGTAGAAGGAAACATAGTATTCTGTGTTTGCTTAAATCTATACTTTTGGAGCAATCAGGGCTCTGAGGTCCTGGGTTAATGCAGTTTGAGTTTAATTCTTTCCTCCCAGAGTGTAACTCTGACTGACAAAGAGCTGGGAAGACTGTCACTACTGCAACTTGGGAGGGCAGGTTGATCACATTTATTCAGATCTCCAGAGCACATTCCCTTCAACTTAGTAGTCTCAGTTGTGGGAATATATCTCATAGATAAACCTACTGTTTAGGTACAATGATGGAAACAACCCAAGTTTGTCCATAGAGGGTCTGGTAAGTCCATTTACAGAATAACCATACTGTCATTTAAAAGTGAGAGAAAACTCTGTATACAGTGAGACTGAACAATTTCAGAGCTCTGTGCAATAAGCAAGGAACAGAGCAACATGGATATCAAAATCTGTAACAAAAAGGAAATACATGCTGTGTCATTTGCACAGCCTGCCTCTGGAAATATTAGCAAGATACTGTTGTGAATTGGAGAAAGGAAAAGAGAGTTGCCTCCCATTTTCCATGTCTCAGAAATGCTTTAAAAGTGATATATATTCAGTAACTACTCCAAAGATAGGAAAGAATATATGTATATTCATATATATGTATATATATATATATATATATATATCTCCAAACTAGTAACTATATATTTAGTATATATATTTATATATTATTTTATATATTATATATAATAATATAATATATATATTAGTTATTGGTTTGGGGTTTTTGTGGATAAGGGAAAAAACCCTTTTTTTGAATGAAACCATTTAGTTTGTCTAAAGAATAGAAGTAGGAACCATAAAATTGTTGTAAAAAACAGTAACTACTTCCATCAAGTTGAATTCCCATGCTACTGTTGGCCATGAGTGTGATATAATGGGAATACTACTGGTTTTCATTTTGGATAGACTTAAGTGCAGGGTCAACATTCATTTCCTCAGATTTTTATTCTTCCTTTTCATGAAGAACCCTCTCTGCCTGCTCAGGAGTTTTTGAATTGCTGAACAATGATTATTTCCAAGTGTTGCCTGGCTTTACCTCTGCCTCCATTTTTGGTGGAGATGTTGGCAATTTTCTTGGCTTCTATGGATCCCTCTGTGTACTCTGTTTTGTCCAAGGCAGGACATAATGGGGAGATTCCTATAGTCTTCTAGGATGACTGAGCCTCAGGTGGATCATGGCTGCAGAGACCTCAGGAACCCAAAAGAGAGATGGAATCCATCCTCTTGTCCTTCCTGCTCCTATTAAAGGTTGACACTTTACTTCTTTCTGTAGGAGGTGAAATGATCATTAAGACTTCCTGAGAGATTCTCTTGGAATTTCAGCCACTAAAGGTGAATGGACTCCTTCCATTCCAAGGCCTAAGTTCCAGAGAAGTGACTCAAAACCTCAGCATGGACTAGAGGAGGAGAGCTACTCAGGGCCATAGCATCATCTTTCCCCATTTTGCTTGGCTGGCCCTGGAGAAGTCCCCAGGAAGCAGGCCTGGGCTGCAGCTTTAGGCTCAAGACTCCCACATCCAGTTTGTGCTTTGCAATGCATCATATACCACTTGTCTCTCTTTTGCTTCAGTGAAGTATTCTTTTTTTTTTTTTTTTCCTGAGTCAGGGCTTCTCTGTGTAGCTCTGGCTGTTATTGTACTTGCTCTGTAGGCCGGGATGGACTTGAATTCACAGAGAGCCACCTGCTCTGCCTGGGAGTGCAGGAATTAAAGGAGTGCGCCACCACAACCCAGAGGGTAAAGTAGTCTTTTTTTCCCCCAATGTTTATGTATTTATTCTAGTTACATCTCAATCACAGACCCCCTCCGTCCTCTCTTCCTGGTTCCACCCTCCTACCCTCCCACCCTCTTCCCTCTTCCCTTCCTCTCCTTCTCCTATGGTGTCAGTCATGGGTAAAATATTCTTAATACCTTTCTTATCCTCAGCACATAAGTGCAGAAGTGGTGGCTATTTCTCCTACCATTTCCTGGTCTTTCTACATATGTATGTTGTTATTTATTATCCTTTTACCTCGTTGTTTTTTATTGGTTTATAAGTCTTTCCGAGGTGGGCCACCCTCTCAGACAACCCTTTCTAGTATTCCTGTTTCCTGTGCTATGGGTTGTTATCATTTAATAAAAGGCTGTTACTAAAACAGAGAGGAAGTAAGGAAAGGCCTGCTGAGTCCTAGCATAGGGTGGGTCCTCAGGCCTGCTCTCCTCCTTCCCCTCCCCTTTGCCATTTGAGTGAGCATTCTTGCTGTACTGGAAGCTGGAGGCAGCCTTCACAACTGGGGACTGACATATTACAGGCCTTGGTTCCTATGATTTCCTGTGCTGAGAACAATGTGCACTTCCTAGCTAAGGACATCTGGAAGGTGGGGGAAGGATACCGAACAGAAAGGAGATTCTCCTGGGAGGCCAGTAGCACATCTGAAACCTTCAGTGCTGTGCCAGCACTTCCTCCTTAGGGACAAGGATTCTATTAAAGTCACACCCAGTTTTCATGAATTAGACCTCTGAGAGAAGAATTTTCCTTTCATCTCCATAGGAAAGATGTAATGTTGAAAATGTAGCCAGCCTGCTGTCTAAGGTTGTCCTTCAATCTTGAATATCATAGTTCCTCCCAGGGGCAATTTCTTCTCTAGAGAACTTCCCTGATGCTTTGTTTGGCCCATCCATCCTGCCGCAAGGCATTTAGGGGCACATAAGTCCTTGCCTAGGTGTCCCTTTATTATTAAAATTGTCAAACTTCGAGGCTAAAGGTGATCACAGAAGCAGGATTCTGTGCACACAACCAGCTCTTGCTCCACGTAAAGGAGTCTGGCAAGGAAAGTAGAGGAATAGGGTGATTCTTGCTTCCACGAGTGTCATTTCCATTCCAGAGAGGTCTGTGTCCAGAAGACAGTTTAGTGTCATGCTGTCAGATCCAAAGAGCCTGGACTAGTCAGGAGTGCTGTGGGCAGAAAAGCCAGGAGGCATGCCCAGGTTGGGGCTCAAGGCCCCCTGGCTTCCCAGCAGGCTCACTGCTCTAGTGTCATTCTGCCTCTGTATTCTCATCTTCATCTGACGGCATGCTCAGAGTAGATCTCTGGAAGCCCACTGGGGCATAATCTCAGCTACCCCTGACCCTGCTTGGCTAGCCAGTGTACCCCGTGATTGCACTCAGGCTATCCCACAGGTTAGATAACCAGAGGAAGTCACCATGGGAGACCTTCCCACCTTTTTCCAATGTTACTCATTGCAACATTGCAGCAAGAGATACTTTGTTGCTCAGGCAGAGTCCCAGGAGGCTTTGTGCCTTCTCTTCTTTTGTAGGCACAATGAATTAGTCATTAAGACTTTTTTTTTCAATTTTCCCAAAATATGTCTCTAAAGTCCATCGCTTTTTGAGTTCTCCTAATTATTAGGGAAATAACAACCTCCCTGATATCTGGTTTTCACTTATCCCTATCAACTCATTCCCAGATGCCCATATGATAAACCCTGAACTGGTGTTACAGTTAAAGTAGGAGCTCCTGTGCCAATGAGTCACACTGCAGCCATCCCTGCCACCCACTGGTCCCAGAAATCAACTTAGGAAATTCAGTAAAGGGGTTTTACTGACAGCTTGGCCATATCAAGAGCAGACGTCTTATGACTTAAAAGTCTGTCTTCTTGGTGCTTACAGTAGTCTTGGCATTATATAGACACTCAACACAAGGACTGAGGGCTTCCATAATGGTGGTCCAGGTCATCTTGGACTGGTCAGTCATTGCCTGGCCCTATCATAAAGGGGTGTGTTAGTACTTCCACTGCTCATGAAGTGGTCTTGCTCCTCAGTCTTAAAATGTTCATCAATCAGACCTCTGTTCCGCAGATCTAAGATAACAATAAATGAGGAAGACTCAAAGAAGGAATGAAACAGGACAGGTCAGGAGCAGAATGGGGTCTGATAGGTCAGGGGCTGGACCCTCCTACAAATTATATAGGTTATTTTGCTCCTGAGAATTTCTTGTTGCCTTGGGCCCTGCCTGAACATCAAGGTTTCAGTGACTATGCACATTTATGCATTTCAAAACTGCTATTCTCTGGCTGCATGCTTCTGTGACCTCTGTGTGCCTGACAGTGATATGGATAAATGCTTGGGAATGACATCAATGCATCTGAGGCTGTGTAGGTCCAAGTGAACAGGTATATCAAGACTTAGTACATGTGTGCCTTCAGATTGTGTATACTGAGGTTTGTGTGCCTGGATGTTTGCCAGTAGGTGTATGTGTGTGTTTGTGGCCATGTGAGAGCTCGTATCTTCTCTGTCCTTTGCTGTTTCTCTGATTCTGTCTCCCTGGGAGAATGAGTGATTGTTGTCAATGGGGAATGTTCCAATAAGGAACAGTGTGAAAGAAATCATTTCACACTCTCTATAAAGCAGACCCTGTGTCTCCTTCTTCACAAGTGAGTAGTTGCCGAGTTACTGGGCATCAGCTTCCTTTCTGTCCTGTGATGATGCAGTGCCTTATGCCTGGTCGTTTTTAACACATACCAGCTTCCCTTCTTTTCTGAGCTCCTTCAGGGCTGGGAGCACAGAGCTAGGCAAACTCTCATCTTTCTTGGTGATTTACTATGTCTGGGAGAGCTTGGGCAACACATGGGGTGGGGGGTGAGGTAGGAACTGAGCATGCCTGGGAGTAGAGATGAGGTGCTGTGTAGGATTTGGGGCAGGAAGCAACTGTTTTTATTGCTGTGGCTCTTCTGCCTTTAGAGCCATTTGTAACAGCCTTACAGAAAAAGAACTAGCTGAGAGGAAGTAAAGAGTAAGCAAGTTCAAGCCAGAAAAACCTGCACTCTCAGGAGCCCAAGACTTAAGAGCACCAGGGCAAGCAGGCTGTAGCCTGAATCTCAAGCCACTGTTTTCCTTCAGACTCTCCTGGATTCATCCCTGGATGAGAGCAATAGAGCCTATTCTATCTCCGTTCCCAGTCACATTTCCTTTGTGACTACTTTGAACACCAAGTCTCCTCACTGTCAAACACATAAAGATGTTAGGTAAACCTCAGCAAAGAAAGCACTTGGCAGAACAGAAAACAGCCCCAGCCTCAGCTTTCCTTGCCTGGCCATTGTAGAAATGAAGAGGAGGAAGCCTTAGCATGACTGTGTGTCCCTTTATCAGACAGAATATTAGCTGCACAGCAGTGAATACAACTTTAGTCTCCAGACTCCCCATAGAGTGTCCTTTCCATCACACAAAGGTCACTCGGGATGACTTTTGGGTACCAGGTGACTTTTATTTAAAACCAGAAAATAACTCCCACTTATGGGACCATATGAGTGAAGTGGAAAGTCATGTAACGAGAGTTAGGAAAAGAGCTTGTGGCAGTGGAAAAGAGGACTTTCATCTGGAAGGAATGTTCGTGCCTTTGAAGAGGCAGTTGTAGGAAGGTTTGATGTAGGCCAGATATGGAGAGTTCTGAGAATGAACGGCATAGTGGCAAACTTGACAGTCAGTTCAGTATAGTTTTGCCATCCTGGACTCAAGACCCTTCATTGTTAGGGTCTGGGAAAGGGCGAGGCATACAGAAAAGGTGAAGACATAGCCATTCCTTCAAGGAGCTCAAAAGCTAGTGGGGAGCCAGAAAGCAAAAAATTACTCCCAGTAAAATGTGTAGGTAAAGCCCAGATATCTGGCATGGGAATATATATCTCAATAACAGAGTGTTTGCCTGTCCTGTTCCAGGTCCTGAGTTTGACCCTGAGAATGGCTAAATAAATAAATAAATACCCCCCCCACCACCAAACCAAAAACCAACCACAACAGTAAAAAAAATCAGATATGTAGCAGGTATGAAGTTACTAAGATAATAAAAACAGACATGTATGTGATGGTTATTCTTGGTTGTCAACATGAGTCCAGCTGGAATGAACCAACACCCAAAAATCAAGGACATGCCTGTGAGGGATTCCTGCTTAATTTGAAGTTAGAAAATCTACTTCTAATCTGGATTTTTGAGGTCAGAAGACACACCTTTAATGCATATCTTGAGGTAGGAAGACACACCTTTAGTCCAGTCTAATCTGGCTTCTTTTGGAATCAATAAAACAACATCGAAGAAAAAAGATTTCTTCTTTACTACTGACTCTTGCCTTGCTAGTGAGCCATGCCTTCACTGGCATTAAAGTCTACTTCTTCAAGATCCCAGCACATACTGACTACCTGAGACATCTAGCCTCATGAACTGAGAGACTACTGGATTCATAGACTTTTCATTCATAGCTAGAATTAGCTAGACTACAACCTGTAAGTCATTCTAAAGAATCCCCTTTCTCTCTCTCTATGTACAGAGAGATTCATTCTATGAGTTTTGTTACTCGAGAGAACCCTACTAATACAATGCTCTTTGTAAGGTCCATAAGATGCACAGATGGAAATGACATGTATGGCACATAGGGATTCATAGAGACTTTTGTCTAGGAGAGCTTAATATGCAGGGTAGGAAGTAGGAGGAGGATAACATGACAATTATTTTGGAGTCAGATAACATGAGTCCTGAGTCTTTCGAGGCTGTTACAAAGAGCTTGTAAATGAGAATCTGTCCAAAAGTTTTAAGCAGGATGACAGATGGATCCGATGTGTGTTTCATATTTCCCTCTGAGATCATGTACAGGATCAAAAGTAGAAATCCATAAAGGTATGGTGGCCTCAGGGTAAGGGAGGAGGAGAGGTAGAGCTAGAGCAGCAGCAGAGAAGGGCAGGAAGAGATGGGTGGGACCACATCAATATGGTCAAAGTTAGAAAAAGTGGTGTGGCTGAAAATCAGTTTGCAGGTTACAGGACTTAGAGATGGCTGGAGGTGAGAGAAAAGTATTACGGCCTCATATCTTTGGGACAATGTGGAAAGTGATGTCACCAATGTAGAAAGGAATGTTGAGTGTGAGAATGAGTGGATAAGGTGTGACCGATGGTAGGGCTGAACATATGTGTGAGGGCCTGTGGTATATTCAGTTGAATGCTTCGAATCAAGAATTTCACAAGCTTTGAAGGGAAGCCCAGGTTAAAGTTACAGATTTTGAGAACTTATATCTATACAGAAAAGTAAAGTTATCAGGAGGACATGCATTATAGAGGACTAAGTGGATCAAAAAACAAGTTAAGGTACTTTCAACCTTTAAGAGGGAGTTATAAGAAGAAGGCTTGGTAAACACAACAGAACAGAGACAGTCAGCATGGGACCAAGAAAGCATAGTTACCAGAGTGAAGAGGCTGAAGGTTCTGTGTTTACAGGGAAAGGCCATTCATACCCAATGCAGGGGTTGAAGTACACAAGGACTAACCAAGACAGAATGGCAGAGATAGAAGTGGGTTGTGGGTGGTCCTGGAATGAATGGGAGTTACAATGTGCATAGTAGGTCAGATCAGATTTTAAGGAGTTCTGATACAAAGAACAAAGACATATTCCCAGAGGGAGTATAGCCAAATGAGACAATTTTTATGGAATGGAACAAGATTATCGCTAACTATAAAACGAATATATAGTCAGACATCTATCCCATTACTACACTAGGCAGAGAGACCTAGGGAGACCTGGTCAGAGTACACAAAGTGCAGATGATGGAGGAAAGACCTGAAAAATGCTGAAGATGGATGGACATGAGGACTCTTGGCCTTGATCAGGAAGATGCTGGCCAGAAAGAGCCAGTTCTGTGTGGTTGCAAATCAGTTTGCAGGTTACAAGACTTAGAAGGGGAGAAGATGTATTCTCTTGTCTCCATGTCTTTAATGAAGTAAGAAGCAAAATTTTGTGTTAGGTGTGTTCATGGTTCATGTTTGCAGGCTAGGGGAGGCAGGGGGTATAATTAGAAAGTTTTGGATTAGGAATTAGGGAAGAAACTAGCCATAGACAAGATGTGGCCTGAAGAGCCAAAGATCCAGGGAGAATGCTCATGGCCCACTGACCATGAGTGATAGAAATTCTCAGTATTATAGTGTTTCTTCAACAGTGTTAACTGTCCATGTATAAGATACTGGATTACCTGGATTGCTGTAACTCCAAACCATGATATGGATTTTGAGGCACAAAGGTAAGAAGGGAAGTGATCATAACAGCTGACATTGAACACATAACATAAGCTCCTTCCATATCTTGTTCCGTTTGAAATTCTTAATGATTCTAAGGTGTGGGAACTGTTATCAGAGTTTATTAAAAGAGCAGGAATCGGTCTCAAGAAAATAAAAATTGCCCAATGTTCAATGTGCTAGAGACAGGATTCAAAACCAGGCTATCTCATTAGTTCTCAGGGAGTTAATGGTGCGATCCTGGCTGCATTTGGAAGACAAAGGGGTAGCAGCAGGCTGGTAGATTAGGGAATAATTAAGGCTGTCAGAGACATGTGTCTATCTGAGGCCAAAGAATTCATGGATGTGGAAGTAAATCAGGAAGAATAATTGGTTGTAAGGGTAAGACATGGGTTTCTGGAGGTGAGAAGGTCAAAGAATATAATGATGGTGTGTTGAATGAAGTCAAGATGTTGAAATATCTTAGGATGTTGTAGCTAAAAGGCAGTAAATTAGTAATTGTCATATAAGGTCTGAGGTTAACTATGCTGGATATGAACTATGCTTTGAATTACAGATTGGAATTTGTTTTTCAAGCATCATCATCCTGTCTGTTATCTCTTGGTTGGGAGCCACAGTTGCCATCTCTTTCTAAGGAAATGATGACCTTCCAGTGAAGGTCAATATCTGTTCTCCCTGCTAAGGAACCAGAGAAGTCACAGAGCCATCAACAACACTCATCACTCCTTCCCTTTGAATGTTCTATGTTGGTTGAGTGACAGATCTATGCCCAAGAAAGTGTGTGTAAGCATTCGTGAGCATGTGCTTGTGTGTGTGTGTTCAGTGTACATGTGTGTGCCTGTGTGATTTGTTGATTGTAACTATCCTATGGATGAAATAAGTGTCCAGGCCTATATGAATAATGATTCCTTAAGTTGAGAAAGGCCCCAGGTTAGTCTAAGTGAGAAATCTGTGTTTCTACGTCAGGCTAGAAAAGGGATCCCAAGGGGAGAGAGCGCCACTTGGAAGGGCTATAAGTTGAGGGAAAGAATTGAGGCTTTGAGAGTGACAGTAGGAAGGCTACGGAGTCCAGAGCTGACCTGGCCAAAGAAATAGCCTCTTCAAAGAAATAATAAAGACCTCAGGAGTTCTCTGCCTGTCCCTACATCTCTAAGGGAGAGTTTTAGATTGTTTTTGTAATGCTTTCAGAGCCACCAATCCCATGACTTATTCCCAAAGTAGTGGTGTGTTTAAAAGAACACAAGTATATACAGCCCAGAGTAATTTCAAACCCATTTATGTGCTTTGTTTTTAACCCCTAGGCCCGTGAAGCAAAAGTATAGTCTTTGCATTGCCTTGTAACTTGCTCTTTTCTTCTCTCTTGCATTTCTCTTCTCTGCCTCTGTCTCCCAGGACATGGTCTGCCAAGTACCCCAAATGAGGCCATGGGCTTTCACTGGGAAGGGCATATGCCCATTTTCTGTTCCCTCACTCTCCTTTATCTGACACAAAGGTCCTTGCAATTGCAAGGATGTTGATCTTATGGGTAGCCAGATTTGGAAATAGCATCAGGGCAGCTTGAAAACTGGCTGGGACCACCATGGGGCGTATCTTTATTCCCTCATCTTCTACCTAAGTGATATGAGATCAAGACATGTTCTGTCATTCAGTAAGCCTTTGAAGATTCCTGCTGCTCGCATTCCAGCTGTGGACACCTTTGATTCTATGTGTATGTTACTAAGGTGGGAGCCTCCAGAAACTTGATTGGATTTACTCCTACATTTGTCACACTCTTCAAGATGAGGGCAACTGACAACTCTGAAACAGGTTTTTAATATACCTCCTGTTCAGAGCTACTGGGAGTCTTCTTTAAAGAGAGCACGAAAAGACCCCGACAGTAAGCAACCATCTATTGTTCTGACTGTTACAAGCATAGAAAGTATAGGCCACACCAGTCTCCCGAGTCAGTTCCTGGTCTCTCTGTGACATGCCAGGTGGCAAGTGCCTTCAGAATTTTAGATAAGGACCCATCTCCTTCCTTGGAAGGACAGTATAAGCAGTGTCTCCAACCAGCATTGGCAGTGGTCCAGCTCCTCTCCATCTGCTAGAATCCCGTCTGTCTAAGCTCTGTTCCTGAAGTGTGAAACTGAAGCTTCTTTAAAAAAAAAGATTATTTACTTATTTTTAATTGATGATAATTATATGTCTTTTGGGAGGCATAATGTGATATTTTGGTATTTGTGTAATAAAAAACTCAAGATATTTAGGTTATCTGTCATCACAAACATTTATTCCTTGATGAGAACACTCAAAATCCTGTCCTCCAGCTATTTTAATTGTTGCATTAAAGCTTGCTAACCACACCCACTCTTTTATATAATAGCAATGAAAATATATTCCTCCTATCTGGCTGTGTCTCTGCACTTGCTGAGCAATCTTTCTTCCTTTCTGCTTCTTCTCTACACTCAAGTAAAGCACAGTTGTTTTTTTATGCACCCACATATTTTAGACCCCCTTATAGGAGGGAATCATGTAGCATTTATTTTTCTGATACTGGCTCATTTCACTTAATGTTATGATATACAGGTCTCTGCATATTTCTTCAAATTTAATTCTTTTTATTTCTAAATAATATTGTTGTTTGCGACATATTCTTTAATTCATTCTTTATGGTATTGCTTTGTTATCTTGTGTGTATGATTTTTTTGCCTGCATGTATGTATGTGCACCATTCATTCTTTATGGATTTGCTTTTTAATTTTGTGTGCATGATTTTTTTTTTTTTGCCTGCGTGTATTATGTGCACCATGTGGATGCTTGATGTTCTCAGGGGACAGAAGAGGGCATTGGATTCCCTGGAACTGAAGTCATAGATGGTTGTTAGCCATCATGTGGGTGCTGGGAACTAAACGTATGACCTCTGGAAGAACAGCCAGTGCTTTTATCCACTGAACCATTTCTCTAGCTTCCTCAAACCCTCGCGCTTCCCTGTTCATCGTTTGAATGCTCCTCTAGCATGAATGGCTAAACTCCTTTGTTCTGACCATCAGCATTTTTCTCATTCTGCTTCCAGACTGCACATATAATGTGACCAATTGTCTCTCACTCCTGCTGCCACAGCTGGAACCACTCTTGCTTCCATGTCTCTGTATCAGGGTGGATTCTATCCTTAAACTGTGAACCAACAGAAACTGTTTGTTCCTTAAATTGCTTTTGTCTTTCATTTTAACACAGGAACAGGACAAGGAACTAATACAGGAAACAGACATTGTTCATGGGTAAACATGGTATGTGTCTTACACCTTACATCAGTTATTTGTCTTTTATCTCCAGTCTGTACTTCTGTCTCTATTCTCTGGTTTTGGATCTGGGCTTCTGTTCTAGTTTGATCTCTATCATGACAAACATCATGGCCAAGAACAACTTAAAGAGGGAAGGGTTATTTCATCTTACATATTACATTCTGTGATAGAGGAATCAAGGCAGGAACTTGAAGCAAGAGCTGGAAGTAGAAACCATAGAGGAATACTGCTAGCTGGCTTGCTGTCATGATTGTATTTACCTACTTTTCTTTTTTTTTTTTAACATGGTATTTTTATTGATTCTTTGGGAATTTCACATCATACACTCCTATCACATTAACTTTCCAGTCCCTCCCTGTCCTCCTCCAAACCTTGTTCCCTCCCTGCCTCCAGCAAACAAACAAACATAAAAGTCCAATTTGTGTTATCTATATATTCATTGTGGCATGGTCAAACTCTCATTGGCCTGCCCCCTAAATGGGCATGATCCTTCCCCTCATCCCTGCTGGAATCATCAACTATGGAGGGTGACACTACAGCATCCTATCACAGTTTTTAAGAGTTCTCTCTGATGGGTTTCTGTCTAGGCTGTTACTGTTTTCCGGGGGAGGCTGGGGTAGAGGTAGCCTTCTAGGTCCCTGTTTCTCAATTGTGCATCTGTAGTCATCAATATCACTGCAAAAGTAGCTTATTTGCTTTTTACAGACAGAGGGAGCATGGATTATGGGCTTCTACATATCAGGAACAGGGATCCAATAGGGCCACAGACTGGGAAAGGCCCTCCCAGAGAGCTGGGATCAGGGACATCAACATGGCTTCCAGCCACAACATAAATAACAGATATCCACTAGGCATTTGGTGGCAGCATGGGCCACAGACATCAACACAGACCTGACCCCAGTAAGACCATAGACCCAGACATAGCCCTCTGCAGGTCTATGGTACCTACTTTTCTTATACTGTCCAGGTCTACTGATCTATGGATGGTACTGCCTATAGTGGACCGGCCCTTCTACATCCATTAGCAATCAAGCAAACACCCTACAGGCATGTCTGCAGGTCAGTGTGATGGAAGCAGTTCCTCAGTTGATGGTCCCTCTTCCCAAGTGTGTCAAGTTGACAGCCAAGATTAGCCATCACAGACTCGATAGATAGATCTCATTCTTGTTCTGCCTGATGTTATTTTATGCTAAGTTTTTCTGTGAGGAGGAGCTCAAAGGAAGTCTGTGGTTGTTTGAATAAGAATGTCACCCATAGGCTCATACATTTAATTGTTTAGTCATCAGGGATTGACACCACTTGAGAAAGGCTGGGAGGTATGGCTTTGTTGGACTAGATGTGGCCTTGTTAGAGGAAGCATGTCATTGGGGCTAGGCTCTGAGATTTCAAAAGCCCAAACCAGGCCCAGTGTCTCTCTCTTCTGCTGATTATGGATCTAGTTGTAGAACTCTCAACTACTTCTCCAATACCAAATCTGGAAACTCCTCTGGCTGCCATGTTTCCCACCATGATGATAATGGACTAAACCTCTGAAACTATGAGCAAGCCCCAGTTAAATGTCTTCCTTTATAAGAGTTGCTTTGGTCATGGTGTCTCTTCACAGTAGTAGAACAATGACTAAGTGAAATCCTGAGGGAGCACTGGGAAAATGTTCCTTCCCTAGCAATGCTTCACCTGGACCTGGGGTAAGACCCCCCTTCAGGGTTGAATGACCCTTTCATAGCGTTTGCCTAAGACCTCCAGAAAACACAGATACTTACATTACTATTCATAACAATAGCAAAATTACATTTATAAAGTAGTAATAAAAATAATTTTATGGTTGGGGGCACCACAACATGAGGAACTGCATTAAAGGGTCATAGTGTTAGGAAGATTGAGAGCCAATGAATAGGAGAGATATGGTTCCTCCTTCTAGCTTCAGTATCATGACTCCATGACCAAAATCTAACACTGATTTGTGGACCCTGATCTCCTTGACAAGTTTATTCACTAATTCTTCCTTTGTTCCTCCTGCCCTAGCAACAGTGGCTGTTCCTGCAGTTGCTACCGCAGCAGTACCCTGGGATTCTCTTTTTACCTTCAATCACCCAGTTAGCTTTATATCAAGTTTAACAATTCTTTGCCTTAAATCATATCTTTTCATGTAACTGATCTT
Source organism: Lophiomys imhausi (assembly GCA_907164525.1). Lineage (NCBI taxonomy): Eukaryota > Metazoa > Chordata > Mammalia > Rodentia > Muridae > Lophiomys > Lophiomys imhausi. The sequence goes on along the minus strand of CAJQZJ010014563.1, from coordinate 6,652,366 downwards.
GGCTTTGTCTTCCCATGGATGTCTGTGCACATATTGATTTACTTACAAGCCCCAGGCTCTGTCTACACCAGAACTTCTGATCCTTACAGCCTCATGTCCATGAATATCTTTTAGTTCCAGGGCAATTGCATCAGCTCTCCTGAGGGGTTGAGGATTTATCTAGCTCAGTGTCACTTTACACATGTAACATTTCTATAGCACGTTCTAAATATGATTCTAAATCTGATACAAATCCTTGTATCTTCCTATTGATTTCTTAAATTTGTGTTAAATCTCTGCAGTGAGTTTCTCAGGAATAGCTAAGCCTCCAGGGAGGCCAAACCCAGCTGTATTAGCAGGTTCTAGATCTGTGTGGTAGAAATTTTACCTGTTTTGAACAACAACTAACATCATACAAATCTGGGTTTTAAGAAGCTGGGAGTTACTAATTTAAATATTTTTATCATTTCTATATTTAGCTGTCATTAGGTGATATCTACTTGTCAGGATGCAAATAATAAAATTTGAGAAAGAATGGATTAAAAAAGGAAGAGGGTTTAGTTATTTTTGTGGAACTAGATAACAGAGATGAGAGTACATGGGATGGCCTATGAGTTGTGGTATCTATATATTGACAACCTTTCTGCCTTGCCATTTTTGGTTTCTGACCTTCACCTTCATTCTCTACATTGGGTGGAAAAGCCATGCTCCTCCATGACAGAGGTGCCATGACCAGGGCAGGAAGCACGTACAGAACGGAAAAGTAATGTGAACTGGAAGTAGAACTTTTCCAATTATCCCCAGGAAGCTGTTGTGTCTCATTGGCCAGAACTTTGGCGGGCGTATGGGTACTCCTTACTGCAAGGGAGGTGGGAATATGTAATGGGCTAGCTGGCTTATTTCACTACTCCTTCTCTCTGCAGTGAATCTGTTGATGAGAGGAAGGGGCTAATGGGCATTGAATAGACAGATCTCAGTAACTGCCTCAGTATGTGAATCTGTGCCTTGAGCTCAACATATATTCCTGAGCATTTCAGTAACTCCAGTTGTATCTCTATCTTCAATGAGGAGTTGTTATGATTTTGAAGGTATTCCAGGAGTCCTCATAGCCAACACTAGGACATCTTTGCCTCAGACCCTTGCACTTTTAAAGCAGAATTTATATACTCATTGAGAAAACAAACTCTTAGGTCATTAATATCTTAATATTCCTAATCTGCCAACTAGTATTGTATTAGTTGCCCTTTCTGTTGCTGTTCTAAAATACTATGACCAAAAACAACTTGGAAGAAAGTGCTTATTTGCTTACAATTCCAGACAGATAGGACAGTGTCCATAGTGGTGGAGAAGGCTTGATTACAGGGGCCAGAAGACGAGAGAGACCACATTTCATTTACATTCAGGAAGGAGACAGGGAAAATAGGAAGTGACCTGAGGCTATAAACCCTCAAAGCCGGTTTGTATGACCAGTATTCTCCAGCAAGCTTCTACCTGGTAAAGAAGAGCCTCTAACCTCTCCAAACAGTGCCACTAACTGAGTACCAAGTATTTAAACACGGGTTCATGTTTAAATTCTTTTAACAGTTCTCATTCAAACTACCACATGTGTACACAGCATCTTCCCAGCTCGACTTCTTTGCAATGGACCATCTCCCTCCTCTTCCTCCCTGGCAGCTCCCTTGACAATCCTTCATCTCCTCCTGGAACTCAACTTCATGTGCCTTGCTGACTTCCTATATTTCATTCCAATAGTCTTTCATAGTAGCTCAAGGACTAGTTTGGAAAGTAGGACATTTGTTGAGGTTAGTGGACATGGAGGCAAAGCAACAGAACCTCTAGCAGTCTCAGGAAAGGAATGGTCCATAAATGATGATGAGTTCAGAGTTGTGTCATAAATTATTTTTCCAAAGAACCTAAGGAAAATGGCAAGAAAAGGGACTGAAGTCTATCAGGGAATGATTAGCTAGACTGGGGAGTCATTTAAGAGGCCAGAAAGACTCCTTTATGTGTTGTGGCAAGGAAGGTAGAAATGACTTATTGAGGACTGACTTAGTCAAAATCCCTTGAATCACAGGGTAGCAGCACTCAGACAAACCACTCATGAAGGCCTGTGGGCTCTCCATAATGTGGCAGCAGAGATGAACTAGAAAGCCTAGCTTTTGTTCCTTCCTTTCTGCTATTTGGTGTTTGCTCAATTCCTGACCTGTCTCCCCCTGCACACTCCCCTCAGTCACCAGCATCTTACATTATGCTTGTGGCCTCTGCAAACAGGAGTCCAGATGGATACTTACAGGTGCCTGTAAGACTTTAAGATTCGCAAAGATGCACCTCCATCAGTGCCACTATTGGAGAATTTTGCTTAAATGAAATCAAAAGAGCTTGTAATTATATATCACCTCTCAAGGGCATTTTAAGAACCAAACCAGTTAATTTTGTCAGTATAGGGAATTAATTCTGTTACCTCTCATTGCCTAGAAAAAGCAAAGCAAAGAAAAGGAAGCCTAATTATTTGTTCAGTAATATGGGAAGTTGGGCCTCTGGCCCAAATTCTGCAACCTTTGGATTTCATCTGGTTGAAAACATAAACTTGCTGGGCGGTGGTGGCACACACCGTTAATCCCAGCACTCAGGAGGCTGTGGCTGGCAGGCAGATCTCTGTGAATTCAATGCCATCCTTGTCTACAAAGTCAGTTCCAGAAAAGCAAGGGATATGCAGAGAAACCCTGTCTGGAAAAACCAAATAAGAATCCCCCAAAACAAAGTAAAACAAAACAACATTCCCCCCCCCCACACACATAAGCTTTAGAATATTTGATTAGAAACAAATAGGGTTGCTTCAGAGATAATTTAATTATTTACTACTACAAGTTGTTCCTTGTAGTGGTTCCCTGAGTGGAATTTATCTGGATCAAAGGAGTGAGGATGTAGACAGTGGGCATCATACCTTCTTTCCATAGCAAGATAATCATCACTGACAGACTCCTGGAAGCATAGCCATCACAATCCTGAACCAGAGAGTAGGCTATTGTAGCTACAGAGGAGAATTGTCCAGCTTATGAAGCTGAGGCAAATGACCTGTGTGTGGTAATCACAGTGACCTTGTACTCCAACAATATGTTCAGAATATAAATCATTTGCTAGTTCTTCATTTTCTCCATTGGCTCATTTGATTTATTAAAATTAAAACTGTTCTGAAATTTTAACCATTTTCTCTGGACTTTGGATGCCATTCTCACTTTTGATAATTGGTTCCTTTATTCCTAAATGGAAGCCAAATATGAGCCTCATCATTGATTTGAAACTCCTGGTTAGCCACATAAAACATCAAAAGGAGACAGGTAAAATTAATTTTAATGATGCATATTATTTAAATCAATATGTTAATATATTATTATGTAATGAATCTAAATATTCTAAATATTGCTTTTACCTAGGTATTCTAGTGAGATGATGAGAGATAAAGATGGAGATATTGATTGAGATTCAACCAGCGCACTTGGTTATGGAGCCTAAGAAGATCCATCATGAGACATTCACAAATAGGATGACCGTGGAAGCAAAGTGGAAAGGTTAATGGAGGTTGTTAGCATGGTTTACTTCAATACTGAAAGATGCAGTTAGTGGTGTAGCTCAGTCAAACTCCAAAGGCCTTAGGGCTTGAGATTTCCTTAGGGAAGAAATAGTATGACTTGGTCCAATTTTAAAGCCCTTGGAACCAAAGAAGTTGTTGGAGGCAGCACTGAAGGTTTGCTAGTGTGGATTCCAGGATCAAATGCAGAACTTGGAACTCTGACATCCTAGGGTAGGAGAAATAGGACATTCTGACTATGAAAGACAGAGAGCAAGATTTTATTTTTTTCCATCTTTTCATTCTACCTGGACCTCCAACTTATTGGACAGTGCCCACTCACACTGAAGACAGATCTCTGCACTCAGCCCATGAACTCCCAAAGCTCATTTCCTCTGGAGATACTTGACAGAGAGACCTGGGGCTGCCAAACCACAGGGTTTGGCACTTTTAAATTAAGTAAGGATGACCTCTTCCTTGATATGGTTGAACACCACGTAACTGCAGACATGAAGGAAATAAAGGATAAGTAAGAAAGAGTTCTGTATTTTCCTGACTGATCTGGGACACAGGTCACTCCTGCGTCTGCTTTAGTCTTAGCCTGGAACTAATACAATCATCACCTCTCTTGACTCTCAACCTTTGAGCTCAGACTGGAGCTGTACAATGGCTTCACATTGGTGCCCAGATTTCAGACTGGATTTTGCTGCTTTTCAGTCCTTGTATACATATTTGTGCCAGTTCCTCCCCTGACTCTGTGTGTGTGTATATGTATGTAGAAATTTTATTGGCTTTTATTGGTTTCTCTGGAGAACCCAGACTAATGCCATGCTTAGACTGAGCTCATAGAACTATAGAACTGATGATCAACCTATTATAAAGACACCAGTTGGTAAGATTCCACATCTCTATAAAAAGATTTAACAGGGGCAGCATTCTGAGATACTCTGGGTCACAATCCAAAGAAAAGTTAGCAGATACTTTTGGACTATGATTCAAATAGCATCAAGAAGCCATCTGCAGAAGATGAAATTCTGAAGAAGAAGCCAGGAATCTGAACAACCAGAGATAGAAGGGCTCTTTCTAGAATGGAACATGAGAATCAAGAGGAAGATTCTGCCTTGTAGATGTTGAGAGAAGTTGTGTAGCTGTGGCTCAACATTGCAATTTTATCAGAGGTAAGCCTAGAGTACTACCCCTGAGAAGGGTTAAGTAGTCTCTTTCTCCTTGGTGCTATTGTGACCAAGACCTTTAAAATCCTAGTCTCCAGCCTCACCTTAACTACTAGAGTTTTAAAATGAATCAAATCTGACCTTGGTATTAGCTCCTAGCTTACAGCAGAATTTACCTATGCTGTATCTTCAAATTCCCATTAGTGTGTATTCATCATGTGTGTTCTGTCTTTGGTTTATCTTCTGAGACATCCCTTTACATCCCTCACACCTATACTTTTTGTATCAGTATGCTTTGCCTTCACATCTATGCCCATGCGTGTGGTTTTCTGCTCTCCTAGACATCACTGACCTTCACATTCTATCACCCAGCTCTCCACTTCCCTTCCAAGTGAGTAGGTATCACTTCCATTAATCTTTTCTGAGATTTTGTTTTATTTTAATCCTAAGTTTCTTTGGGTATCTTGTGTTATCAAAAGTGTTCTCAGCATCTGTGTCATAGCACCCATCTTCCTACATATAAAGAACCTCTTGACATATTCACCTTGCCATAAGTCTATAAAGTGCTTGAAGGAATTTATGTATTCTCAGGACACAGCATAGAGTTTGGCCTGGAATACATTCAGAAAGGTTTATTTGATGATGACCTTTTGGGTCTACCTAGCTTCTATAGCGATTATCAGTAGAAAGTGGGGCCACAGCTAAACTATGGGCTTTCTGTCTGGTTGTACTATTGATTCCCCAATTGCTTGGTGTCAACTTAGAGTAGGAGCCAGTCATTAGCAAAAGCAATGTGTCAGTAGGCATGCAAGAAAAGGCAGCATGCCCAACAATGTTCAGTGCAGCATGGCCTCTGATTGAAAAGTGGAAGAAGCTATTATGTTACAATGAATAAGTAAATTATAGGATGTCAGTGAGTTGGAATGTAAGCAGTCAGAAAAACCATGATTATGAAGACAGTAGAACGGCCTTAAGGAAGAGTTGGCACTTTCTGTCCACCCCACAGAGAAAATCCAACTCATTAAACATACTCCTGGAGTTAGTTCATTCATGAATTCAACAAATGTCTATTTAATATGTACAGTGTATAAGGCCTTGGTCATTCACAAACAGTCCAGACTTTTTTTTTTTTAACAGATTTCAAGTGGAAACAGAAGGCAGGGCTGCATCACAGCATCTAGGTAGAGATCCCATTCACTATTTCTCCTGGAAGGAACTTACTTTTAAGTACTCTCTAGACCTCCTCCACATTTGCCCAAGGGTATCTTGCCTTTGTTAGTCAGCTTTCTGTTTCTATGACAAAATATCCAAGGCCATTAACTTAAAAGGAGGAAAGGTTCTTATGGCCCTTGATTTCAGAAGTTTCAGTCTGTGGTTACTTGACCCCATTGCCTTGGGCCTGTGGCAACAGAGTACCACAGCAGAGTGTGTGGCCAAGGAGGACTGTTCTCATGATGATTGAGACATAGAGTGGTGGAGACTAGAGGAAGAGAGAGGAAGGAACTAGTGTCCTAATAATATCACCCTCAAGAATGTGCCCCAATGATCTACATTCCTTTCTGTGAGATCCCTAAAAGTTCTGCCACCTCCAGTAGTACCACAGACTGGGGACCAAACCTTTAACACATGGCCTTTGGGAACATTCAAGATGCAAACCTCACTCACCATCTCATATCCCTTCTTGTCTTCAGTGAGCAATTTTGGGAATTTCCTATCCTTGCCTAGGTTAGGTAGTCTTAATACTCTTTTTCCCTTCGGCAGAGATATATTTTTGAAATTTTAAACATTTAAAATTACTTAGAAACAATGGAGGAATTATAAATAATACATTATATTTACTGCTGTGACACATGTTCACTTCTGTCCCAGAAGGGTCAAGACCTCCATTTGGAGGGGTTGATCTGGTTGGATCTTGCTTCATCTGAAACCCAACACAGTGCTGTGAGCACAACAATCTTTAGGAGCCTTTGTAGCTGTGCTCTGTGATGGGAGACACTCCTTCCTCATGGGTTTTTAGGATGGTTTGACACTCAATCAGGAGTGCCGAGGGGGGTCTTATGGGAATATTTCATGGCCAAGAATTTTTGTTATGTGTATTTCTCCTTTTCAATGCTGGGAGGAAATTGCCTGAAGAGAAGGGAGTCAGTTGCCCTAGTTCTAGGTACAGCTCAATGGTATTTAAATAATTCATATATTTAAAATAACAAAGTAAATATTTTATGGGTCTTTAAATTTTAGTAATAGGCTTTACCCTGGAAGCCTACAGATTAAAAATTAGACTTTAGTCACAAATACAAATATAATTGTCCAGTAAAATATTTCTATTAGTAGAAGCACATAATTCAGAGCCCACAGACTTTTTTTTTTATTTATATATACTCAAGAGCCTAGAAATCAAACTGAATGGCCTGGGTAGGAGTGATTAAGGGGTGTGTGAATGAGTAGGAAACTTCCTTATTTCATAATTCTTGTCTGCCCTGTGACCAGTGTTTTCCCTGAAGACTAGGTGGGGCCCTTCCTGAACACTCATATTTCTGAGGGAAAAAAAAATCACAGCTCACTCTTGACCATCTGGGAGATATCTGAGAATCCTTTTAATAAAGCTTGCTGGGAGAATAGGTAGTTACAGATCAGAACAATCATGTTGGTGGGTGTTGCATAATTTTTCTGTTTTCTGTACTTCCCAGAGGATTTGAAAGATAATGTAAAGTAGTTGCAGCGATGTGACTAGAATATTGCTTCAGAAGGGCTGCTTATTCTCATTCTGTCTGTTCAAAAATATAATGTGTATTGATTTTTTTTGCTGGAATTACAGAAGTAATGCATGGCCATTACATAAAATTTGGAAAATATGGAGAAGTATAAAGAATGAAAGAAAAACCATCCATGATTGATCACACAATAACATGATCATTATTTCTGTGTGTGTGTGTGTTTGTGTGTGTGTAAGTGCCTAATTTCTATGCTTAAGCCATTTTCTCCTCTCTTTTGTGTATGTGTGTTTGAACATGTTGATGTGGTTACATGTGTGTACAAGTAGCTGTGCACATATGTGCATGTGTGTATGTAATCCAGAAGTCAGCGTCAAGTGTCATTTCTTAGGAGCCATCTACCTTGCTGTTTGAGACAGGGTTTCTGACTGTCCTAGACCTTACCAAATAGTGGAGGCTGACTGTCCAGTAAGCCCTGTGGGAGCTATCTGGCTTTGCCTCCCCAGTGCTGCAGTTGCCACTCAGGCACTTGCTTCCATGTTTGGTCTGTGTGCACATGCTCATATGACAAGAGGTATGTATGAAGGTCAGAGGACAATGCTGACTGCTCTTGCCTTCTACTTTGCTTGAACCAGAATCTTTTATTTGCTGTTCATCATTGGATACAGGCTAGCTGGTCCATGAGCTTCTGGGGATTCTTCTGTACACACACTACTGCATCTAACATGTCTGGGAATTTGAACTGAGGTCTTCATGTTTGTGCACAAACACTTTACCTACTTAGATATCTTAGTAATATCCCTAGCCTCTTTTCTCTTGGTTTTATTCTCTGATTAGCTTTCCCTTTACTGTCTAGGTTGAAAGCAGTTTTGAAGAGGGCACTCTCTTCTCCACTTTGCATACCTCCCTCGTCTGTTTCACAGGTCTTAACAAGGGCTGTTTTTAGAATTAATTGCAAAGTTTTATCTTTTCTTATCATGTGGTAACTTGAACTTTCCATCCAATGATCCTTAGGGATTGACAGATTATACTGAAGCAATGTTTATCAGCCTCTGTCACAGTGGACATTTCAGTGAGAGATTTCTGTTGTGTGCGGCTTTCCTGGGCACTTAGCCTTTTATTCTTTAGTGATAGCCTCAAATTCCCCCACAGACTGTGAGGTGACTTTTGGGTGGTCAATAACTACTGTGCTGAAAATGTAAAATGTAGGAATACCAGAGTTTCTATACACTTAACCGGTTGTGTTTTAGATCATAGGCTGTCAAGAAGATGAACATTAAGATGGGCCTTCTGAACTCACAAATACTGACGATTAGTTTTTCTCTTCTCTTTCGGAATGAGCCATCCTATGAAGACATAGATCTGAAGTGGAAACCCTCCTATATAGGAACTAGTCAGTAGCACAAGCCTTCCAGGTGTTTTAATCAAAACAGGAGTTAATACAGAGAAGTGGGAGTTTGTAGGACCCGTGCAGAACTGGGGGATAGCCAAAGTCAGAGGGCATGCTGTCAGCTCCTGGAAATCTGGAAACTAGGATCATTCAAAAAGCATTCCAGGCCATCAGAAGCTACGAGACTCCCAGGGGGGTTGCTGATGATGATCTCAACAGCTCATAGCTACAACATGAGTCATTGTTAGAAGAAGCCAGGAAGTCTCTGCTGTGCTCATAGATCTGCCATCTACAGACACCTGTGAGCCTGCCTGCCACAGCACCTTCTTTTTCCCTCCCAGATCTGCAAAGAATATCACTCCATAGCCTGATCAACCAAAGGACTGCTGGCAAGAGGATCTGGAAATGGTTCCAGGCTTCCAGCTGGAAATACTGGTGGTTACTGAAGTTGAGATCGGAACAGAAATAGTGGAGGAGATACTGTCACATGGTGAGATCATCAGGACCAAGACCTTCTTCAGTATCAGATTGAAAAGTCATACAATACACTCTGGCTACACTACTCTGAGTCTTGGGGACCATTGAATTGAAAAATCTAAAAATTCAAAATTCCAGAGTTTCCAAACTCTTGCTTGATTGTGTTTTAGATTGGAGAACACCATAGCCATAAACATTTAAGTGGCATTTCTGAAAACACAAATACCAACAGCTGAACTAGGGATGTGGCTCAGTTGTTAGAATGCCTGAGTTTGATCCTGAGTACTGCATGAAACTGAGTTTGATGGTACGTGACTGAAAAACAAAAACAAGAGTAAATAACAATTTGAGCTCATACTTCTAAAAAAAAAACTAAAATCTTTTTATTTCAAATTAAAATATAATTATATTGTTTTACACCTTCCCTTTCCTCCCTCCAGTCCCTCCCATGTGGGCTTCCTTGTTTCCTCTCAAGTGCATAGGCTCTTTTTCTTTAAGTATCACACACACACACACACACACACACACACACACACACACACACACACTGCTCAGTCTGTTTAGTGTTACTTGTATGTGTATGATTTTGTGGGGCTGATCACTTCATATGAGATAACCAGTTAGGGGATTCTTCCTCTGTTTCTTCTGTTCTCCTCATTTCTTAGTTTCCTATATTTCTTTGTCTAGGAGTGGGGTCCTATAAGGTTTATTTTTTCCATATTAGCAGTTTTATCAGTGTTATACTTGTTCAGGCCCTGTTTAGGCAGCCATATTGTTGAGGTGTCGTGCATGAGAGGTACTTCTTTGCAAGGAGGTTACAAGGGTCTTTCATTTAACTGACTGTCTGGTCTTTTACATTGTCAAGGGTTGGCAGGAGCTATGGTGGTAGGACGTGTGGCAGGGTTGAAATTTCCTAGTTTAGGCAGACAAATAAAGCTGCCCTTACATAAAATATAAAAATCAAGACAATAACTACATATGTAATTTCTTTTTTTTTCTTTTTTAAAATTAACATTTATTTATTCAAGTTACATCTCCATCATAGCCCACTCCCTCCACCCCTCCCAATCTCACCCTCACCCTCTTCCCCCCTCCCTCCTCTCCTTCTCCTCAGGTGACCGGGGTCCCACCCCTATGAAGCCCCCTCAGTTCATCAGTCACATGATACCTAAGAGCTTCTTTTTTAAAAAAAAATATTTATTTGTTGCTTCAGGTTACATCTCCATCATATTGTCCTCTTTCCCCCCTTACCAGCCCCTCCCTCCCATGCTCTACCCCCTAAACCTTCCATCCCACTCCTCTGGAGTGGAGTGTCCCTACATAAAAGTCCCCTGCCCCAGTTCAGAAGTCATATGAGGCCACTGGGGGCCTACAAGGCAGTACCACCAGTGAGAAGTGTCTCATTGCCAGGGAGAGAAAACTAAAAAGCAAACAAACAAACAAAAAAGTCTATGTCCATGTTCCCTTTGGTGCATTGGTTGTAGTATAGATATCCTGTACTATATGACTAAAATCCGACTGTAAGTGAATAGATGCCATGTGCATCACATCTGACAAAGGGCTAATATCCAAAATTTACAAAGAACTCAAGAAATTAAATGCCAAGAAAACCAAATAATCCAATTAAAAAAATGAGGGAAAGAGCTAAACAGAGAATTCACAAAGGAGGAATTCCTAAAGGCCGAGAGACACTTGAAGAAATGCTCAACATCCTTAATCATCAGAGAAATGCAACTCAAGATGACTCTGAGATTCCATCTCACACCTGTCAGAATGGCTAAGATCAAAAGCTCAAATGACAGCACATGCTGGCAAGGGTGTGGAGAAAGGGGAACCCTCCTCCATTGCTGGTGGGAGTGCAGGCTTGTGCAACCACTATGGAGGTCAGTATGGCGATATCTTAGAAATCTTGGAATAGCTTTGCCTCAGGACCCAGCCATACTACTTCTGGGTATACACCCAAATGACTCCTCACAGAATCATAAGGAAGTTTCCTCATCTATGTTCATAGCAGCCTTATTTGTAATAGCTAGAAACTGGAAACAACCCAGATGTCCCTCAATCGAAGAATGGATTAAAAAACTGTGGTACATCTACACAATGGAATATTACTCAGCTATCAGAAACAATGAAATTATACAATTTACAGCCAAATGGATGGAACTAGAGAAGCTCATCCTGAGTGTAATTTCTTTTTATAAAGTTTATTTTTTATTTTTTTAAATTTTTATTGCTTTCTTTATTTTATGAATTACACAGCATACACCCAGTTCCCATTCCTCTCCCACCTCCCCCAACCCACCCTCCATCCTTGCAACCTCCCCCCCACATAAAAAAAATCTCATTGTGGAAGCTATTGTGTGTCTCAGTGTGTCCCACAATATTCCCTTTTGTCCACACATTTTTGCTTGCAAATGTTCAATATAATGACTCCTTGGTCTGGTATGAGCCCTCTGGTTTCTGCGTCTTGGTCAATGCTGGAACCTCACTGGGACTCCTCTAAGTATATAATACATAGTAACAATATGCTGTTATTGTCCTCTATCAAGGAGACCCTGTCGTTTTGGATCTGTGAAACTGGCCTCTTCATGTACTCCAGCAGTTCCTCCATGAGGTGGGCCAACTCAAAACCCTGGTTCTGGGCCTGCAATCCCCAATAGCAGGGCCTGCTCTCTTGAGTGCTGCAGCAGGTAAGGCTTGGACCAGCTCTCCTGCTTTCATGGCCCCTCAGGGCCAATTCTCCCACCTTCTACCTGTGGTGAGGGCAAGAGAGTAAAGGGGATCTCTTCCTTGCCAACACCTCCACAAAGCAGACAAAAGACATGGCTGACTCTCCCACTCATACCCTCTGGATTAGCTCACCCACAAAAAAGCAGAGCAAGGAGGAATTCAACTCTATTTTTGTTGAGCTGGAACATCTCATAACTTTTCCTGCTCTCCAGACCAGGACTTACAGACCGGCAGCTGCGCTCAGATAAAAATCACACTCCTGACTTCCCTGGACTCTTGCATATGGCAGCTAGCTAACTGACATTCTTAACCTCCATAATCATGAGCCAATTTCTAAGAATGCATCTTTTCATATGGTTCTCCTGTTTCCTCTGTCTCTCTGGAGAATGCTGACTGGTACTAATGACTACTAATACTGTGAATTACTTGCAGGTCACTTTTCTGAGAACATTACAAATAGAAAGCTGTTTAGATGTTTCCACAGCCATGTACATTACTCATGATCATTAACAAAGTGAAGCGTCAAATTTAAATAGCATGCCTAAGGCTATGAAGGACAGTGAATGCAGGGTGTTTAGTTCCAGAGCCTAGACAGTATGGCACTTGGGTGCATTACCAGGTAGTCTAAGCTAATTATCAAAAGAAGTAGTTCCTGACTCTGTGTGGTTTACTTGGTGTTTAAAGCAATGGTCTTTAGGTGTGTGACTTAGTGACAGGTCACATGCAAACTTTTGTTAGGGCCAAAGAGTACATCTTTTGGAATGAAAATTATAACCTGTTTATTCTCCCATAATATTTTCATTATTTTTCAGATAGTCATAGTCATATTGTCTATGAATATTATTAACTTGATCACCTTTACCATATCCTATTTTTTTTTCTGTTTGTGTATTGGCACAGACTCCTAGAATCTTATGACTTAACTTTCACAGTCCCCTATTCACCTGTCATCTACTCAGATTTTACTGAAAGGAACACCTACAGTGGTCCATGGCGTGAGTGCCAATGGTTGATATTTCTGGACAGAAAGTGAAGACCCTATTGAAAAGTTCTTCTCTTCACTTGTTATGATTTCTCAATGAGGAATAAAGATTTGATTTTGTTAAATGCCTTTTCTGGATTACATGTGGACATTATTTCATATAATTATGCTAATTGATTCTATTTGATGGTTTCCTGTGTCCCAGTTCCAGGTTTATCTGTTCCTGTGTAATGAAATTCTCCAATGCAGTATCTAAAAAAGTAGTGACCATTTATTTTGCTTTTGAATCCACAAGTTGAGCAAGCTTAATTAGGCAGCTGTAGCTGTAAAGCAGAACAGGAAGTGTGGAATGGAGGAGGGTCTGTAACACTCCAATTCAGTTAGGGTCAGAGCAACCTGCCCAGGTGGGGTGAGGGCTCCATATGGTCTTAAACGTGGGAGGAAAATCCTTGAGTGGTCTTGGGAATGAAACAGCTTGGCTCTCTTGAGATGCAGCCAGAGTCCAAGGCAAATAACACCGCCCACAAGGAGCAAGGAATCCTTGAGACCTGACACACAGAAAACTTGTTCACTCAAAGAAGGGCTGCTGTGGAGGAATGAATCTAAAGGAGAAGTGAATTGGGACCACCCAAAGGACATCTTGTTTCTTGATTAGGCAGACTCAGACTTCAAAAGGATCATGCTTCTAATTCATTCTGAAGTCAGCACTGCATACTCCACAGAAAGTCACTGTTGTGTAGTGGGATATTATTTTTAAGAGTATTTGGGATGCAAAGAATAAATACATAAATGAATATATGAAAAAATAAAAATCACGGAGTTGGGACATTGTCAGAGGGAGCTTATGGCAACTCTGTCCCCATTTCCCTTAACTGCAAGGGCAAGCTCTCCAGCATGCCAGTAAAGAGCTTAAGTACCAGACCCTCAAGGTTCAGTTCCCCCAGGCTCTTAGCTGTTGCCAGTAAAGAGCTTAAGTACCAGACCCTCAAGGTTCAGTTCCCCCAGGCTCTTAGCTGTGGCCCCAAATATTTTGTTTCATTTCTCCATGCCTCAGTTTCTCAGGTGGTACAGAACTATTAACAACTGCAAGGAGTGTTAGTAAGGCTTAAATGAGCAGCCATAAAGTCCTTCATTCCCAGAGCTGATTTTCTGCCAATGCCATCAGACATGCTGTAAGTGATTTTGATTAACACTGGTTATTTTTTTCACAGTTCTGGGTGCAATCATCAAGTCACTTTAAGTGTCTCCTCTAAATGTGTCTCATTGTCATGCATCTTGGTCTCATCATCACTGTGGCTACTACACTGGCACCCTTACAGCCCTGTGACTGCCCGAATCCAATCCCAGCTTCCTGTCCTCATTCTACTTATTTTCCACACCAGCCCCTGGAAAGCACAGCTCTCCTTCACTGAGCTCTCTCTCCTATTTTGTACTTCAAGTCAACTTTGCTTGACATTTAAGGCTTCATTAGCCTTTTATAATGGAAGCATGTATGTGCATGTGCATGCACACAGGAACACACACAGAGACTTGTACACACAAATGTGTTTTACATAAATTTAAGTTGTCTCATGTCTATGTCTGATGGACCATTTCCCCATTCACTCACATTTAAAAAAATCTATTGTACAACTTGATCTCTCTCTCTTCTTTCTTTATTCTCTCTTTCTTTCTTTCTTTCACAGTAGCTTCCTGATACAGAACTTCCTGATTTGGTTCTAGTATCTGCCCCATTCAACAAACGGTCTCTGTGTTAGGTAAGATGGACTAGCTACCCACCCTGGGACGGTGGATTTCTTCTTGTCCATACAGGCAGTTTTTCACCCACTCTCACAGAAGGAAATTGCACAGCTGTTAACAAAAAAGGAACCAGCCAAATAGAGAAAGTCATGGACAGTGGGAGGAGAAAGATTGCATTTCCAGATGGTAAGTTACCACCAGCAGTGATTGACATGACCAGGAGGCCGAATTCTGACCCGTGAGATGTGGCAAAATGATTTCTCTGTACTTCAAAGGTAGAACAAGAATAGACTTCTTCTCTTTTGTCTCAGGACATTGTATCTAGACCATGACGCTTACAGATGCTGAAGCTACCTTGTGGCCGTGAGGAGGCTGTGTGGGGACAAAGCTAAGGCATGGAGGAAGCAAAGGGAGTGTGTTTGTGGGGCAAATGAGGGACTGTGAGAATTAGCTTTCTAGGGACTGACGTGATTATGGGGCTTTCTTTACTTGATGCTGAACATCTGAACAAAGCAGCTCTTAAATTGCACCCTAGGCTTATCTCAAGGGTCTCTCCAGCCTGGTGGGGTTCTTTGCTGGTCCAAGGCTCTGTGTCACTGCTCCAAATGCAGAAGATTCTTCTCGGGCTCTGGAAGGTGTCACTCTCGGATGCCACATATTTTGTTACCACTTGTGTCTACCTGACATGAGACTGTAATGCTAAATCGAGTGAAGCGAACCATGGGCAACCCCAGTGAGACCACAGGTTCAATTTCCAATGGAATCCTCCAGTGAACAAACCCATATTTTCCCTTCATTCCGCAGGCCATATCCCACTGCCTCTGAGAAGCACTCCTTTGATAATCCTGGATAAAATTTAACCTCTTCTCTATATAATTTTGTTTCCTTAAGAATACTTTGATTTTTTTGGATGTATAGGCATCATTTATTGGGCAAAGCACCGTAATAAGTTCTTTTTCAAAAAAATATACACATCTCATTCAATCTCTATGACAACCAGTTCAGCTGGTGTTATTATTGACATTTTACAGTTGGGAAAATTGAACCATGGAAAGGTTAAGTGGAATGTCCAAAATTACACAGCTAGTGCATGTCAGGAGTGGTATTTGAGAAAAGATCTGCTTCACTCCAAAGTTTTGCTGTTAGTACACAGTGTCCAACAACCATGTTTAGATATACACATGTCTGCTCTGAGCTTCTGGAAGTTGAGGATGAAGCCTCACTAGTTCTCTGGGACCCAGTCTCTTCCCAGTTCTTAGTGCATAGGAGACTAAGAATGGGGATGTTGAACTAGAAGAGTAGGAAAAGGTGCTTTGAGATCATTATGAGAAACAAAGGAAGGACATTTAAAATATATTTTCTTTAATTCTATAGTTTGCCTGCTGAACACCTATTCATTTTAAGGCCAACTATATTAACTACATTTTTTTCTTGACATTCTGTTATTAGGGGGCATTACAATTGTACGATGAGACTACTCTTTGCAGGGATAACTAACAAAACTCTTGAAGAAAATAATGACAGCTTATATAAGATGCTTTTATATTAGTCCCCCACCCCAGTTCAGCAGTCATATGAGGGCTAAAAGCTTTCTCATATACTGGAGGCCTACATGGCAGCACCACTTGGGCAAAGTGTCTCATTAACAGGTAACAAGGTTTATGGATATGTAGGGACAACCCACTCTGGAGGAATAGGATAGAAGGGAAAGGGGGGAGGATGGGAAGGAGGGACTGGGAGGGGTGGGAAGAGGGCACTGTGATGGAGATGTAACGAAGTAATAAACTTTTTTTAAATAGAAAATTACAAAATGATACAAGAAAAAAGATGCTTTTATATGAAAACAGTCAATCTCATGTATGTGGTCTCAAACAAGTTCTTTTCTAACCCATATACAAGCCAATATGTATCTTGTTCTAATCATCCTCGGGATAGGTACAAGACAGTATCTTTACCACAGCCATGCCCACTGTGGATATTTTTAAAGCAAAGGAAAGGGGATAGAGGAGAAAGATTAAGTTAGGGAAATGAGGGAGGGAGACATGTGGACTTGGCCAGAGGGAGAGGTCAATTTGTGATTTCATCTTCTACTAGAAGTTCTGAATGTGGGACAAGTCTTCAGAGATGCATTCTCCTGGAGAGAGATACAGAGAGAGAGAGAGAGAGAGAGAGAGAGAGAGAGAGAGAGAGAGAGAGAGAGAGAAACTTTCATGACATCTTGTGGAAGTGGCTTATACTGGCAAGAGGTCAGGACTTTGGCAAGGGGGTGGGGCTTTCTGTAGCTAGGTAACACCCTGAAGCGGTTGACAACCAAGGGCTCTTGGGCAGCTATTCCAGCAATTGGGAAAATAAGTTCTTTATTTCCAAAGGGATCTGGAGGTGTCTCACAGCCTCTGCCTGTCTGTATAACCTTCCACTGCTCATGCTATTATTCCTGGTGTGTTTATGCTGCTGTCTGTCTCTCTCAGATGGAGAGCTTCACTAGACAGGAAGCAGGAAGTATTTTTCTTCTATGGGACCTCTAACAATGGAACCTACCAGGAAATCACTTGCTCTGATTTCTCGTCCGGGTTTGGGTGTTTCCTAGCTTATATTCTCAACTATGCACAAGGTTATCTTCTCTTGCTTAAGTGGCTCTTGGGAGGCTTCTGAACATTGGGCTCTTCAGAATCTGATGATGTAAAGAAGAGACTTTGTCTCTAGTCACCGGAAGACTTCATGTTGCTCTGCCTTCCCCCACCTTCTGTGAGCAGCAAGGGTCCTACCTCACTTTCCAGATTGGCTGTTGGTGACTGTGTTGCACGGAGACTGAACACAGACTGGCCTGTCACTGTGCAAATGATGCCAAAACCACCTAGGGAATTTTGGCACTCTCCAGAGAAGGAGACCCAGGCCGCCTGACAAGGACATCACAGAAGGAGATAAGAGCAGAAGTCAGATGTTCACTGTGAGTTTGTTCTTCTCTAAAACATAACCTGCTGTTTACTCACAGGTTTGTGGCCCTCAAAAGAAAGCAACTGAGTTCAAATTATCCAAGGAGGACCAGATCAGAGTGAAAGAAGATGAGAAGCAAGAGTTCTGGGATCGTGCAGCGCGTCTGGGAAGCTGCTGTTCTAAGCTTTCGCTGGGTGCGCATCCATCTTGTTTGTGGCATGAGGTAACTTGTCAGCAATGGGGTGGTTAGGAGGAAAGAGGACAGTCCCGCTGCCTTTGCACATTGCCTTCATGCTTATACATTATCATTCAAAAATACTGACCATCTTCTTCTGTGCCAGTTACTACCCTGGAGGAACAGAGTCTCCACAGAGGCTGAGACTCAGAGGGCCTCTTCTTTCAAAGTAGGAATCTAAACATAAGAACACATTGCTTTGAGGGAGTATGTGGTACGTTTTCATTTTTATAGTCTTTTGGTCACATACAGAGGTTGGTAAATAGCAGAATGACCTCTGAGAATACATTGTTCCTTTTTATACTTAATTCTTGTTTTGTGTGTGTGTGTGTGTGTGTGTGTGTGTGTGTGTGTGTGTGTGTGCACGCATGTGCTCTACCACTGAGCTACATCCTCCTGTACTGATCTCCTCTTTTAATAATTACAAACACAATACTAAAGTATGTTTCTTATCTTTTCCTTTATATGGTCCCTTCAAGCATATCCTACCTTTTAGGACTTGATCCCTGAATAGTTTAACACATCTCTAAGTGACCAAGAAAGCTTGGAAAAATAACTGCAATGCCAGTAACTCACAGTTCTTCAGTTTCATCAATTATCTACCTGCCGTCCAAATTTTTCATCATTGTCTTATGTTTCTAAACCATTTGGATTTTAAATCAACATCCAAGCAAGATTAAGTAGTTACTTTTGCAACTGGCTGTGCCTCACAGCATTAGTATGGACATAGATATGAATGTCCAAGACAAAGATGCCAGGTCTCAGCAAGAGCGACTCCTTGAGTGTCCCTCCAGTGAGCTTCATGCTGTCTATGAGCACTGGATTTGGGATCCCAGGTGTCTGAGTATGAGGCAGTTAACTTCTCCAGTGTCAGCTCTTTGTTTACTTACAAAGTCACTGAGAATATTAACTGAGATAACATATTTTACTTAGCACAAAGGCCAACCTATATAGGAGGTGATCGATAGTTCTTTATACCATGACAATAGTAAAAAGAAGATGACATTTAATTTGGGTCCCTAAGCATAGACCCTTGTACAAGTTAAGAAGAAATGGTGTGTATTTTCAGACAGAGACAATAAAGCAGCTTTATAACAACTATATAACTATATATAATACCATCCAGTAATTCCACTCTGGGCATGTACTGTAGGAAAGGCAATCTGTTTGTTAGAAAATAATATTCTGGGGAAATGGTCAGGAGACTTGAGAAGGGTTGCTGGGAAATGAGGCCATAGTAGTAGATTGTGGCTAGATCACACATCAAAAATTTTATGGGGCTGGGGATGTAGTTCATGTTGTAGATCAAATGGAGAACATGAATCTGGGTTTGATCAAACCCTTGGTTTGATCCTGAACATTTTATAAACCAGGCATGATAGCACACACCTGTAATGCCAACAACAGATAGGTGGAGCCAGAAGGATCTGAAGTACAAGGCTTTTCTCTGTAACTCACTACAAAGTGAGGTTGAGGCAACCCTGGGATCCCTGGGATATGTGAGATCCTGTCTCAAAAAAAAAAAAAAAAGAAGCAGTTTATGAATAGAAGCCAAGTGTGATAGTGCAGCCTTATGATTCTAGTGCTCAGGAGGCTGAGATGGCAGATTATTTTAAGTTTGAGGATAGCTTGGGACACATAAATAAGCAAGCAAAGAAAAAATACCCCCCCAAAATAAACAAACAAACAAAAAACAAATCTTATGAACAGAACTAAAGCTTGAGGACTTGAACCTGTAGGCAAAGAGTAGGCAGAAGTTAATGGGGCTGGACAGCCTTGGGTTCCAAAAGCAGCAGTGCTGTGGCAACCTAGAGATGGAACCAAGGACATACATCAATCACATCAATAGCCCTGCGAGGATCTGATGACTTCCTGAACCAACCAGTAGTTATGGGGACAGAGAAGAGGCACTGCTGGATTAGTCTAGAAAAGATTTATTGAACGATGAAATGTTGCCAAGTAAGCGGAAATGAAGAACTTAATAAGTATGCCAACATGTTTGGCCTGGCTTCTAGGTGGGAGAGGATGTTGTTGCCAGTTGAGATTTCACACACAGGCATCTAAACAGGTTTCAGTGGTGAGGATAGTGAATTCTGCTTGTAATACATGCACTAGAAGCTTCTGCCCTTGTTATTTTTTTTTAATCTTCAAATACAAGCACGAGTAATCATTTAGAAGTAAATTTGATAAAGACCAAAGGTTGTATTTGGTGTATCTCCCATGCCTGCCCCAGACCGTGATAGAAAATCTGATGTTTTCTTACACTGAGAAGATTTTAA
The DNA here is from genome assembly GCA_907164525.1 of Lophiomys imhausi. Classification (NCBI taxonomy): domain Eukaryota; kingdom Metazoa; phylum Chordata; class Mammalia; order Rodentia; family Muridae; genus Lophiomys; species Lophiomys imhausi. The sequence continues at coordinate 6,632,169 of CAJQZJ010014563.1, read as the reverse complement.
GAATGACTGATGACCTTCACGGAGGCTAGGTTATCAGTGTTTATGGCAAGAGAAGAAAATCTAGACTCATGTATTTACAAAGCTTTTGCTCACCAGGGCATGTGGTTTTGACAGATACAAAGGATCACTTTCACCAAGACTAGTCTCTCTCTCTCTCTCTCTCTCTCTCTCTCTCTCTCTGTGTTTGTGTGTGTGTGTGTGTGTGTGTATGTGGCATAGGGTGTCTCCTGAATTGTGCTCCTTCTTATTGTTTGAGATGTGGTCTCTCACTGAATTTGGATCTCATTGATTTGGTTGGTTTTCTGGTTAATGAGCTCTAGGGATCTTCCTGTAATTATGTCCTCAGTGCTGGGATTATAACAGCTTGGCTTTTTTTTTTTTTTTTTTTACAAGAGGGATGGCATCATCAGGTCCTCATGTTTATGTAGGAGGTGTTTCTCACCTCAACCATCTGCCCAATCCCTAAGCTACAACTCTTAATCACTATACCCTTTGAGCATCTGATGACGTTAATAGAGCAGCCTCACCATTTGTTCTTACCTGCTCATACTTTCCCACTTCTCAGCCGTATCAAAGTGGCCTGACGTGTGACCAGATGTTTTGTATGAGATGAGAACTGATTTTATAAAGCAGATGATCAGATATAAAATGATTATTTCAGAAAAAGAGAAAGATCCCCGTTTTTGAAAGGCCAGTTGGACATTTAAGCAGAGGTATCTGTGAGACACTGGCACCATTTGCTGTGACCCCGATGGCCATTTTCCTTCTTACTTGATGTAAGACCTGTATTTTATTCAGCTGTTAGCCTACTTATCAGAGTTCTCCCATCGTCTTTTGTCAGAGATTAGTTTAGAGGTGGCTTTAAAAAAATAACTTCCAACTTCCTGACATAATTCCCATCAGTTGCAAGGGTTTGCTTTGTTTCCATTGGATCTGGAAGATGGCAACCTCAACTAGAGGAATGTGGAAGCATTAACACTCAGTGACTTCTGAGTTTGGGAGCTGTAAATGATGAGGTGAACACCCAATCCTATTGTAAAATCTCCCTCACATGTCCCTCCCTCAGTATTCTCTTATGATGCTTGAGGATGCTAAGGTCTTACGGAGAAGATCCATATTACAGTACTGCTAAGCTCTGATCCATCGAAGTCATGTCTATCACAGCTTGGTTCTGGAAACCTGGCTGGAGCATGAGAGGATGAAGAAAAGACAGATACATGGACACATGCGCAGAAAACCTGGGATCAGCCATGCTGTGCCATCTGTGAAGGCAGCACCCACTACGCAATGGTGTACTGTAACTCAGCACTTTTATTATGTACAGCACAGGAGCGGGAGCAAACTGGTCTTGACAGGATGTTTCTGTCGGGAAGCAATCTCAGGTGGCAGTTACTCTGGAGGAGGAAGCCACTGTTGCTAGTTTTTGCACAAACTGCCAGCATTTACATTGGCAACAGAGGAAGGCTTTGCAACTCCCATGGGTCTGAGGCAGTGGTTGCATACATAGTTATCTACGTCCATGTCAAACAATACATATTCACTGAGGACTTGATTCCTTCTTTCCAAATTCACTCAGAGCTTCCTCCACTCTCAAATTCTGAGTTCTGGGCCCAGGTACTGCTAGTCCTTAAATTGTCCTTTACAGAAGCTTTTTCAGCTGAGCAATCCCATTTGTGTTTTTACCTCTGTTGCCTGTACTTTTGGGTTCATATTCAAGCAATTACTTAGTCAGACTAATATAATTTTCTCTAATACTTTCCCAGTAGTGAGATGATATGAAAGAGAATGGCTTCCATAGGCTCATATGTTTGAATCCTTGATCCTCAGTGGAAATGATTAGGAGGTATGACCTTATTGAAGGAGGATGGGCTTTTAGGTTTCAAAACACTTGCAACATTCCCAGTGTCTCTCTCTCTCTGCCTCCGACTTGCAGATCAAGATGTAAGCCCTCAGCTGTTTCTCCACCATGCCTTTGCTCTGCCTTCATGGATTCTAACTTGTTAAAGCCATAATCCCTAAATGAAATGCTTCCTTTTAAGATGCCATGATCATGGTGTTTTGTAGAGAAATTGTAATCCAACAACATGGTTGCTTTGGCAAGGTGTCACATCTAAAGAGCTTCTAGGTCTATGTGATCCAGCTGGAATGCAGACATGCCTACAGTATGATATGGCTGGAATGCACACATGCCTTTAGTACACACCTTTAATCCCAAAAATGATGTCTAATTTAGAAGCAGACAAAGTGACAAATAAGAGAAGGATTTGACAGAATGAGTCAGATATAGGATATGCCTAACTCTCACAACAACAGACAGGAAAGAGAGGCTATTTAAGAGCAGTGCAGGGAGAGACAGTGAGTTGAGTTCAGTGTAGTTCAGTTGAGTGCAGTTGAGTTTGTCCAGTGAGTGTAGTCAGTGAAGCTCAGTTTGTAGAGTTCAGAAGCAGTTTTCCCAAGCAGAGCAATTTGGCAAGAAACTGAGAGAAGCCAGTTTGAATCCTTCAGCTTGGAGAGAAGTTTTGAGCTAGATCAGCTGAATTGAACCAACCAGTGAGAGTTCAGAAAGAACTAGAAAGGATGAACTTATTCAGCAGTAAATCTTGGAGGTCTGAACATTCTAGGCCTAGATTAGCAAACGGAGGTTAGAAGCGTCCAGCCCTAGACTGAGGGATAGTTAGATAGAAATGCTCTGGGCTCAGGGCAAGTCATGTATTATTCAATCTTGGGCACGGCTCTCACCTCATTCCATCATGTGAGGAATTAAAAACAACATTTACAGTGTTTTGTCACAGCAATGGAAAAGTAACTACACAAGTAATTTTTATGTTTTAGGTCTTATATTTCAGTCTTTAATCCATTTGATAAGTTGTTCTTATATGTGGAATGAGATGAGGGTCTATTTCATTATTCTGCATGTAAATACCCAAATCTCCCAACCATTTATTAATGAGACTGTCCTTTTCTCATTGTATATTCTTGGTACCTTTGTTGAAAATCAGTTGAGCTTAAATGCATGGATTTATTTCTGTGCTCTCAACTCTGTCTACTTGCTCTTTGTCTTTTTTTATGCCTCTCCCAGGCTGTTTTGATCACTATGGGTATGTAATAAAACTTTAAAAGAAGGGTATATGATAACTCCAGCTTTTCTTTTAGCTCAAAACTCTGTCAGCTACTTGGGGTATTTTGTGATTTCAAATGAACCTTTATGATTATTTTTGTCTATGTGAAAAATGTCATTAGAATTTTTGTAGATATGACACCAAGTCTATAGACAGCTATCAGAGTATAGATATTTTAATAATGTCTGTTCTTCTAATGTATGAGCCCAGAATCTCTTTTCATTTATTTGTGTATTAAGTAATCATCTTCTTATGACTTTAGTGCACAACCCATTCATTCGCTTAGTTCACTTTATTTTGGAATATTTTCCTTTTTTTCAGTCATTCCAACTGGGATTGGTTTCCATGCAGTTCATTGTTAATGTAGAGAAAACCTGTGGATGTTTGCAAGAAGATTTTATGTCTTGCAAGTTAATTGTAGTCTGTTGTTTAGTTAGGAAAACTCTTTTAATGTGTCACATAATAAGGAAAGCTGGAAGTGTATATGGGAGAAGGGTAGGGTGAGGAAGGATTCCAGCCTTACCTGTGAGCTATTACACCTACTTTGAATGTTACTGCACAAATTTTGACATTCAGATCTTATAACTGTGGTGTTTTCCTAGAAACCTTAGATTTTATTAACCTCCCACACTTTTTTCTTTCTCTCTTTCCCTCTTCTATCTGTGCATCTCTCCCTCTCTCTGTAAGGCTTTTTTTAAAGTGTTTTACTTTGAAATCCATTTGTGGTGTGTGCATGTAGTCTTAGTACTAAAGAGGCTGAGTTAATGGATCATCTTATGTTTAGAGATAGCCTGGTGACTTCAAGACCAACCTGGGCTATGTAGTGACACCTGTTCCAGTTTTGATTTTCACACTGAATCATTTTTTGATATTGACATGGTGATATAAATGATACAATGGGTAGATATGTGGGTGTCATCTAGCTTAAGGAGCTAAATACTAATTTAGCTGAAAAGACTGAGTTTTCCTTGTCTCTGTTGTTTTTGTCCTCTGGAATTTCAGATTTAGTTTGCTCTGGGTTGGGTGAGTCTTGTCCCTCCAAATTGCATGTGCTATGAGCCTGGTCTCCAAGATAATGGAATTGAAAGATGCTGGCACCTTTAAGAGATGGGGCATATGAAGGTGATTGGTTCATGACTGTCCTCATGAAGAGATTAATGCTGGTCTTACAGAATCAGATTAACTATTAGATTTTCTTAAAAATCATCCTAATCTTCTCTTACTGTGATTGTGCCACTAGATGTTGTCTGCCATGAGGAACTTAACAGAAGCTAATATTCTTTCTATCTTCTTTAATCTCTAAAGCCAGTACCTCAGACAAACCTTGTTTCTTTATAAAGTACCCACCTCAAGTATTTTGTTACAGCAGTACAAAGTGGACAAAGGCCCCTTCTTCAAAATTTAGTTGAATGTCCCTTAATGTACTGTTGGGTTTATGAGAAATATTCTCCGAATAAAATAGTATTTAAGATTCTAACTCAGCCTCCAGCAAATTGAAGCTGGTCCACTGTGCCTCCTATTTATACTCATTCATTTAGTTTTCATTGCCTGATTTTTCTCTAAGGGGTGACTGGAGGAAAGGCAAAGATACATGCTTACCAGAACAGCTTGAGGATTCCATGACCTCACTCAGGATTTTGAAGCACTCCAAAAATATCCCAGCTTCCTTTTTCATATGCAAATGACAGGACTAGAAAGTGCTGGGGGATACCAAGCCTCTAAATATTCTATGGCACTTTTTCTAAGAATAACCCAACAATATCCTGTTTTTCTGATGTGTAGTCTGGTGGAATAGATACACCCTCACATGGATGATGCTCAGAGCCTTGGATTTATAGGGCTTGATCATTGAAAATGACTCTTAAGAGAGCAATGTGAAAATGTGGACTGAGCATATACTGCCAACATTTGTCCAAGATTTTCTGAATCCTCACTGAAAAACCATTTAGAAAACCTAAGAGGTCTGTGCTTCCCAGTGTTCATGCACAGAGAATACAGGGCCAGGGTGGTAATGAACTCTTACCAGCTAGAGTCCCCTTGGTGGTGGCAGCTCTACCTTTGAATACTTCCTTTTGCTGACAGGCATTTCAGGAGCTCAAAGCACTGTGCTTCATGGATATTGCATCATATTTCACTTTTGTGGATCTTGCTCCTTTTTTTTTTTAAACTCATGTCATATACTTTTGTGGACTGACACGACAAAATTCTGTAAAATTTCTGCTGTACCAACCTTGGCTTGTTCTACCATGAATATGGGATATTCCCCACAAATTCCTCTGTTCTAGGCTCAGATATGACTCTAACACTTTGATAAGGGAAAGAAACAATGTCTCTAAACATTGTACACAGAAGACAAGGAAAGAAGAATGTCATAGGGCAGAAGGACGTTGGAACCACTTCCCTTCTGCTATTGCTAGAGCTCAACCCTGGACATGTGGACCTTTGGAGAATAGTCCTAGTAGGACAGATGTGCCTATTCCCTGGGGACCCTGGGACTATCCTGTAGACTGCCTTATCTGTCCTTTTGTTCTCCTTTTCTGCTGTATAAAAATGGGACCCTGAGCCAGCACAGTGCATCTTCCTGAAGCTTCAGGGGAGTGCATTTTCTTTAAACTAAGCTTGCATTTTCCAGTGGCACAGCCAATTGTGTAGTGCTGAAGTCCTAAAAGCTTTTTAAGTACCAGTTCTGGGCATTTAGCTTTACTTTCTGTCCTTTATAAACAGCAATGGAAGCAGAGTGTACTTTAAGGACAAAGCAGCAAGAAGACTTTGAGATTTGAAGTCCTTTCAAGAGTTAAGATGGGTGCTAGGAAACTGTCTATGTGAGTTAATAGTCATTGTGTGCTCCTGTGGCTCTTAAAGCTGAGGGCTCATGATGCTCAGGTTCCTGCCTTTCTGGTTGTTACCTCTAGGCCCAGATGTGTTGTTGTGTCCCCCAGTTTTATGGACACTTTAAAAAAATACTTATTACTTCAGATTACATCTTCATCACAGTGCCTCCTTTCCACCCATCCCAGTCCTGCCCTCCCACCCTTTACCCCCATCCCTTCCATCCCGCTCCTCTGGAGTGGAGTGTCCCTATATAACAACCCCCTCCCCCGTTCAGCAGTCATATGAGGGCCAAAAGCCTCTGCAAACACTGGGGGCCTACAAGGCAGCACCACTAGGGAAAAGTGTCTCATTGATGTGAAACAAAGTCTATGCTCCTGTTCCCTTTGGTGCATTGGTTGTAGTATAGTTATCCTGTATTATATGGCTAAAATCCGATTATAAGTGTATAGATGCCATGTGCATCCTTCTGAGTCTGGGTTAGCTCACTGAGGATGAGCTTCTCTAGTTTCATCCATTTGGCTGCAAATTGCATGATTTCATTGTTTCTGATGGCTGAGTAGTATTCTATTGTGTAGATGTACCACAGTTTTTTAATCCGTAACTTGGTTGAGGGACATCTGGGTTGTTTCCAGTTTCTAGCTATTACAAATAAGGCTGCTGAGACAGAGAGATCCAAGATGGTGCTGACCATAGAGCAGTGCATCTGAGTAGTAGGTGAATGAGATTAGTCACTGTGGAGTGAATGTGAGGTCCCCTAGCTGACAGTGAAACACACACGGTGTCTGAATTCCCATGGCGAAAATTGAGACTGGTCACCAAGTAAAACAGCCCACGCAGTTCCCGGGAACACCACCCTGAGATCAGCCAACTCCGTCACCGGTCTGGAGAGGAGCTCCGGCTAGAGGAGATCTAGCCAGGGAGCGGATCCAGCCCATGGCTCCAGCCACAGACCAGCGCCTCACCGGTCTGCCTGATATCCAGCCTGCATGCGGACCTGTACACCCAAGAGGGAAAAACAGCCGCACCAAAAGAACAAAGGTAAATGAGATTTTTTTCTGGAGTTTCCAACATGGCGGCACAGTGTACACTGTAGCGGAAAGGCAGAGACCTAACCCAGTCACAGCAAAGAAATTAGGAGCCACACTGACCGCAAACAGAACCCGCGACTGTGTGTTCTCCACAAATAGTGGGGCGGGTGGGTCACTCACCCTAGCACCCAAGCATCTGAGGCAGTCAGCAACAGGCACACTGAGGTAGGCATCCATTGTGGGTGGAGCTCCCTGCCTGCATGGTCAGCCTACCTGGGGAGCCAGAATGACTGGGTTAGTGAGAGGAGAACACAGACCCAACCACAGCTCTACCTGCCTTTCTGAGGAGACCTGCCAGCTCCCAGATCCTCAGAGGCTAGACCTCTCCCCACTCCAATCCCCTCTATATTGGTCCAATTGGGTCACAAGTAGTTGAGGAGAGCTGCAGCCGCCCTCCTTTCAGAGAGCCAGTCAGTCTATTACAGGAACCTGCCCGCCATCTGGAGGTAAACACCAGGATCTCCAGATCAGCCAACCCCCATGGCAGGAAGTTTTCCTGAGCACCAAGGTCAGCTTACAAAAGACACAAATGGGGGGTGCCACGATGGCGGTGAATTGCACGGACGCATTTTGAATGTAGGAGAGAAGAGCCATAGAAAACACAGAGTTGTTGGACACTGTGCAAAAACCGGAGGGTCTGGCCCCTCCGGGAACACTCACAGCTCCCAAGGGACTGTAAAAAGTCCCAGGGAAAGGCTCTCCCCCCATCTCTCACAGACACCGAAGCCACTAAATTCGGGATTCGGGAACTCCCATTTGAAGAGGCGCCTGGTAAGATCGATCCCAACAAACAGCAGGCAGAATCAAAGGCCACATGGCAATCGCCCACTAGCCTACTGGGCTTCCCACACCTCAGGAGGACCTTTTAACTACTTAGGATACTTTGCAGAATAGTTGAAGTCTTAACAAGGAAGAAACAGGGTGCTCGGCAGGTGATCCGCAGCCGCTCGAGCCAGAGCAGGAGGCCGGCTGGCAGAGCAGTCGGGGTGGGAAGCGGGCGCAGGCGGACGGGGCTGGAGCCCGGCCCACGTATGGCAAAGCAGCTAGGGAGTGAGGCTGGCTCAGGCGGCGGGATGGGCCGAAGCCCCACGCACCCACGGCAAAGCAGCTAGGGCGGGAGGCCGGCTCAGACAGCGGGAGGGGCTGAAGCTCCGCCCACCCAGGGTGGAGCAGATAGGGAGGGAAGTGGCCAGGCATGTGGCACAGAAGCCTAGTGGGTAACCAGAAGCCAGGGGACCATAGCTGTATTCTGGTAAACCCAGACATATTAGGTGTGGAGCCGGGCCCTGTCAGCCTCCGTGACGACAAACAAAGCCCACAAAAATCTGTGCCTGGGCAAACAGGTACATACCATCAGAACCATTACAGGCTGATCACTCAGTGTGCATCATAGAGAAGTCTGAACTGGGAGCAGTGAAACAATCCTGGACCATTACTCACTACCTGGGAATAGGCTGCACCAGCTCACAGCAATTAAGGCTATTAAAACCACAGTGACCCTGAGATCCCCCTGTAAGCAACAACAGATAGCCAAGCAATTCGACTCCTTCACCAAAGCATCCCCTGTGGATCCAAGCACAGAAAACGACAAGAACAGACAGCTAAACACACCCACATGGCCAAAGGTCCAAGAAAAAATAGAAATCAAGGAAATATGACTCCAACAAAGCAGAATTATCCTAGCTCATCCAATTCGGATGACCTCACACCAACAGTAACACATGAAAACGATGACAATTCTGCATTATGGAAAGTGACAGAGTCCCTTCAAGAAGAACTTAAATCTATGAAGGAATTCAAAGAAGCCACAATTTTACAAGCCAAAACAATGAACAACACCATTAAAGAACTCCAAGCCAAGGTGACAGAGCTTGAACAGGAAAAAGACAAAGCAATGAAAGACTTTCAGACAAGAACAAGCAAGCTGGAGAAGGAAATGTACAAAATGAACAATACCATACAAGACATGAAAATAGAAATAGAAACAATAAAGAAAACACAGTCAGAGTTAAAAGAGGAAGTGGAGAACCAAGGGAAGAGAACAGGAACTACGGATGTGAGTATCAACAATAGGATGCAAGAGATGGAAGACAGGATCTCAGGTATGGAAGATTCGATGGAAGAAATCAGTTCAACATCCAAAGAAAATGAGAAGACTAAAAAATCTCTCACCCACAACATCCAAGAAATCAAGGACTCAATGAAAAGACGGAACCTAAGAATCATAGGCATAGAAGAAAGAGAAGACTCCCGACTCCAAGGTCCAGGAAATATCTTCAACAAAGTCATAGAAGAAAACTTCCCAAACCTGAAAAAAGATATGCCAATAAAAATCCTAGAGGCTTACAGAACACCGAACAGATTAGATCAGAAAAGAAACTCCTCTCGCCACATAATAATTGAAACACCAAATGTGCAGAATAAAGAAAGAATAATAAAGCTGTAAGAGAAAAAGGTCAAGTCACATACAATGGCAGACCCATCATAATTACACCTGACTTCTCCTCAGAAACTTTAAAAGCTAGAAGGGCCTGGACAGATATCCTACAAGTCCTGAGAGATCATAGGTGCCCAGCCAGACTACTATACCCAGCAAAACTCTCTATCAACATAGATGGAGAAAACAAGACATTCCATGACAAAATCAAATTTAAACAATATCTCCCCACAAACCCAGTCCTACAGAAGATCCTAGAAGGAAAATTCCATCCCAGAGAAGAAAACTTCACCCAAGAAAACAAAGGGAATAGAAAACCCCTCAGCAACTAAACCAAAACAGGCACAGGACCATCACCTATACCAAACTAATGGGAAACAACAACCCCAGGTCACTAATATCCATCAACATCAATGGTCTCAACTCCCCAATAAAAAGACACAGGTTTACAGAGTGGATCCGCAAGCAAGACCCATCCTTTTGCTGCATACAAGAAACATATCTCACTACCACAGATAGACACTGCCTCAAAGTAAAGGGCTGGGAAAAGGTTTTCCAAGCAAATGGACCCAGGAAGCAAGCTGGAGTAGCCATCCCAATATCAAACAAAACAGACTTCCAACTGAAGTTAATGAAAAAAGACAAAGAAGGGCATTATATACTCATTAAAGGGAATATTCATCAAGAGGAAATCTCAATACTGAACAACTATACCCCAAATAAAAGGCACCTACTTTTGTAAAAGAAACACTTTTAAATCTTAAATCGCACGTCGATCACAACACATTAGTAGTAGGAGACTTCAACACCCCACTCACAACAATGGACAGATCATAAAGACTGAGGCCAAACAGAGAAATATTGAGTCTAACAGAGATCATGAAACAATGGACCTAACAGATATCTACAGAACGTTTCACCCAAACACAAAGGAAAACACCTTTTCTCAGCACCCCACGGAACCTTCTCCAAAATCGATCACATAGTTGGACACGAGATCGTCTCAATAGATACAAGAAAATTGAAATAACACCTTGTATCTTATCAGACCACCACGGAATAAAGCTGGTCTTCAACAGCAAAAGAATCAACAGAAAGCATACACACACATGGAAATTGAACAGCTCCTTACTGGATGACCACTGGGTCAGGGAGGAAATAAAGAAGGAAATCAAAGACTTCTTAAATCCAACAACAATGAAGACACAACATACCCAAACCTATGGGATACAATGAAAGCTGTGCTACTAAGAAAGTTCATAGCACTAAGTGCATTCAAAAAGAAAATTGTGACAGCTCATATTAGTGAATTAACAGCTAAGCTGGGTGAATTGGAAAAAAAAGAAGCAAACACGCCCAAGAGGAGCAGAAGGCAGGAAATCATCGAACTTAGGGCTGAAATCAACAACTTAGAAACAAAAAGTACTATACAAAGAATCAATGAAACCAAGAGTTGATACTTCGAGAAAATCAACAAAATAGACAGACCCCTAGCCAAATTAACTAAAAGGCAAAGGGAAAGAACCCAAATCAACAAAATCAGAAATGAAAAGGGAGAAATAACAACAGACATTGAGGAGATCCAGAAAATATTCGGGTCCTACTTTAAAAATCTATACTCCACCAAATTTGAAAACCTAAGCGAAATGGACAATTTCCTCGATAAATTCCACCTACCAAAACTAAATCAAAATCAGATTAACAGCTTAAACAGCCCAATAACCCCTAAGGAAATAGAAACAGTCATTAATAATCTCCCAACCAAAAAAAGCCCCGGGCCAGATGGCTTTAGCACGGAATTCTACCGGAACTTCAAAGAGGAACTAACACCATTACTCTTCAAACTATTCCACCACATAGAAACAGAAAGAACACTGCCAAACTCATTCTATGAGGCCACTGTCATTCTGATTCCTAAACCACACAAAGACCCAACAAAGAAAGAGAACTTCAGACCAATCTCCCTCATGAACATAGATGCAAAGATACTTAAAATACTAGCAAACCAAATTCAAGAACACATCAAAAATATCGTACATCATGATCAAGTAGGCTTCATCCCAGGAATGCAGGGATGGTTCAATATATGAAACTCTATCAAGGTAATTCACCATATAAACAAGATGAAAGAAAAAAAAAACACATGATAATCTCGCTAGGTGCAGAAAAAACATTTGACAAAATCCAACACCCCTTCATGCTAAAAGGTCTGGAGAGAACAGGCAAACAAGGACCATACCTAGAAATAATAAAGGCAATATACAGCAAGCCAGTGGCCAACATCAAATTAAGTGGAGAGAAGCTTGAAGCATATCCTCTAAACTCAGGGACAAGACAAGGATGTCCACTTTCACCATATCGCTTCAATATAGTACTTGAAGTGCTTGCTAGAGCAATAAGACAACTAAAGGAGATCAAAAGGATAAACATTGGAAATGAAGAAGTCAAATTATCCCTATTCGCAGATGATATGTTAGTATACATAAGCGACCCCAAAAACTCCACCAAAGAACTCTTAGAGCTGATAAACAACTTCAGCAAGGTGGCTGGATACAAAATTAACTCAAAAAAATCAGAAGCCCTTCTTTATACAACAAACAACCATACTGAGAAAGAAATAAGGGAAACAACCCCCTTCACAGTAGCCACAAACAATATAAAATACCTGGGGGTAACTCTAACCAAGCAAGTAAAGGACCTATACAACAAGAACTTCAAGCCCCTGAAGAAAGAAATGGAAGAGGCATTTAGAAGATGGAAAGATCTCCCATGCTCATGGATAGGTAGGATCAACATAATAAAAATGGCTATTCTACCAAAAGCAGTATATAGATTCAATGCAATTCCTATCAAAATACCAACACAATTCTTTGTAGACCTGGAAAAAGCTATACTCAACTTCATATGGAACAACAAAAAGCCCAGAATAGCTAAATCAATCCTGTACAATAAAAAAGCATCTGGAGGTATCACCATCCCAGATTTCAAGCTGTACTACAGAGCAATAATAATAAAAACAGCATGGTACTGGTATAGAAACAGACCAGTGGATCAATGGAATCGAATTGAAGACCCAAACATGGACCCACACACCTATTTCCAACTAATCTTTGACAAAGAAGCCAAAACCGCACAATGGAAGAAGGATAGCATCTTCAACAAATGGTGCTGGTTCAACTGGATGTCCACTTGCAAAAGAATGAAATTAGACCCATACCTATCACCTTGTACAAAACTTAATTCCAAGTGGATCAAAGACCTTAACTTAAGGCAGGCCACACTAAAGATACTAGAAGAAAAAGTAGGAGAAACCCTCGAACTCATTGGCACAGGTGACAACTTCCTGAACAGAACACCAACAGCTCAGGACCTGAGATCAATAATCAATAAATGGGACCTCATGAAACTGAAAAGCTTCTGTAAGGCAAAAGACACAGTCATTAGAACAAAACGGCAACCAACAGACTGGGAGAAAATCTTCACCAACCCCACATCTGATAGAGGGCTATTATCTAAAATCTATAAAGAACTCAAGAAACTAAATGCCAAGAAACCAAATAATCCAATCAAAAAATGGGAGATGGAGCTAAATAGAGAATTCACAAAGGAGGAATCCCTAATGGCCAGGAGTCACCTGAAGAAATGCTCAACTTCCTTAATCATCAGAGAAATGCAACTCAAGACGACCCTGAGATTCCATCTCACACCTGTCAGAATGGCTAAGATAAAGAACTCAAATGACAGCACATGCTGGCGAGGGTGTGGAGAAAGGGGAACCCTACTCCATTGCTGGTGGGAGTGCAGGCTTGTGCAACCACTATGGAGGTCTGTCTGGAGATATTTAGAAACCTTGGAATAACTTTGCCTCAGGACCCAGCCATACCACTTCTGGGTATACACCCAAAGGACCCCTCACGGAGACATAGGGAAGTCTCCTCATCTATGTTCATAGCAGCCTTATTTGTAATAGCTAGAAACTAGAAACAACCCAGATGTCCCTCAACTGAAGAATGGATTAAAAAATTGTGGTACATCTATACAATGGAATATTACTCAGCTATCAGAAACAATGAAATCATGCAATTTGCAACCAAATGGATGGATCTAGAGAAGCTCATCCTGAGTGAGCTAACCCAGACTCAGAAGGATGCACACAGCATCTATTCACTTATAGTAGGATTTTAGCTATATCGTACAAGATATCTGTACTACAACCAACACAACAAAAGGAACATGGACATAAATTTTTTTTTCATTTCTTTTTCTTTTTCGTTTTCCTTTTTTTTCTTTTTCTTTTTCCTTTCTTTTTTTTGTTGTTGTTCTTTGTTTTTTGTGGGTTTGTGTGTCTGTTGTTCTTTTTTTTTTGTTTTCCCCTCGTAGCAAGGAGACACCTTTCACTGGCAGTACTGCCTCATAGGCCCCCGGTGTATGAAGAGGCTCTTGGCCCTCATATGACTCCTGATCTGTGGTGAGAGACTGTTATGCAGGGACATTCCACCCCAGAGGACCAAGACGGAAGGGTCAGGGGGTACAGCATGGGAGGGTGGGGCTGGGAAGCGGGAAAAGAGGACAATATGTTAAGGATTTAACCTGTAGCAACAAACAAATAAATTTATTAATTTAAAAAAAGCAGGTAACAACGTTAAAACACTGTAAAGGATACAGCCGTTCAACCTGGTTTTATAAACCTCCAAGTGTCAAAAAAACGTAGAGCTAAGGTAAAATACAGGAGAAATGTGGTGTTAACCCATGCCTTTAACTTCAGCAGAAACGGGAGGAGCACCATAGAGTTAGTGGACTTATAAATTCTAGAGTTACACGGAACAGGGTTGTGAGGGTACACACCCATAATCCCATCATTCAAGAAGAGTACACCCTTAACCCCAACACACTAGAGACAGAAACAGGCAGATCTCAGAGCTCAAGGTCAGCCTGATACAAAACAAACTCTAAATAGAGAAAAACTTCGATCCAGGAGTGGTGGAACACATCTTTAATCCCCTCAGATGGGAACCACAGGTCTCTGATCCCAATAATTAGAATGCAGAGACACACACATAGGATTTGGATGGAACTAAGTTTAAAAGCTACTTACAAAAGGCACACTCAATACAAACAAATTGTCCTTCGAGATCTCAAAATATATACACTAAAGCTGGTTTAGCTCCAAAATAACAAAATAATTTCTTCTTTAAACCAGATTGAAAGATAACACTTTATATATTGTCAAAAAACTAAATTTGCTTCAGGAGAAATATTACCTACCCCCCCCCCAAAAAAAGATGGTGATTGTCCCTGAGTGAGGATTAGGGCAGGGTTCTGTTCTTATCTTTCCAGGAGAATCAAAGCATCCATTTAAGGAACCCAGGGATAACTGGACAACGGAAACCTCAGCAGAAAACAGAATCAGACACCAAAAGAAGACAAGTGACCCAGATGATTCAGCCTTACAGACTCCCTCAATAGCTGTCTCCATCAAAAGCCTACAACCACAACAACTCAATATCGCTAAGACCATTCAGCTCTACACAATGCCCCAGCCAGAACCTCAGTAAAGCCTGGAAGTTCAGCTTCTGCCTACAAACTCCTTAGGACATCTAAACAGCTGAGAAGAGAAGGACTGAACATAAAATATTGTACTAACATTTTTAACAATTTTTCGATTTTGGTTCGGTCCCCAAACAGGTTTACTACGACCCAAATCAGCAGGAAGTCATTTTAAGAGAGCGACGTCCCATACCCAGAGGGTGAGGAGGGTGTTTCTCCTCCCCCTTTTTTGGTTATTTGAAGGACAACTGAAAATTCTGTTATTTAGGGGAAGAGATTACAAGTTGTTAAATGGTCCTGTTTAATGGGTTTTGGAGGTTAGACCCAGGGTATACCTTCTTTCCCTTTTCTGTATCCTTCTTTATCTCCAATGTAGGAATGCATGGACTTGAGAAATATTGAGACATAGCACAGGAAGGATCAAGAAGAAAGGTCACATTATTGAATATACCCTTATACCCTTGTATATTGATACAAAATTAATAGTATATTTGGCTAAAGTGGTATTGACCATTGTTTATTGTGCAAAAATAAGATTGTATTGGTCTACGTCAGTATTGATATTTGTATATTGATACAAAATTAAGATTATAGTTGCCCACAATGGTATTGACCCTTGTATATGGACGCAATATTAAGATTGTATTGGGCCACATAGGCATTGATCTTTGTATATTGATACAAAATTAAGAGTATATTTAGCCACATTTGAATAGATCTTTGTATATTGATACAAAATTTAAGGTAACGCTTCCTAATGGTATCGTACTTTGAGATATTTAAAAATGAAATGTGAAGCTCTGGCCTCTTGATACCAACCGTCTTAAACTGTTTAGGATAGTTAAGAAAAACAAACTCCTAGTCATGCATGCATGTCACCTTGTTAGCTACTAAGACAGTCTATCACAGATATTCTCTAAGCTACTCAGTAATCAAGTTGTTAAGAGACAAGCAACATTTGCTTATCTAAATACAAGAGATAGATAGGGCATCTTCAAAAACCCCAAGAGATCTGCGGAATATGGCATTCAAAGATGTGGTCTTAAATTAAGATTTTTTTTTTGATATCATGACATATCAGCTCCTGACAGCACCCCCTATTCTACTCCAAGTAGAAGAAAAGCATCGAAGAATCTCCAGTGTGAGATGGTTGAATTAGTGGCAAGCCTATCTCTTGGCATGTAAAAACTCCTTGCTTCAACTGCAGACAGACTGCTGTCCAAAAAGGACAAAACTTGGTAGCAGGGAAGTCGACAGCCTAGCTGTGCCAAGACAGGGTAGGTTAGTCCTTCATAATCCCTGCTCTACAATAAATGTCTGTCAGAGAAACAGGACCAAAAGGCTGAAGACTGATGCTGGAATGTATGGAGAGAAAATGGGAACTGTCCATGTAGTCACTGGTTTGTCATTTCTTAGTATTGGAAGCTGCAGGCCCTGCACTTCCTATACAATCATATATTTATCCTTCTCAGCTCTCTGAGGTGGTTGAAGAATAGACAGCTTGAGTCTCATAGCTAAATTTTGAGTTGTTTAGGAATCAAGAGGGCATTCTAGATCTAAGAAGATGGTTATAATAGTGATGCAAGTTAGTATGAAAGCTAAGTCAGTTATAGAACTTTAAACTCATGGAGATGGTTAGAAGGTAGAAGGTTAAAGTCAGGGGCCAAATATGTATGAACTGGACATTGGGAAGGTATACTGGGCCATTTAACTCTCATAAATGTGGCATATTTAATTCTGCTGTTTTGTATAGAATTTACTGTTATAAGAGAAAGAACCATTTGTTGGATTGAAAAGGGAAGCTGTTGGGGGGGAAGAGGGTGGAAGGGTGGGACAGGAAGGGGGAATAGGGAAGGGTTTGTGACTGAGATGTAAGTTGAAGAAAAAAAATAAAGTACTTATATAAAATAAAATAAAAAAACAAAAGACACAAATAGACAACACATGAGTCAATCGGATGACAAAAGGTTAGCACAAGAAAATGGTAAACAAACCCCAAAACAATAGGATGTCTCCAGATCCTAGCAATAATGCTACAGACAACTCTGGACAGCCGAACACAATTGACACAAAGGAAAATGACCTTAATCCTATGCTTATATTAGTAATAGAAGGCCTAGGGGAGGAAATCAAATACCTCAGAGAGCAACAACAAAGTACTGCAAAGGAGGTGATGGAAATGAATAAAGCGCTTAAAGGAATGGAAGACCTGAAAAGGGAAGTTGAAGCAATGAAGAAAATCCAATCCATATAACTGGAAAACCTTAAGAAATGAGTCAGAACTAAAGACACTAGCATCACCAACAGAATACAAGAGATGCAAGGAAGAATTTCAGGCTCAGAGGATAAAATTGAAAAATTGATACATCTGTCAAAGAAAATGTCAAATCTAAAAAAGTCCTGACACAAAACCTTCAGGAAATCAAGGACACAATGAAAAGACAAAATCTCAGAATAATAGGAATAGAAGAAAGAGAAGATCCCAGCTCCATGGACCAGAAAATATCTTCAACAAAATCATTGAAGAGAATTTCCCAAATCTAAAAAAAAGAGATGCTTATAGCTGTACAAGAAGCTTATAGAACCCCAAGTACATTAGACCAGAAAAGAAAATCTTCCTGCCACATAATAATCAAAACACTATATGTACAGTACAAAGAAAGAATTTTAAAAGCTGCTAGGGAAAACAGTCAAGTAACATATAATGGCAAACGTATCAGAATCACACCTGACTTTTCTTCAGAGACTCTAAAACCAGAAGGGCCTGGACAGACAGACATCTTGCCGACCCTAAAAAACCACAAATGCCAGGCCAGACTACTATTCCCTGCAAAATTGTCAATCAACATAAATGGAGAAAACAAGATATTCCATGACAAAGCTAAATTCAAACAATATCTATACACAAATCCAGCTCTACAGAAGATGTTGGAAGGAAAACTTCAACCCAAAGAGGTTAACTACACACAAGAAAGCACAGGAAGCAAATAGCATGCCTGCAGCAAAAGAAAAAGAAAAGAAGCTCACTCACACACTATTTTCACCAACATCAAGAGGGCAGGAAGTAACAATCAGTGGTCATTAATATCTCTCAACATCAATGGACTCAATTCCCCAATAAAAAGGCACAGCGTAGCAGAATGGATGCGAAAACAGAATCCCACATTCTGCTTCTTACAAGAAATACACCTCAGCAAAAAAGATAGACATTATCTCCAAGTAAAGTGCTGGAAAAAGATCTAACAAGCAAATGGACCCAAGAAAAAAGCTGGAGTAGCAATTCTAATATGCAACAAATTGGACTTTCAACCAAAATTAACAAAAGAGATGGGGAAGGACACTATATACTCATCAAAGGAAAAATCCACCAAGATGAAATTTCAATACTAAACATCTATGCCTCAAATGTAAGGCCACCCACATTCATTAAAAAAACACTACTGAAGCTCAAATCCCACATTGAACCTCACACATTAATAGTGGGAGACTTCAACATACCACTCTCACCACTGGACAGATCAATGATGAAGAAACCAAACATAGAAATAATGAACCTCACAGATGTCATGAATCAAATGGACCTAATTGGTATCTACAGAACATTTCACCCCAAAACAAAAGAATACACTTTCTTCTCGGCACCTCACGGAACCTTCTCCAAAATCGACCATATAATTGTTCACAAATCAAGCCTCAACAGATACAGGAAAATTGAAATTACACCTTGTAACTACTTATCAGACCATCATGGAATAAAGCTAGGCTTCAACAATAACAAAAACAACAGAGAGCCTGCAAAAACATGGAAACTGAACAACTCTCTCCTTAATGAGATCTGGGTCAGGGAAGAAATAAAAAAGAAATTAAAGTCTTCTTATAACTCAATGAAAATGAAGGCACAACATACCCAAACTTATGGGACACATTGAAAGCAGTGCTAAGAGGAAAGTTTATAGCACTAAGTGCCTTCAAAAAGAAACTGGAGAGTTCCTATACTAGCCACCTAAAAGCACACCTGAAAGAGCTAGAACAAAAAGAAACAAACACTCCCAAGAGGAGCAGATGAGAGGAAATTATCAAACTCAGGGCTGAAATCAACAACTTAGAAACAAAAAGAACAATACAAAAAATCGACAAAACCAAGAGCTGGTTCTTTGAGAAAGTCAACAAAATAGACAAGCCCTTAGCTAAAGTAACTAAAAGGCAGAGGGAAAATACCCAAATCAACAAAATTAGCAATGAAAAGAGGGAAATAACAACAGACATTGTGGAAATCCAAAGAATCGTTAGGTCCTACTTCAAAAACTTGTACTCCACAAAATTGGAAAATCTAAATGAAATGGACAATTTTCTTAATAAATTCCACCTGCCAAGGTTAAATCAAGAACAGGTAAACAAATTAAACAGTCCTATAGCACTAAAGGAAATAGAAGAAGTCAGTAGAAGTCTTCCAACCAAAAAAAGCCCAGGCCCAGATGGTTTCAGCACAGAATTCTACCAGACATTCAAAGAAGAGCTAACACCAATATTCTTCAAATATCCCTATTTGCAGATGATATGATAGTATACATCACTGACCCCAAAAATTCCACCGGAGAACTTCTACAGCTGATGAACTCCTTCAGCAAGGGGGCCGGACACAAAATCAATTCAAAAAGATCAGTAGCCCTTCTTTACACAAAAGATAAATGGGCTGAGAAAGAAATAAGGGAATCAACACCCTTCACAATAGCCACAAATAATATAAAATACCTGGGGGTAACTCCAACCAAGCAAGTGAAAGTTTACCTGTATGATAAGAACTTCAAGTCCCTGAAGAAAGAAATTGAAGAAGATATCAGAAGATGGAAAGATCTCCCTTATTCATGGATAGGTAGGATCAACATAATAAAAATGGCAATCTTACCAAAAGCAATATACAGATTCAATGCGATTCCTATCCAAATACCAACTCAATTTTTTACAGATCTGGAAAAAACAATTCTCAACTTCATATGGAATAACAAAAGACCCAGAATTGCTAAATCAATCATGCACAATAACAGAACATCTGGAGGTATCACCATCCCGGATTTCAAGCTGTTCTACAGGGAAATAGTAATAAAAACAACATGGTACTGGTATAGAAATAGACCTGTTGACAAATGGAATCGAATTGAAGAACCAGAAATAAACCCACACACCTACGGTCACTTAATTTTTGATAAAGAAGGCAAAAACATACAATGGAAAAAGGAAAGGATCTTCAATAAATGGTGCTGGTCTAACTGGATGTCAACATGTAGAAGAATGCAAACAGATCTATACTTATCACTCTGTACAAAACTTAAGTCTAAGTGGATCAAGGACCTCAACATAAATCCAGACACACTAACATTAATAGAAGAGAAAGTGGGGAAAAGCCTTGAACTCATTGGCACTGGTAGCAACTTCCTGAATAGAGCACCAATAGCTCAGGCACTAAAACAAGCAATCAATAAATGGGACCTTATAAAATTGAAAAGCTTCTGTAAGGCAAAGGACACTGTCCTTAGAACAAAATGGCAGCCTACAGACTGGGAAAGGATCTTCACCAACCCAACATCTGACAGAGGGCTAATAGCCAAAATATATAAAGAACTGAAGAAATTAAACACCAAAAAATCAAATAACCCCATCAATAAATGGGGTACAGAGCTAAACCGAGAATTCACAGAAGAGGAATCTCTAAAGGCCGAGTGGCATTTGAGGAAATGTTCAACATCTTTGGCCATCAGGGAAATGCAACTTAAAACATCTCTGAGATTCTATCTCACACCTGTCAGAATGGCTAAGATCAAAAACTGAAATGATAGCCCATGCTCCCCCATTGCTGGTGGGACAGCAAACTTGTGCAACCACTTTGGAAATCAATCTGGAGATATCTTAGAAAACTGGGAATAAATCTACCTCAAGACCCAGCCATACCCCTCTTGGGCATATATCCAAAAGATTCAAAATGAAACCACAAGGACATTGCCACAACAATGTTCATAGCAGCTTTATTTGTAATAGCCAGAAACTGGAAACAACCCAGATGTCCTTCAACTGAAGAATGGATAAAAAAAAAAAAAAAAAAAAAAAAAACTATGGCACATTTACACAATGGATTACTACACAGCTATCAGAAATTAGGAAATCATGCAATTTGAAACCAAATGGATGGAGCTAGAAAAGCTCATTCTAAGTGAGCTAATGCAGTCCCAGAAAGATTAACATGGTATGTATTCCTTTATAAATGGATATTAACCATACATCACAGAATAACTATCCTACAACCCACACACCCAAATAGATAGTAACCTAGCATATCTATCCTAGGAAAAAATTCTATCCACCAATGAGTCATGGAATCTGCTGCATGTTAGTGGAACACCACACCCTAGATGGTGTGCCTTATCAAGCTCCAGTACAGTTGGAAGCTCTTGGCCCTCACATGACGCAAGATCTGAGGGAGTATGATATGTGAGGGCCCAACTTATCTGAGGAGAAGGAGAGTACCAAGTAGAAGAACAAGGAGTGAGGGAGGGAAGGAGGGAGGGAGGAAGGAAAGGAGAGAGGAAGGGAGGGGCCAGGAGGGGAGGAGGGAGAAAACTATGTTCTAGAAGTAAATAATACTTTTTTAAGAAAAGAGTTAATAAGCTTAAAAACTATAATAAAAATACAATATAAAATTTTCAAACTACAATTTACCAAAGGTATTCTTGCCCTACTGGCATGAAAGGAAAATGGCCTTAATTTCAGATTAGAATGTTAGACTGCAGGTGGCCACATAGATTACACAAACTTGATAGCAGTTTAAAAGTTCTTTTTTTTGGGTATAGGTATAGGATATTTCCATGGTTTGGCATTAAAAACAGGTAACAGGTTTAAAACACTGTAAATAAATTAAAGGTTACAGCTGTTCAATCTGGTTTTACAAACCTCCAAGAGTTGAGAAAACTTAGAGCTAAGGTAAAATACATGAAAGGCATGGTGTTAGCCCATGCTTTTACCCCCAGCAGAGACAGGAGGATCACTATAGAGTTAGTTGTCTTATAAATTCTAGAGTTACAAGGAACAGGGTGGTGATGGTGCACACCCTTAATCCCATCATTCGAGAAGAATATACCCTTAATCCCAACACGCTAGAAACAGAAACAGGCAGATCTCAGAGCTCAAGGTCAGCCTGATACAATACAAGCTCTAAATAGAGAAAAACTTCGATCCAGGGGTGGTGGAGCACATCTTTAATCCCATCAGTTGGGAACTACATGTCTTTGATCCCAATACTTATAATGCAGAGACAGGCACATAGGATTTGAAAGGATTTAAGTTTAAAAGCTACTAACAAAAGGCATGATGAAATTCAAACAAATTGTCCTTTGAGATCTCAAAATATATACACTAAAGGTTTGTTTAGCTCCAAAATATCAAAATAATTTCTTCTTTAATCTGGATTGAAAGGTAATACTTTATATATTGTCAAAAAACCAAATTTGCTCCAGGAAAAATATTACCTGACCCCCCCAAAAAAAAACCCCACATAATTGACCCAGAGTTAGGATTAGGGCAGGGCTCTGTTCTTATCTTTCAGGAGATTTAAATCATCCATTCAAGGAATCCAGGGACAACTGGACAACAGAAACCTCAGCAGAAAACAGATCAGACACCAAAGAAGACGAGTGGCCCAGATGATCCAGCCTTGTAGACTTTCTCAATAGCTGTTTCCTCAAAAGTCTATAATCATAACAACTCAAAATCGCTAAGATTGTTCAGCTCTACAGACTGCTCCAGAGAGAACTTCAGTAAAGCCCTGAAGATCAGCTTCTGTCTACTAACTTCTTAGGACATCTAAATAGCTGAGCACAAAAGGACTGAACATCAAATGATTCTATTAATATTTTTAACCATTTTTCCAATCTTATTTGGGCCCCAAACAGGTTTACTACGTCCCAAATCAGCAGGAAGTCATTTTAAGAGAAAAACGTCCCATCTCCAGAAGGTGGGGAGGGTGTTACCCCCCCCCCTTTGGTTATTTGATGTATAATAGAAAATTTTGTTATTTAGGGGAAGAGACTACAAACTATTTTTTTTAATTAAATACTTCATTTTTTTTCTTCAAGTTACATCTCAGTAACAAACCCCTCCCTATTCCCCCTTCCTATCCCGCCCTTCCACCCTCTTCCCTCCAGAAGTTTCCCCTTTCAGTCCAACAGCTGGTTCCTTCTCTTATAACAGTAAGTATTATACAAAACAATAGATATAAATATGCCACATTTATGAGAGTAAATTGGCCCAGTATACCTTCCCAATGTTCAGTTTATACCTATTTGGCCCCTGACTTTAACATTCTACTAGCTACCCAACTCCATGAGTTTAAAGGTCTATATGTGACTCAACATTCATACTATCTTGCAACACACTTTTATGAGCATCTTCTTAGATCTATAACACCCTCTTGATTCCTAAACAGTTCAAAATTTAACTATAAGATTCTATCTGTCTATTCTTCAACCACCTCAGAGACCTGAGAGGGATAAATATATTTGCTTATATAGGAAGTGCAGGGCCTGCAGCTTCCAAAACTAAGAAAGAACATACCAATAACTGCCTGGACAGTTCCCATTTTCTCTCCATACATTCCAGCATCAATCTTCAGGCTTTGGGTCCTGTTTCTCTGACAGACATTTGTTGTAGAGCAGGGATTATGAAGGACTTACCTACCCTGTCTTGGCAGAGTTAGGCTGTCGACTTCCCTGCTACCAAGTTTTGTCCTTTTTGGACAGCAGTCTGTCTGCAGTTGGTGCAAGGGGTTTTTTCATGCCAAGAGAAAGGCTTGCCACTAATTCAACCATCTTACAGTGGAGGTTCTTCGATGCTTATCTTCTACTTGGAGTAGAATAGGGGGTGCTGTCAGGCGCTGATATGTCTCGATATCAAAAAAAATCTTGATTTAAGATAACATCTTTGAATGCCATATTCTGCAGATCTCTAGGGGTTTTTGAAGATGCCCTATCCATCTCTTGTATTTAGATAAGCAAATGTTGCTTGTCTCTTAGCAACCTGATTACTGGGTAGTTTAGAGAATATCTGTGATAGACTGTCATAGTAGCTAACAAAGAGACATGTTTGCATGACTAGGAGTTTTTTTTAACTATCCTAGACCGTTTTAGACGGTTGGAATCAAGAGATCAGAGCTTCACATTTTATTTTTAAGTATCTCTAGGTATGATACCATTGGGAAGCATTATCTTTAAATTTGTATCAATATACAAAGATCTATTCAATTGTGGTTAAATATACTCTTAATTATGTATCAATATACCAAGATCAATGCCTATGTAGCCCAATATAATCTTAAGATTACGTCCATATGCAAGGGTCAATACCATTGTGGCCAACTATAATCTTAATTTTGTATCAATATACAAAGAACAATACCGATGTAATCCAATACAATCTTATTTTTGCACAATAAACATGGTCAATACCACTTTAGCCAAATAAACTACTAATTTTGTATCAATATACAAAGGTATAAGGGCATATTCAATAATCTGCCCCTTCTTCTTGGACCTTCCTGTGCTATGTCTATATCTCATTTTTCTCAAGCCCATGCACTCCTACATAGGAGAGGAAGAAGGATACAGAAAAGGAAAAGTAGGAATTCCCTGGGGCTAACCTCCAAAACCCAATAAGACAGGACCATTTATCAGCTTGAGACTACAAACTATTAAATGGTCTTTTTAAATGGTTTTTGGAGGTTAGACCCAGGGACTTTTCTCTTTTTCTTTTCTGTATCCTTCTTTCTCTCCTATATAGGAGTGAACAGACTTGAGAAAAAATGGGACATAGACATAGTATGGGAAAGATCAAGAAAAAAAGGACAGATTATTGAATATGGCCTTATACCTTTGTATATTGATACAAAATTAATATTATATTTGGCTAAATTGGTATTGATCATTGTATATTAATGCAAAATTAAGATTGTATTGTACTACATCGGTATTGATCTTTGCATATTAATACAAAATTAAGATTATATTTGGGCACAGTGGTAATGACCATTGTATATTGATGCAAAATTAAGATTGTATTGGGCTACATAGGTATTGATCTTTGTATATTGATACAAAATTAAGATTATATTTGGCCACATTGGTATTGATCTTTGTATATTGATACAAAATTAAGGGTAATGCTTCTTAAAGGTATTGTACCTAGTAATGCTTAAAAGTGAAATGTAAAGTTTTGGCCTCTTGTTACCAACCGTCATAAACTGTTTAGGATCATTAAGAAATGGAAACTAATAGTCATGCAAGCATGTCATTTTGTTAGTTACTATGACAATCTAATACAGTTATTTTCTAAGCTACTCAGAAATCAATTGCTAAGAGACAAGCAACATTTGCTTATCTAAATATAAGAGATAGATAGGGCATCTTCAAAAACCTCAAGAGATCTTCAGAATATGGCATTCAAAGAGGTTTTCTTAACTTAAGATTTTTTGATATGGAGACATGTCATTTCCTGACAGCATCTCCTACTCTATGCCAAGTAGAAGATGAGCATCGAAGAATCTCCAGTGGGAGATGATTGAATTGGTGGGAAGCCTTTCTCTTGGCAAGAAAAACCCCTTGCTTCAACTATAGACAGACTGCTGTCCAAAAAGGACAAAACTTGGAAGCAGGTAAGTCGACAGCCTAGTTCTGCCAAGACAGGGTAAGTAAGTCCTTCATAATTCCTACTCTACAATCAATGTCTGTCAGAGAAACGGGGCCAAATGGCTGAAGATTGATGCTGTAATGTATGGAGAGAAAATGGGAACTGTCCAGGCAGCCACTGGTATGTCATTTCTTAGTTTCAGAAGCTGTGGTCCCTGTACTTCCTGTATAATCAGATATATTTATCCCTCTCAGGTCTCTGAGGTGGTTGAAGAATAGATAGCTAGAGTCTCATAGTTAAATTTTGAGTTGTTTAGGAACCAAGAGGGTGTTCTGAATATAAGAAGATGTTTTTAAAATTGTGATGAAAGTTAGGATGAAAGTTGAGTTGGATATAGAACTTTAACCTCATGGAGATGGTTATATAGTAGAATGTTAAAATCAGGTGCCAAATACATATGGACTGGACATTGGGAATATATGCTAAGCCAAATAATTCTCATAATTGTGGCCTATTTATTTCCATTGTTTTATATTGTATTTATAGTTATAAGAGAAGCAACCATTTGTTGGACTGGAAGGGAGAGCTATTGGGGGGAAAAAGAAATACCTTAAAGTAAAAAAAAATGGTAGAGGATGGGGGTGTTGAGGGGGAGTAGGGTGGAAGGGTGGGACTGGAGGTGGGAGTTGGGAGGGGTTGTGATTGAGATATAACTTGTAGAAATAAAAAATAAATTATTAAGAAAGTATTGTAAATTGAATTAATAAATAAATGTTAAAAAAACAAATAAGGCTGCTATGAACATATGTGAGGAAACTTCCTTGTGAATTGGTGAGGAATTATATAGATGTATACCCAGAAGTGGTATGGCTGGGTCTTGAGGTAGAGATATTCCAAGTTTTCTAAAATATTGCCAGACTGATTTCCATAGTGGTTGTACAAGCTTGCATCCCATAAGCAATGGAGGCGTGTTCCCCTTTGTCCACAACCTCACCAGCATGTGCTGTATTTTGAGCTTTTGATCTTAGCCATTCTGACAGGTGTGAGATGGAATCTCAGAGTCATCTTAAGTTGCATTTCTCTGATGATTAAGGATGCTGAGCATTTCATTAAATGTCTTTCAGCCATTAGTGATTCCTCCTTTGTGAATTCTCTGTTTAGCTCCATTCCTCATTTTTGATTGGATTATTTGGTTTCTTGGCATTTAATTTCTTGAGTTCTTCATAAATTTTAGATATTAGCCCTCTGTCAGATGTGGAGTTGATGAAGTTGTTTTCCTAATCTGTAGACTGCTGCTTTGTTTAAATGACAGTGTCTTTTGCCTTACAGAAGTTTTTCACTTTCATGAGGTCCCATTTATTGATTTTTGGTCTCAGAGCCTGAGTTGTTGATATACTATTTAGGAAGTTGTCACCTGTGCCAATGAGTTTGAGGGTTTCTCCACTTTCTCTTCTAATAGATTTAGTGTGTCTGGCCTTATGTTAAGGTCTTTGATCCACTTGGACTTAAGTTTTGTACAAGATGATAAGTATGGGTCTAATTTCATTCTTTCACATGTCCACATTCAGTTGGACCAGCACCATTTGTTGAAGATGCTGTCCTTTTTCCATTGTACGGTTTTGGCTTCTTTTTCAAAAATTAAGAGACCATAGGTGTGTTGGTTGATTTCTCAGTCTTCAATTCAATTCCCTTGATCCACTGGTCTGTTTCTATACCAGCACCATGCTGTTTTTATTACGATTGCTCTGTAGTACAGCTTGAAATCTGGGATGTTGATACCTCCAGATGTGTTTTTATTGTATAGGATTGATTTAGCTACTATGGGTTTTTTGTTATTTCATATGAAGTTGGGAATTGCTTTTCCAGGTCTATAAAGAATTGTGGTGGTATTGTGATAGGAATTGCATTGAATCTGTATATTGCTTTTGGCAGGATGGCCATTTTTATTATGTTGATCCTACCTATCCCTGAGCATGGGAGATCTTTCCATTTTCTGATGACCTCTTCAATTTCTTTCTTCAAGGACTTGAAGTTCTTGTCATACATGTCTTTCACTTGCTTGATTAGAGTTACCCCCAGGTATTTTATATTGTTCATGGCTATTGTGAAGGGTGTTGTTTCCCTAATTTCTTTCTCAGCATATTTATTTGTTGTATAAAGAAGGACTTCTGATTTTTTATCCAGCCACCTTGCTGAAGGTGTTTATCAGCTGTAAGAATTCTCTGGTGGAATTTTTTGTTTCACTTATGTATACTATCATATCATCTGCCAATAGGGATAATTTGACTTCTTCATTTCCAATTTGTATCCCCTTGATCTCCTTTAGCTGTCTTATTGCTCTAGCAAGAACTTCAAGTACGATGTTGAAGAGATATGGTGAAAGTGGACATCCTTGTCTTGTCCCTAAGTTTAGAGGAAATGCTTCAAGTTTCTCTCCATTTAATTTGATGTTGGCTACTGGCTTGCTGTATATCGCCTTTATTATTTCTAGGTATGATCCTTGTATGCCCATTCTCTCCAGGACTTTTAGCATGAAGGTGTGTTGGATTTTATTAAGTACTTTTTCAGCATCTAGTGAGATGATCATGTGTGGTTTTTTTTCATCTTGTTTATATGGTGAATTACATTGATGGATTTTCATATGTTGAACCATCCTTGCATTCCTGGGATAAAACCTACTTGATCATGGTGTATGATCCTTTTGATGTGTTCTTGGATTCGATTTGCCAGCATTTTATTAAGTATTTTTGCTTCTATGTTCATGAGGGAGATTGGTCTGAAGTTCTCTTTCTTTGTTGGTTCTTTGTGTGGTTTAGGAATCAGGGTGACTGTGGCCTCATAGAATGAGTTTGGCAGTGTTCTTTCTGATTCTATTTTGTGAAAGAGTTTGAAGAGTATTTGTATTAGCTCTTCTTTGAAGGTCTGGTAGAATTCTGTGCTGAAACCATCTTGCCCTGGAATTTTTTTTTGGGGGGGGGTGGGAGATTTTAAATGAATGTTTCTATTTCCTTGGTGGTTATAGGGCTGTTTCATCTGTTAACCTAACCTGATCTTGATTTAACTTTGGTAGGTGGAATCTATCAAGAAAATTTTCCATTTCACTTAGGTTTTCTAATTTGGTGGAGTACAGATTTTTAAAGTAGGACCTAAAGATTCTCTGGATTTCCTCAATGTCTGTTGTTATTTCTCTCTTTTCATTTCTGATTTTATTAATTTAGGTTTTCCCCTCTGCTTTTTAGTTTATTTGGCTAAGGGTTTGTCTATTTTGTTGATTTTCTCAAAGAACCAACTCTTGGTTTCATTGATTTTTTTGTATTTTTATTTCTAAATTGTTGATTTCAGCCATAAGTTTGATGATTTCCTGACTTCTGCTCCTCTTGGGAGTGTTTGTCTTTTTTCCCAGT
This sequence comes from Lophiomys imhausi, assembly GCA_907164525.1. NCBI lineage: Eukaryota > Metazoa > Chordata > Mammalia > Rodentia > Muridae > Lophiomys > Lophiomys imhausi. Next base: position 6,603,074 of record CAJQZJ010014563.1, on the reverse strand, counting down.
TCTTCCAGTTCTGTTGTTAAGTTGCTAATATAAGCTGTCACAATTTTCTTTTTGAAGGCACTTAGTGTTATGAACTTTCCTCATAGCACTGCTTTCATTTTGTCCCATAGGTTTGAGTATGTTGTGCCTTCATTTTCATTGGATTTTAAGAACTCTTTGATTTCCTTCTTTATTTCTTCTCTGACCCAGTGGTCATCCAGTAGAGAGTTTTTCAGTTTCCATGAGTGTGTAGGCTTTTTGTTATTTCTGTTGTTGAAGTCCAGGTTTATTCTATAGTGGTCTGATAAGATACAAGGGGTTATTTCAATTTTCTCGTATCTGTTGAGGCATGCTTTGTGTCCAACTATATGGTCAATTTTGGAGAAATTTCCATGCAGTGCTGAGAAGAAGGTGTATTCTTTTGTGTTTGGGTGAAACATTCTGTAGATATCTGTTAGGTCCATTGGTTTCATGACCTCTGTTAAACTCATTATTTCTCTGTTTGGTTTCTGCCTCGATGACCTGTCCATTGTTGTGAGTGGTCTGGGTCCATGCCACGCTGCACTGTGCCCTGCTGCTTAGGACCTCACTTCTACCTGGGTTCCCTGCTGAGCTGCTCCCAGCTGCCTGGGTCTGAGCAGCACTGTGCCCCACTGCCTGGGTTAGGTCTGTTTACCTGAATGTCTGAGGGTCCCATGAGGGACCCCCACTAGTCCCTGAGCTCACTGGATGTGACCCTGTGGGTTCATGCTTCTCAGGATGTTGCTCAGCTTGTTTATATTTCCACCATGTTGTAGCTATTTTCCCCCCAGCTCTAAATGTGTCCCTGCCGACTGCTGCCATCTTGGATCTCCTCATGGACACTTTTATGGTCACTTAGTAGACATTCTTTACCAGTAGTCTTCTGTATCTGAATTTGTCATGGGCAGTCCATCACCTGTTCTTCAATGAAGATCACAGGACCAGGGGCCATGGGGAGGCCAGAACAAGATCCTTGAAATAGAATGATCTATTATTATTACTATTATTGATTGGGATCATTGAGGAATTATCAACTTTAGATTTAGGCTTAGTGGCAAATAAGTAATTAAGTTTAATCACATAGACTATGAATTTCCTGCAACCACCAACCAGTTGTATCAGCTTGAGGCTGAGAGCAGTCTTTGTAATTCTATGTGAGTATCTTTGAATCGGAGATTTGAGGTCTACACTATCAAAACTGCTGCTACCTTTGTAATTGGTGAGAAACCAAGTAGAAAGTGGGTTTGGTTACAGCCTGATAGAACCTGAATGAAGTCCTAAGAGTGTTGAACCCCATGGAAAGCAGTATCTTCCTGGGTAGTTACAGTAGGTTCACTTTTCCTCTAGCTTTGGCTTTATCCAGGACAGGTAAAAGCCTCAGGCAGGGGAAAAAAGGTGGCCTTTAAAGACAGGCTGTTAGTGGGTTTTAAAAAGTTGTAAGAAGCCGGGCGGTGGTGGCGCACGCCTTTAATCCCAGCACTTGGGAGGCAGAGGCAGGCGGATCTTTGCGAGTTCGAGGCCAGCCTGGTCTACAAAGCGAGTCCAGGACAGCCAGAGCTGTTAAACAGAGAAACCCTGTCTCGAAAAACCAAAAAAAAAAAAAAAAAAAAGTTGTAAGAGTAGAAAAGAGATTATTTGGGGAGAAAAAGAGGACAAAAAAGAGCCAAGAAGGAGAAATGAGGAATGACTATGATCAGAACACATCATATACAAGTGTGAAAATGCCATAATCCATTATTCTGTACAGTAATATATGCAAGTAAGAAAATGAGTGGAGGACCTGTGGGGTGGCTCAGTAGGTAAAGGAACCACGAAACCTGCATGTGCTACGTGGAACCTGCATAGTGAAGGAGAGAACTGACTCCCATGAGCAGTCTTCTGACTGGAAGCAAATGATCTTGCTGCCTTAGTGAGTCTGGTCTCTGTCTTGAACTGGGGGAACAATCATCTACCTCCCATATGCAATCATGGTTGGCATGATGAACTATGCCTGACAAACTGAAGGACTCCCCATGTAGTCTGTGTATCCTCTAGATTCTCTTGGTACAATTTTATATATGATCAACAACTAGAACTGACCTTGACCTTTGCATGCAGGTCATTTTAATTTTCTTCATGTTGTGTTGTCCAAGAGCCTGATAATATGCAGCTCAAACAAGGAAATCATCTAGAAACTCTGAATCCACAGAAGGAAAAGAATACAAATAACTAAGTCCCATGCATGCAATATAAATTCATAAGGTATACTGCACAGTTTAGAAATATGTCACCACACTATATATTTAAAATGTCACATAATGAGCTCAGTTTTCTGATATCTCAAATATATATTTCAGGCTGTCAAATATATTTTCAAAATGAGTATCTTTTTAATGACCCGTAGTGGGTAACTTGGGCAGAATAAGAGAAAAATTCATTATTTTTCCTAGTGCTAAGTGACTTGTACATCCAGGAGAAGTCAGAGAGAGTGAAAAAAGAGGTAGTTCTTTTCAGTTTGTGGTTTAGGAGGACTTAGGGAGAAAAGATGCCATCACAGGGCATGGAATAAATGGCCTGGATGGGAGATGAAAACTATGCTGAATAATGGGAGGAAGGAGGGGTGAATGGGGACTCTCTGTTGAGCCAGATAAATAGCTTGGGCAGTGAGATACTGGCCAGCCCAAGCCTAGAGATGCTGCTTAAAATTCTAGCTCCATGGCCCGTTCCAGGAGGAAAGGGGAAATATTTCTTGTCAGTGCTATAGGGGCAGTGAAGGAGAAAGTCACAATGGGAATACACTGTATTGGGCATCAACTATAGGGGAGGTAGTTTATTTAGGTTTTCTTGTTGAATCCTCTTTGGATCCATGGGGTGTAGGAGTGTGTGAGGTGGCATTTTTATCTCTATTTTGTTGACAAAGAAACAGGTCAAGAACTAAGGAATGGGTGAAAGGTCAGATGTTTGGAGCCCAGAACCCAGCTCCACTTGACTCAAACCCAGCCTCACTCTTCTAAGGTCCAAGGCTAGCCCCTGTGCCTTTGCTAAATGGCTTCTCAGCTGAACAGGCTGCCCTGAATTTTGTTCACAAGACACATTTCTACAGGTTGTTTATCATCAGCATATGCAGCATCTGAGGCATCTGCATCTGCAGTAGAAGTAGCAGCAGGACACATCTGTGCACAGCAGAATCAACCATAAAGAATGGCACAGAGGAACAGTGTGTAGAGAAGTGAGATGGAAATAGCTCCTGCATGATCACACGCATTTTCTGCTTTGGACAAAACTCCACTAACAGCTAACACTCCAGGCCCCTGTTGACCACTAAACAATATTCCTCAAGTGGTAGGTCTGACCTGAGGGATGGAGGACCTGAAGAGCCTTACTGACCAGAAGGGCTGTACAGGGAATTCTACAGATTCCATAGGTTCGTAGTAAAGCCCGTATCAGAGCAAGAGTGGGACCAGCAACTTGGGCCCAAAGCAGATGAGAGAATCCACTCACTTTTCCTAAGTTCACTGGACCTGGGACTGGTCCAATGAGGCTGCAGCTACAAGGGCATCTTGGGATGCGTTTCAGGGTCTGTGAGTCCTGAACATTGTCTGGCTTTAGCTTGGGATATCTCAGAGGCCTCCCTGGCCACAGTCAGGACTTAGTGGTAGATGCCTATGAACTTCAGACCAAAGATGCCCAAAGAAGCAGGTCCATGAAATGTGTAACTATGGACCTATACCCAGGTAAGAATCATAGACAGCTGCTGAGGTTAGACCTGGGCCCACTCTCTCCTTTCTTTTCTCCTCTCTGAGAAGAATCCTTTACCCTTCAACAAAAGCCTACTGAGAGAGGTTAAAAATAAAAATGATAACAGAAGCTTCAGCAAGGGACCTTCTAAATTTAACATATCCACTTTCACTTTGCTTACCCCAATCCTTCCTTCTTCCTCCTTTTGTATTTCTCATTAATCCCACTTAGTTGATGATTATTCTGTAACTCATCAATGTATCCATGAGGGTGGAACTTTGGCTGCTATCCTGCCCCTAGCTCTGTCAATCTCTTTATTCAATGCCGGAAAAGGAGATACCTCAATGCCTCAGTGGACTCTGTCTTCTCAGGCCTGGAAAGCAAACCAGTCCTTTACCAGAGTGGGCCTCTCATATCCATTGAGATAAGGTTGCATGGGAGCTTTCTGCTCAGGCAGAATCTCCTCATCCCCTCTTGTGCCCTTAGCCTTGGACTTGGTCTTCTAATTGACAATTGCATGTTTTAGGAAATGATGTCCTGTCAGAGGAGAGAAATGAGCTAGACATTTTCACTTCTCTCTAAATTTATTGAAGAAAATCTGGCATGACTGAACTGCTGAATAAGACACTATCCATCAGCCAAGTTGTGGTGGCACATGTCTTTAATCCCAACACTCAGGAGGCAGAGACAGATGGATATCTGAGTCTGATGCCAGTCTACAGAGTGAATTCCCGGACAGCCAGAGCTACACAGAGAAACCCCATCTCAAAAAACCAAACCAAAACAAAACCCAAAACAAACAACCCCCCAAAGAAACACACACACACAACAGTATGCCCTTGTCCTAGAGGAAATAATGAACATAATGATCATAACCATTAATATTTTAGATACTTTCAGTTTTTAAAACATGCCTTAAAATTAGTATTACATATGTATACCCCAAGGCTCTGAAGATACCCATTTTACAAATGGGAAAACTGTTCAAAATATGGAGCTGAGGTATGATAGATGCAGGATTAGATATTGAATTCAAATGCAAATCCAGGATGGCTATGTACAGGACATCTGGCTTGCATTCCTTCAGGCTGTACTAGAGATAAAACACTGAGCATTCTTGGAGTTTGGATAGAACCTCCAATCCAGAATAGTAATTTAAAGGTGATTGTGTGACTAGAACACAGGCTTTTGAGTGAGGCAATGACACACTTTGGAATCATCAGCTTTGTGACTTTGAGCGAGTAGCTGAGCTTTGAACCTCAGATTGCCCATCCACAGATTGGGCTTAGCATTACTTTTCTCTAGTAGTTTTGTGTGAAATAGAAGAAGTCACTGAGTAGCATACCTGGAGCATATATCCTGAAAGATCAGTGGCTAAAGACTGCTATTACCAGGGTATAGAGGAAAATCCTTTGTAGACATAGGCTTTATAAGAAATGGTTGGCAGAGGCCATTACACTTCTGCTTGAGGCAGCTCTGTACAAATATCATGGAAATTTTGCTCAATAATGTCCCAGATGCTACAAAAGATAACTTGAGAAAACTTACTATGGAAATCCTTTTTTGTTTTTCCTCTTGCACAAAACTCCAGTTTCTTTGTAATTACTTTTATGTGTTACCAGCCAAATTGGGGAACAAGCCAAATTTGGGGGGTAAGATTGGAGCACAGACCTCTTCCGAAGAGGCTTCCTAGAAAATAGGAGACAACGCAGAGCAGCTTGTGGGACACTGTGTCCTGAATGGTCTTTAATGGTCGCACTTCATTCCATGCCCTTACAGATCCCTCAAATTTACCTTGGCCAGCAGCTGA
>CAJQZJ010014563.1:6535438-6597537 GCA_907164525.1 Lophiomys imhausi | reverse complement strand
ATCACCCCATGAGCACAGCTTCAACTGGTAGGTGTATATCACCCCATATTCACCCAGTGCCCAGCTTATGATAAAGCCAAGACATGTGGAGAGACCATGTGGAGAACTGAGGCACCAAAGTACATGAGCTGCATGTGGCAGCAAGATTGGTGAGGTCAGCAGGCACAAGCTGCTTCTTGCTGACATTCCATGATCAACAATATTAGACACAAGCTGGAGTTCCTCTCAGACATACCCAGAGGTCCCGCTGTTAATGATTTCTTTCCCTACCTCCCAAAGGTGGCAATAGGATCATTTCAACCTACAGTGGCTTTGGAGGGTCATCTCTGAACACACATGGGAAGGTGGTTTGCAAAGTGACAATGTCTATGTAGTAGTTTGCTATGTTGCACTTGTGACACTTTCAGTGTGTCATCAGGTTAATTCCTTACAACCTCTGCTGCTCCTGAATTTCAGGCCCCATTCCATGCAAGAGAAGCCACAGCAGCCCAGGGATTTCTAATTTCTTACACAGAGTGGATTTCATGTACTTATATGAGATTTTCTTTCCCTCTACATATACACCACTAGGTTTTGCCCATCTTTGTGATGGCTCATTTTCTGTGTGTTAAAGACAGTACTTATGCTGGAAAAATTTCCCCATTCATTCGCAGCACAATTGAGGCAGACCTATTTGGAGTGTGTAGCCAGCTTGACACTCCTCTTGTGAAGGGTATTAAATACCCACATACCACAGCTCCACCGAGGAACAGGGATAAATATGGCAGGTATGAAATGGGTCTAAATTGCTCCTGATGGCTCAATTCAATAATGTTGGTCTTTCCTTACAGTACTATATAACAATAGTCATTTTCAAAATGGGGTGCTGCAGTTGTTTTTAAGAAAGAATTGACAATTTTGACCTACAGACTAGTGATTTGCAGAATGTTCTTTCTTTAAGCCATTCACTGGGAAATGCAGGAAGCCCACAAGTGCTGAACTTGAGGCAAAAACCACTGTAACTAATGATAGCGTTAAGTGCAAAGAGAAAGAACAGCTTTGGTGGTGATGTTCCCGAGGCAGCACTGAGGCCAGGGAGAGGAAGAAATGAGAGCTTCATCACAGACAGTTGAGCTCAGAAGTCCCTGAATGAACCTTATTTTACTTCACTTTGCAGGCACTTTTTACATTGTCGGCTCTGCACTTTATGGCCCTGAAATGGGATTCGATCCAGAGGAGTGACTGCATCAGACAAAGGGACAGGCCTGCTAGAACCACTTATCAGCTTTATCTGTTAAGTGCTCTGACTCCATCAGAACATCTGCTAGGCTCTTGGATTCTTTATGCAAATGCATAAGAAAAAGTCTGAGGAGCTTCTGCTTGGAATTGATTGTGGTTGAACAAAAGCACATGAGGAAACCATCTGTGCTTTACGCTTGCCTGCTTGCTTCTGTGGGTCCCTGGGTTGTGGATATATGGGTGTATAAAATTACAGACACTCATTTGTGGCACTTCTCTATTTTTCTCTGCTCCTGGGTGGAACACTCATTTCAGAGATTTCTCAAATTTCTCCACCCATGGTGTGATGGTTAATCTCTTTGTAATTTTTGGTTATGTGTGTGTGTCTGTATATGGGAACAGGCCTTCATGAGTGCAAGTATCCAAGGGGTACAGGGGAGAGTGTTGGATCCCCTGTACCTGGAGTTACAGGTGATTGTGAGCCACTCAACCCAGGTGCTGGGAAATGAACTCAGGTCCTCTACAAGAGCAGTATATACTCTTTACCACTCATCCGTTTTCCCAGCCCTAAACCTTGACCTTGATTGTTAATTTTATTGGACTGAGAGATGCCTAAGATATTTCAAAGTACACTTGTGAGTCTGTGGGAATATTTCCAGGCACAATTGACATATGGCCTGTAACGGAGGAGAGAAGACCACATTTAGCCTTAGTAAAGCCAACCTATTGGCTGGTCACCTAGAAGAAGTAAACATGGGAAAAGGAGGAAGCCAGTCAGCACATGTAGGCTCCATTCTTCCTGGGTAAGTGTGATTGTTGCTGCTGTTGTGGTCAATGGACATCAGATTCTAGCTTCGGATCTTAAATGTGGAACCACAAAAAATGGCTCTCCAAGGGGCTTCTTAGACTTTTAACCTCAGACTGTGCCTGCATCACTGGTTACCCTTATTATGAGGCTTCCACCTTGTTGGATTGAGCAGCCATTGGAAAATCTGTTTCCCTAATACAGATAGCAATTGAGGACTATGTAGACTCTAACTATGAAAGCCCATCTAGTAAACCTCCAGTGATAACTGTATATATGCTATTGCTTCTCTTTCCTTAGAGAGCCCTGAATAATTCACATGCACACTAGTCCATGAAGGTAACTAGACAATTATATCCATAGTGGATGGATGCAGAGAGAAGGGGAGATCATATGTTACAGGGCCCAAAGCAGAGAATCATTATCCTTTTTGTCTTTCAACTACTTCCAATTCCAGATTTGGCTCATTATGTCCAATGTCTGGCTTTCAGGGTTAAAACAAAACACTTTAAGTGGAAGGTGATATTAAGAATCTAAAAAAAGAACTGAACTTCATCATGTTCTGGCCTTTTTGTGTAAAATACAAAAAACATGTTTGAGTTAAGACCACCCAGTTACTAGTAATTAAACATTCATAGAAGTGACAGTCTACGGCCATACCACCCTGAACGCGCCCGATCTCATCTGATCTCGGAAGAAGTGACAGCATGAGGAAGTATCTGGTTGTATCTTAGTTAAGCTTTCATTGCTATGAGAAGACACCATGACCGTGGCAGGTTTTATAGAGGAAAACATTTAATTGAGACCAGTTTATAGTTTCAGAGGTTTAATCTGTTATCATGATGATGGGAAGCATGGTGGCACACAGGCAGACATGGTGCTGGAGAAGAAGCTGAGAGTTGTACATCTTGATCCACAGGCATCAGTACGCTCTGTCACACTGGGCATAGCTTGAGCATAGGAGACCTCAAAGCCCACCCTCACAGTGACACACTTTTTCCAACAAGGCCACACCCACTCCAACAAGGCCACATGAATCCCTATGGGCCAAGCAATCAAACACATGAATCTCTGGGGGCCGTTCCTATTCAAACCACCACAGGTTGACATTCATTCCTCCACAAGCCTTCACTTCCACCTTCACCATAAACTTAACACTGACATGTGACTATAACATGTCCATCAATCAGGAGAGTTACTGTGGTCACAGTAATGCTGAGTCTCAGTGACTTAAAACAGTCGCATCTTCTCTTCCACATTACATCCTTTCTTCAGGTTGATGTGGGCTTGGCTTTTATATTAACTTCCCTCATGTAGTGTGTTGGATCTTTCACCATGCTTTTCCAGGGTGTGGGGGATCTGTTCTGGTTAAGTGCCTCAGAGTGCCTGGGTCTTTGGAATTCCTTCCTTAAAATTGTCTGTGTCTCTTTCTAGTGGCTGTGACTAGCAAGTTCTGGTAGGGAATTCTGAATCTGTAAATGAATACATTGAAAATTTCTAAATTTCCACACAGGCTTGCTGGACCAGAGCTGGCAGGGTTATCTTGGTGGTGTATGTGCTGGACCACTGGTTACACATAGGCTCAGTGCCTATTTCTACTTTTAAGAGAACTTACCAATCTTCTAGCAAATATGTAAGGTCAACTAGATGTAGTAAGACTTAAAATTTTCACTTCAAGGTGTACCTTGGACACACAGTCAGACTCAAGTTCCAAGATAGGGATGTGACATGGTATTTGCTTTGTGGGATTGTCCTACCAGAATGGAACAGCGAGAACAAGCTCATTTAGGGCTATTTTCACTCATGTTAGATACATGATGAGTTTAGGCTTCTGGACTAGTAATAGTACACAGTATCCACTAGTATCTTAACTCTGTGTGGATCTGGATATCTTTCATATTTCAACCATCTCTGGTATACAACAGTCTACAGGACTTTTAATCCAGCAATTTGTTGCTCTGATCACATGCAAAGACCTAGGTCTATGTGATCCAGCTGGAATGGACCCTTAGTACACACCTTTAATTTCTTTGGCTTTGATCCTTTAGTACACACCTTTAATTCCAAACAATGACTTCTAATTGAGGGGCAGACAAAGTGACAAATCAGAGAAAGATTTGACAGAATGAGTCAGACATAGGATATACCAGACTCTCAGGAGAAAAGCCTTTTAAGAGAATCAATCTGTTCTGTTCTGTTCTGTTCAATCAGTTGAGTTCAGTACAGTGGAGTTGAATTTGTTCATGAGTTCATCAATACAGTGCAGTTCATCAGAGGCAGTTGAAGCCAGAGAATAAGAGGGAGCCAGAATATTAGAGCAAATCACCAGAGTTAGTTTGAGACTAAGGAGAATAATTCAGTGAGAAGCTGAGAGAATCCAATTGAATCAGTCAGCTTGGAAAGGAGTTCGAGCCAGACCAGTTGACTTGAACCAGTCAGTCAGAGTTCAGAAAGAACTAGAAAGGATGAGTTTATTCAGCAGTAAGCCTCTGAGATGACAACATCTGATGAATAAAAGTTACATTTACAAGCAGGCAAAGGCAGATTTGGATAAAAGCAGGTAGTAGGATGTCTTTATTGCCTTCTTTATCTATCAAAATGGGCCCATCACTTCTTTCACAGAGTCTGTTACAAATGTGTGATAGTTTGTATGGTTATCTACAGCTGTATTTCTTGAGCACTTTCAAAACTATTGGTCTTTCATGCAATAAGATCTCCAACAATGTCTGACTTGCTGGTGATTCATATGATGACATTGTCCTGCCTCTGACTGGTCTTAAGTCATAAGGCTGAGGCTAACTCCTTGCATAGATAAGGCTGTTCTTTTCTCTAGCCCCATGGGCTTCTTTTGTACTTATCTACTTGAAATATTGTTTGAAAGAAGGTATGTAATCAATATTGGTGGAGACTTTATTCTAAGAATACAGAATACAGTGATTTTGTCTCAAGAACTTTGAGAATATACATTTGAAAGATGTGTTATTTTACTCTTACATTGTTAAATACCATATACTACATTTAGGAATGCTAGAAAATGAGCTTTTCTCCATACTTCTTATGTACTCTGGTTAAAAACTACATTGTGAGCTGGACAAAGTGGCACATGTTTGTAATTGCATAACTTGGGAGGCTGAGGCAGTAGGATTGCTGTAAGGTAAAAGCCAGCCTGGGCTACATAGTGAGTTCAAGGCCAGCATGGGACACATGGAAGACCCTGTATCAAAACCTAAAATATTGCATTGTGGTCGTTGTTAATAAAATACCATAATGGCTTATAAGGAAGTTCCTGGAACCCAGTGTTCATGGATGGCAACACTCAGTTGTAGCATAATGAGTAACAATATAGTCAGGAATAAATCAATTAAATAGATGATATTTGTAAACCTGAAAAGCCAAAATGTTGATGCTATTCAATATAATCAGGCTCCAGAGACTAGTGGCTGTGGATTTGTGAGCAATTATTGTTATTACCATTTTCTTGTAGGAGGAGATAGACAATCTGGTGAGAATGGTATATCTTATTTTTTCTTAATTTATCCTTCTCTTATACACTATATCCTAACCATAGCATCCCCTCTCCCTCCACTACTCACAGCTCCCCCACTTTCTCCCTGAGATCCACTGTTCCTCCATTTCCTCTAAAGAGTGCTACCTGAACGTGAAAGAAAGACATGGTATGCAAATTGGACACAGAACAATTAAATAAGTACCTATATACCCAAGCCTGTCCTGAAATTATCTTCTGCACTATGAATATGAATGTCCGTGTACAGATTCTTGCCTGTGTCTTGGGTATTCTGGCATTCTATTGATCTCTGAGACTTACTCTCCCTGGGTAGGTACTATTGTTTCTAACATTTGAGACACTTTTAACTTTCTAAAATTTTATGCAAATAGAATTATCAAGTACATATAAGGTTTTACACAGATGTAGATTTTACCTTTATTTAGTTTATTGTGTGTATATGTGTGTGTGGTATACATATGTCAACTGTACATGTGTGTGTGGAAGTCAGAGGACAACTTGTGGTAGTTGTTTCTCTCTTTCAACCATGTGGGTTCTGGAGACCGAGTTCAAGTTGTCAGGCTTGGTAGCACATGTCTTTACTTTTTGAGTTATCTTGCTGTCTGGAACATAGATATTTTTAAACTCTCTAGTTTTTATTTATTTTTATTTATGTGTATGCATATGTCTGTGATAGTGTGTGTTTGTGGAGTGTGTTTGCATGTGTGAGTGAGTGTGTGTGTATGTGTGTTTCCCTGAGGAGTCAGATCCCCAGGTTCTAGTTATAGGCACCAAGTTGTGAGCTGCCTGATTTGGGTGCTGGTGAGAAAACTCAGGTACTCTGGAAGAACAATATGGAAATTTTAATTGCTGAGCCATTCTCTAGTTCAGAGTTTTAATTATCTTTTATGTAAATACCCAGCAGTGGAATGGTTGCCTTATTTGGTAGCTTGAGTTGCATTCCACAAATTTTGGAATGTTATGCATTCAGTTTCCTTCAGTTCATAATTCATCCATATCGTCATTGATTCTTTGATCTGTGTGTCACTGAATATTTGGTGATTTTTTTTTTCAGATCTCTTTCTGTCATTGGTGACCAGTTAAACCCTATTGTAATCAGAGAACATATTATCCTTGAATTCATTTCTTAAAATGATTACAGCTTGTTTTGTTGCTGGTGTCATAATTTTGTTTAATTGATACAGATCTAAAAATTTTTGCAATGAGAAAATTTCACTTGAGGAATTGCCTTCACTAGGTTGGCCTATGTGCATGTCTGTGGGACATTTTTTTTATCGCTGACTGATTTGACAAGACCCAGGCTATGATGGGCAGCGCCATTGCTGGGCAGATGGGCCTGGGCTGTATTAAAAGAATAGCTGAGCCAGCTAGGGGAAATAAGGCAGGAAGTAGCCTTCCTCCACAGTCTCTATTTTGGTTCCAGCCTCCAGATTCCTGCCTTGGCTTCCCTCATTGTTTCGTGGAATAGTCTGCAAATATCAGTGAGGTCAATTTAGTTGATAGTTTGCTCAGTTTGTTACATTGTTCTGGTTTTCTGCTTATTTCTCCTACCAGTTAGGAAGGTATTAACCAGACCAAAATGGTAGATTTTCCCTTTTCTTTCCTTACAGGCTTATTATTGCTGTACTTAGTGTAAAGTTCCACTATATGAGCAAACCATTAGAAAAATTATGTCACCTTGAAAAACTAACTTTTTATTCTTCTGAATTGCTGCTGGTTGTCTTGATAATATTCTCTGTTCTGAACTTTATATTGAACTATCAGAATGTTTTCTTCAGTCTTGTCCCTTTGGTCTATTCAGTCGCCCTATTTTAAGTGCATATTTCTGAAGGTCACATATATTTGGTTTTTCATTTTAGAACTCAGTTTGGTATCCTCTGCATTTTTTTTTTTTGGAATGGCTAAATCATCTGCCTTTAATATGATTAACAATATGGTTGAGTTTAAACAACAATTTATTAATTTGCTTTTATTTATCTCATATTCTCTGCCTGGCCTTTCTTCCACTTTCTTTCACACTGGGTGTGTTTCATGATACCTCATTAATCTAAGTCACAAAATTTGTTATGTCTATGTGTTGATTGTTTGGTGGTTATTTTAAAATTGACAGTATCCATCTATCGCCCATCACACCTTTTCCACACTGTACTTCCAGTGTTTTTCCTCTTATTCTGGTGCATTTATTTTCAAACACTTCAGTTATATATATATTCTAGCCATAATCTAATACATGACTTTTACTTTAAGCAATCAGAATCTCTTAAATAGATTTTAAACACATGATTTAACCCCCCCCCCCCCGCCACACACACACCGTTTCTAGTTTTTGGTGCTCTTTGGTTGTTTGTGTAGACTCACATTCTCTCTAGAATCATATTCCTTTCACCTGACAATATGCTTTACCATTTACTGTAGTGTGTGTCTGTTGATAATGGATTCTTTCAGCTTTTGTCTGTCTGGCTTGTTTTCATTTGCCTTCATTTGAAGGATATTTTTTGGTGGTTGTAGACTTGGTTTCTGCTTTTTGCTTTCCTTTCAGTATTGCAGAGATGTTCCCTGTTGTCCTGGATGCTTGTCTCTGGCTGAGAAGTCTACTTCCTCTTTATTTCAGTTTCTCTTTATCTCTGTGGTGATGTTAAGGCTTTCATCTGTATTGGTTTTCAGTGGCAATGGACTTTACTGCTGTTTTCTTCATGTTTCTTATGTTTGTGCTCTTCCAGCTTCCTGTATGTAGAGTTTTATAATGGTGTCAGTTTGAAAAATATTAGGTTATTTCTTTGAAAAAAAATTTTTTTTTTGGTGAAACCTGCTTCCTTTCTCCAAAGATTCTAATTATACGAGTCTTAGTCTTTGTTAAATGTTTACATATATCACTAACATGTTCATTCTTTTAACATTTTTTCCTTGTTAGATACAGTGTTGGACATTTTTTATTGAAACATCTTCAAATCACTCCTGTTTCTTTTTCATCTTCTTTTTCCCAGGTGACTAATCTTCTAAATCCATTTATGTGGACTTCCTACTCTATTTTCTTTCAACTTGTTGAATTTTGGATATTTTTGTGTATCTTGAATTTTTCTTTGTTATGGGATTCAGTTAATTTACTTGAACTCACTTTGATGCTGTTAGTTCTTGCCTCCTCAGTTAATCAGGCAGGACAGTACACAGATCAGTCCTTAAAGCTTAAGGTATGACAGGTAGGACTCATTGGTGTTCTTGACTGTTCTGTGAATTATAAGGTTAGCTGACTGTTACACTCTGGATGTTGAGCTCTTCAAACACTAGGATGATAAGTTTTATCTCGAACGCCATATTTACCCTGTTCCTATATTGGATTGAAAGTGTTCCTGAGCACAAATTCTAATATAAATTGTGATAAATATTTCTTTTAGGGTATGAGCCTATAATTCTATTATTTGTAGTGTCTATTACATTTGTTTAAAGTTACAAGGACATGTGCACCCTGATGGGGTACATCTGACTGTGCTTTCTTTCTGAAAACTTGTAGAACCCTCTCTTCACTATCTCTTTTATAAAATGTTACTGAGCTGACCTAGGAATGTATATGATTCAAACTTCTTGATGTTTGATGAAGCTTCTCATTCTGGAACTCATGTCCTTTCCTTTTTGGAAATTTGCTTGGATTACTTTACTAGGAATTATCTTTCATGTATTTTTTTTTTCTGGAAAATAATTATTTTTTTTCTTTTTATGTAAAAAAAAGACTTTCTCATCTTTTTTTTCTGTCTGGCTTTTGGCTTTCTGTGATATTTTAAACTTGCCTTTCAAACTTTGTATTTCTTGGATCCTACTTTAATGTTTTCAATTTATAAGAAAACTTTGTTTCCACCTTTCCCCTTTTTCTTATTTTTAAATCATGTGGCATTATTTTTCCTCTTTGATAGTCATGCTTCATTCTCCTTTTCGGCTAGTTGCTCCAGTCTGTCTGTTTGGGGTTTCATCTTCTTTATCCATGTCAAAGGATGTCGTCCCTTTTCTAGTGTTTGTTTGGTCAGGTGTAAGGACAGTCGGGTGGCTTCTAAGTTCTTCACAAGCTCTGAATGTCTGAATATAGCTTCCAGTCAGTGAGCTCCATTATAAGAGGAGCTGTTTGCAAATATTACCAGGGCCCTGGGTATTGTGTCATTGATGCTATCTATCCTCTCTGGATAGTTGGACTCTCTAGGAAAGGCTCCTCCCAACTGCTGCTGGAAAAATTGGGTTAGGTTCAAGTTTTCAGGATTCCAAAGAGAAAGAAATAGTTTGTTTGTAGCCTGGGAGATACCTAAAGCCCTCTTTTATATTGTATTTCCATTGTGTTTGGGGTCCCCTACTTACAGTATGTTCCATTCTCAGAGCAAAGTTCTTCAGACTCCCTGTTGTCAGGAAAAGGCTATTTCTCAGTAGAGTGTAGTTGGGAGTGAACAGTGTATTTATTTATTTCTTTGTAAGAATTTACTATGTGACTTTGTTACCTGTCAGTGAGACACTTTGCCCTCGTGGTGCTGCTGCCTTGTAAACCCCCCCCCCCCCGCCAGTGTATGAGGAGGCTCTTGGCCCTTATATGACTGCTGAACTGGGATGGGGCACTGATATGTAGGGACACTCCACTCCAGAGGAGTGGGATGGAAGGGATAGGGGGTAGAGGTTGGGAGGGCGGGACTGGGAAGGGAGGAAAGAGGGCACTGTGATGGAGATGTAACCTGAAGTAATAAATAAATATACAAAAAAAAAAAAGAATTTACTATGTGCTAGACATAGGTGTACATACTTTCCAAATCTGGGCTTTAAAGAGGGAGGGGAAGGAAGTGTTAACATTCTGGGTCTGAGGTGCAGAAACTAAAGCACAGAGTAGTGATATAACCTGCCCAAGACCTCTCAGCAGTAAACAACTGGCTGGCACTTGCAGCTGGGCTCCTTACTGTCTCATTGTGATGATGTCACATAGCTGGTGCTGGGTGTGACAGTTACAGAGCTTTTAACCAATTGACACTTCCTTTGTTTAGCCTCCCCACCATTTTACCTTACTTCCAGAGGTGATACCCAGTACTGTCAACTCTTAAGCCTCTCTAGGCCTCTACATGCTCATTTGGATTCCTTCCTGGCCCCTCCACCATTGGCTTGCCCCTCCCTAGAGAGTTGCTATTCACCCATCTGCTTCCCAGCCTCCAAAATTAGATAGTGTTTCCCTACTCTTATTTTTAGTGCATTCTTATTTTTCTTCTTCTTTTATCAGAGTCTCATCCAGCCCAGGCTGGAACTATCAGAGGATGGCCTTGAACTTCTGCCCCTCCTACTTTTACCTCCTGAGTGGTGGAATTACAAGTGTGAGCTACCACATTTGGTGTTTCAAGTTTACTTGTTTGAACAGAATCCTTTGCTGTAGTTCAGTGGATTGTGGGAGATAGTGCATTAGATTTGGCAAGTCATGCACTGTGTTCAACCTCACTTACAGTACTTTTTGGCTTCTTGCTCTGGAAGGCAGTGTGTTTGCATGTGGTGCACACAGAAATGAACTAGTCTGTTTCCTGCTGACCCAGAGCTGGTAATCCAGCAGAGAAGACAAACTCAGAACTCACAGAATGGGCATGTAGCTCAGTGCTACAGTACGTGCTTAGCATACATGAGGCCCTGGGTTTGATACTCAAACTGAGGAAAATAACAACAGCGAAGAGAAATAAGCCCCCCAAATGTAATATCACACCAAGTCATAGGTGTCTTGATAGCACAGAGAATATAAAGGGCTGGGGGGAGAGAGAAAAGTGGAGCCTGTTGCTGGGAGAGATGAGGGAAAAGGAACACACATTGCAGTATGTATGACAGTCCTTAGAGGAAAGTGTAAGTGTCCCAGTCCACACAAAGAGTGGTAGAAAAGGGATAGGTGGGGAGGGATAGCTGGAGAAGAGGAAAAGGCCATCCACCAGTATGAACACTTATTGCTGTTATCACATATCATGAGCACAGTAGAAATGTTAGGATAGCATAGAGTATTCAGGCATAGGGGACAAGGTTGGCTGAACACAGTCCAGACACCTTGTTGAAGATGTGTCTGGACTTGTTTCCAACTTTGGTCTCCTCAGTGATGAATTCTGTGATTCTAATATATATATATATATATATTATATTATATGATTAACAGACTCAACCAACAGATCACATCCATTACTTGGAATGATATGGGATACCCAGTTCAAGGGTGCTGGCTCAGGGTATCTGGTTGTCTGTGCTTCTGTCTCTCCATACAGTGAGCTGCATTTCTCTGTGATCTCCTTTGTTCTGCTTAGCATTGGATGTAAAGATTATATTGACTGTATCCAAGACAGAATATGAAAATTTAGGGCTAGAGATGAGAAGTTACTGTGCCTGAAGGGTATCAAGTGGGAATGTCAAAAAGACTTTAAACTCAGATTTCAGGTTCTTAGTGAGCAAGTCAGGTAGGTATGATGTCGCTTCACAGCAGTGGAAGAGTGACTAAGACAGCTTCCTTACACACAGAAACACTTTCATTTCAAAATAGTCAGCTCAGGCTGCCCTGAGAAAATATCTGCTTTTGGTGATTTGACAATAAATTAGATTTAGAAAGAAGATAGTCTCTTTTAAATTTTTATGTGTGTTTGTATGGGTATGTTGGTTTTTATGCACTCACGGGCCCTTGGAGGCCAGAAGCATTAGATCCTTGTGGAGCCAGCATTACAGGCAGTTGTCAGACTCCTGGCATGGGTGCTAGGGACTGAACACAGGTCCTTTGGAAGAGTAGCAAGTGTTTGTAACCAATGAACCATCTCCTCAGCCCCAGGATTGATTATTTGAAGATCATGATTTTTTTTTATTTTTGATAGTTCTGGGAGCTAGAAGCCCAAGACTAAGTTGATAGGTTCAGTTTCTGGGGAAAACTCTCTTGCTGACTGTAGGGATGTCATCACATACCCTTTCTTTGCTGTGTGAGCAAGAAGGAGAGTTAGACATAAAGAGAAGAGGGACAGGGGATATGGTGAGAAAGGAGAAAGAGGAGGAAGAGTGAGAGGGAGGAGAAACAGAAGAGAGGGAGGAGACAGGGAGGGAAGGAGAGAAAGAAGAAGCAGAGAAAAGACGAGAGACAAGAAAGAAAGAGACAGAGAGGAAGATAAAGTGAGAGAGAGAAAGAGGAATATAGAGAAGAGAGAAGGAAAGAGAAAAGACAGGATAGAACAGTGAGATAGAGGAGATAGAGGAGGATAGACAGGGTAGAGAGCAGTAAGGAATATACCTGGGTGGATATAGCTCTCTGGTATCTCTTGTGGTGTGTGTGTGTGTGTGTGCGTGTGTGTGTGTGTGTGTGTGTGTGTGTGTGTGTGTGTGTGCATGTCGACATACCTGGAGACCAGAGAATGATCTCTAGTTTTCATTTGTTTGTTTTGTTTTTTTGCCCTCAGGAGCTATTCCCCTTGTTTTTGAGACAAAGTCTCACACAAGTGTCACTGATCTTGGCTTTCTTGTTAGACTAGACTGGCTGTTCAACAATCCCTAGGGAATTACTTGATTCTGCATCCTCAGTGTTGGAATTCTGAGCATGGACTACAGCACCTGACATTTTCTGTGAGCTCTGGGGGTTGAATTCAGGTCCTCGTGATTCTGTGGCAAGCACTTTGCTAGCTATGCTCTCTTTCCAGTCTCTGATGGCTCTTCTTTAAGGACATTAATCCTATCTAATAAGGTCCCCACCTTTGTTACCTACTTTTACTTTTAATTACCTCTCTAAAGGCCCTATCTCCAGATACAGGTACAATGGAGGTTGAAAACTTAATGTATGAGTTTGTCTTAGGGTACAGAATTCAATCCATAACAGAAGATGACTTGGATGGGTGGACAAAGGGAGTGAAAGATGAAATTTGGGCAATAGGTGATACAGTGAAGAGAGGACTTTATAGAAACACAAAGTAACAGTGTCACGCACAAGCAATAAACACCAGCAGTCACAAGAGTGCAGAGCTGTTGTGTCCATGCCTTTGGCAAGAGTTGCTTTGTCACCCTCCCCATGTCACCCTGTCGAGTCTGCTCCATTCTGGACTCCAGAAGACAGATACTTGCAGAGATTGAGTAACCTGGGTCTCTCTGGTCTGGAGAGTTCTGTTGTTTTCTCTATTTGACTGCCTCTTGATGGAGGAAGAGGGAGAAAAGAGGCCACTGGCTTATAAGAGGTTAAGGAAGGGTCAGTGTGCTGGGTGGTGGTGGTGCATGCATTTAATGCCAGCATTCAGGAGGCAGAGACAGGCAGATCTCTGTGAGTTTTAGGCCAGGTTGGTCTACAAAGAAAGTTTCATGACAGCCAGGGCTGTTATACAGAGAAACCCTTTCTCAAAAAACCAAACCAGCCAAAACAAACAAACAAAATCCCCAAAAACAACAACAAAAAGGAAAGGTCAGTGGTGTATGGGCAAAATAATGGAGTGGACTGTTTACTTTTCTCATTGCTGTGAAAAAAAAAAAAAAAACCCTGACAAAAGCATCTTAAAGAAAGAGTTTATTTTGGCTCACACTTTGAGGGTATAGTCCGGCCTGGGGAGGGTCAGGGTGCAGGAGTGTGAGGCAGCTGGTTACATTATGTCTGTAATCAGGAAGCAGAGGATGATAAATACTGAGATGTACTCAACTTTCTTCATTGTCAGTACTCTAGGACGCTCATATTTAGGGTGGGTTTTCCTACTTCAGTTGACCCAAGTTTGAGACCCCTCAGAGATGTGCCAGGGGTTTCATCTAACTGATTCTATTTGCAAATTGTCAATCAGTATCAACCACACAAGAAAGCTCAAAGTTGTGGGTTGTAGAAGCATATGAACAAATGTGTTCTGGAGAATCTAGACCACTGTGAAGCATGCTGGTAGCTTTTGACATAAGTAGTTGGAAACTCCTGAAACAGAGCCCAGGTGGCTCTGGGAAACTCAGAACACCCTTTTCCCTGATTTCAGAACTCAAGACTGTGACTTCAGGGCATTCCAACTCACTTCCCTCTTGTAGCTGCATCTCTGGCCAACGCCTCTGCAGGGCTCTGACTATAGGCAGGTGCACTTGAACCTCACAATTCCTGTGATCACCAAGGGTCTGTGCTTGCAGTGTCAGGCATGCATTTTCCTCTTTTCTCCTGTGCCAAAGGCAATCCTGAGGTAGTTAGTGTTCACAGGGATCAACACCAGCCATGTGTAATCAGAGTCGACTTGGCAATGCGGGCTTTTTTCTCACCTCTCCTCGTCCCTCTGGCATATTCCACTTGCTTTCTTCCTGCTTTAGATTACTTTAAGAAATGAGACTAGGATACCCAAACCATAACATTCCTTTCTCTGGAAATATACAGTGTGCAGAAGCCTAATGTGACTTCTGAATATTCTTCCAGAAACTTCCCTGCATAACGAAAAGTCATATACTGATTAAACTTTGAGACTTTTCATTGTACAAAAAACAAAACAAAACAAAAACCATTACATTAACTTGCTCCAAGATTCTGGTGTTTTATGGACCACAGGTTGGGTTTAGGTTGTGTAATCTATTATCAAGACAGGGGTTGGCAGAGGTTTTATTGTAAAGGAACAGATAGCAAACATTTTAGACTTTGTAGGCAATAAGGTCTCTGCCACCACTACTCAACTCTGACATTATGTCACAGTGATAGACATAGACGATGCAGACACAAATAAATATCTCTTTGTCCCTATAAACTTTATTAACAGTAACAGATTGGTATGACTTGGACTAGCAGCCAGTCATGACTTGTCAAGTAGAAACAGCAGAACTGAAAGGGGATGTTGAAAGCCTCATCTGCTGAATGTCATCCTCTTGTGGCTACAGGATTCTCCAATATTGCCACCACAGCAAGCACATAACATAGCCTATCATTTTGGTCAAGGTAGGGCAGGCATTCAGAGTCATCTCTTGGATCATCTGCCCTTGCACTTAGGCTTTCAGCATTTCCAAAGTTCTCTTCTGCCTGGTGATGTGAACAGTGAATAAAAGTTTACTGTTTCTGTCCATGGATGGCATTGCTCTCATGGTTTTGCACTATGAGCATGCTCTTTGTCAGTGTAATACACCCCATGGAGCTCTATGGTACCAGACCAGATGGGACAGGAGCATAAGTCATTCTTTCCATCCCAGCTGGGGTTGCAAATGCCTGTAAACAGCTTATCAATCCAGAACATCAACTGTACTCAGCATGGCTTAACTCCTAATGCTTTTATTGCCATAGGCAAGAAACTAGGCATCTATCAGTGGAGGTGATTCCAACCAGATATATGAGGATCAAGAAGAGGAGGAAAGCAGCAGCAAAGGAGAATTCTCAGGCAGCCAGTTCCTGCTGATATCGAGGCCCCGGGTAAGTATGTTAGTGCTTTCTCATGCAATCCCGAGCACTTGAGAAAAAAAGTTTCTACTTTTGTCTTTCCTGAAAATCAAATGGGATATGCGTTCTGTCCACAGTTATACAACTACCATAAAAGACAGCCAGAAATAAAATCCTAAAAAACAACACCAAAGGCTGTACAGTTCTTGGTACCTTCCCTGAAATATGCCTCCAACTTAGAAAGTCTACAAATGGAATTCCAGTGGCACTGCAGTCAGTAACTTCCATGTGTGAGAAAGCACATGACCCAACTATCAGGCACAGACACATGATGAAATTTAGGTGTGGTTCCAGCTTTCCTTCTAGTAGTCATATTAGAACACAAAGTAGGCTATGTATCCATCCAGTAGCAGACATACTGTAGGAAGCAGTTAGGGTGTGGGCACTTTTGTTCACATGCATCTACTTAAATAACAAAAGAATTAAAAAAAAAAAGGAAGGAGCTATTGGCACAAATAGCTTGTTGGAAGTCATGGCAATCCTTTAACAACTTGCATTGTGTATTGATAACAGATGTGAAATGGGACATGTTGAACTGAGTTCATATTCTTCCACTCTGGTGGCTGGACAAACTTGCCTGCTCTTTGCAGCCCAATCTTGGACCACTCAGTCAATGATAGCTTCAGAGAGGGTTCTGTGGAGAGACAGTAGATACGGCCGTGAAACCTAGATAAAGGCCATGGCTTTCACAACAGTGGTTTCAAGTAGTACCATTTGCAGGTTTTATTTATTTATCTATTATTGAATCATTTTTAATTTGTGCATGTTCATGTTGTCTGGGTACAGATATGTGTGGGGGTGAATATTTGTTCATGTGTGTATAAAGGGCATATGACAACCACAGGTATTATTCCTCAATTTCTCACTGGCTTGGAGCTTACTTAATAGGTTAGGCTGACCTAATTAGTCTTAATTAGGCTAACCTAGTTAATCTTAGTTACTTTCTTATTGCTGTGATTAAATATCATCACCAAGGAAACTTACAGCAAAAAGAGTTTATTTGGTACTTACAGGTCCAGAGAGTTAAGAGTCTGTGGTGGTAGAGCAGAGGTAGCATGCAGTGGCAGGCAGCTGTCACAGTAACTGAGAGCTCATACTTCCAACCACAAGCAGGAAGCTGAGAGAGCTAACTCAAATGGCATGAATCTTTGAAACTTCAAAGCTGGCCCCCAGGGACATACTTCCTTCAGCACTGCCACACCTCCTAATCTTCCCCAACACAGTCACCTTGTAGGGACCAAATATTCACATGCCAAAGTTCAAACAACCATACCCATTGCCCCAGGGTTCTACCCATCTCTGACTCACAATCACTGACCTTACATCATGTGCTATTGAACCTGGGTTTTAATTTTCTGTATGTTTGAACTCTAGGGGTTAAACTCTAGTCCTATGCTTATGCAGCAAGTACCCAACTGACGGAGCTGTCCATCCTGCCCTGAATGGTTTAGGAAGGAAATCAAGTGTACTCTGTTATCAACTTATCAAGATAGGGACTGGGACTGCACAAAATATACATTTTCTGATACAAAGGAATTCATATATGGTATTAGTAGAAGGCAAAGTGGCTGCATCTGAGATGACGGCTGAGCTGGCTTCCGATGGCTCTGATGTCATACTAGGCAGAGGTATGATCAGTGTCATAGCCACAGGCACAAGGACTGCTAGGTAGAAAGAATCTTTCTTACTCTTTTGTTCTTATCTTTCAGGGTGTGAGGTAGCTTCTTGGCTTCCATGGAGGGCAACTTGACAGATTGCTGTGGTGGACAAGCTGCGTGAGGATGGGAAAGCTATGCCAAGCAGGTGACTTCCTCTTTTCTCGAAGTAAATTTCCATCCTGGAAATTATCATGGCATGTCTGTATGATGCTTTCCCAGGACATGTGGCAAGATGGGGTGCATCCAGCCTTTGATCAAAGCCATTAGGGTGAGGTCCCTGACCACTTGGCATTAATAGCCCACATTAAGGACTTGATGCTGTCTCTGTTTGACCTGTGTTAACTATCCTTGTGAGAGACAACCACAATCAGTGTCTCTGCAAGACAAGGATAAGAACCTGTGACACATGTCTATGCATAACCATGTTTACTAGTGAAGGATCTCTAGAGAAAGAGAGTCAATAACAAAGATATAGATCTTATGAAAGGAGATTCACTGTTGGAATTGTGTTTCGTCATTATGGAGGCAGAAGAATCCTAAGACCTCTGTTTGCTAGCTGGAGACTCAGTAAAGTAAGTGATGTTTTTTAGACTGAGGCTGAATGCTGGAAAACCTGGAGCACTGTTAGCCAGAGAGGACGAATGCTTCCACTCAGCTAGAGAGAGCAACTCCTGTTCTCCACCAGTTCATTGTATTCAGGCTGCAAAGGATTGGGTGATGCCACCCACATTCATGGAAGTTTTGCCAGGTATTCTAATGAAAATGCAAAGCTCTTTTGGAAACAGTTCCTTCCCCCACCAAATCCAGGAATAAGGCATTGTTGGGTAACCAGGGATTCCTTACCCCAGTCAAACAGATGCATGAAATTATCCATCAAATAATTTTATGGAGTGGTGTTTGTCTTAGTGGGTAATGTTTGGCCAACACTGGGAAGCAGCTATGAATAGGATGAGGCCTAAAGGAAGAAAGCAAACAATTGCCAACTTCCTTTTTGCCACAGTTCTTGGGCAGAGAAAAATGTAGACAGGACCAAACACCTTCGGATCTCTGACCTCATCTCACTTTAATGTACATGAATATTCAATAGTGACTTGCTTTATCACTATCATCATCTGGAAATAGTCAAAATATCCACTAATAGATGGAGGGAAAAGCAAACCAGGATGTATCCATAGAATGGAATATGACTCAGCAATAATAATGAGTAAATAGCCCTTCTATGGAAAAGCATGGGTACATCTACGATCCATTACTCTGAGTGACAGGAGTCAATTGCACTTACATAAAATGTGAACTTTAAACTAATCTACTGTTATAGAAGCCAATGCCCTGCTGCCAACTGCCTGAGGATTGCAGAGGGTCATAAAGGGTAAAGAAAGGAAATATGAAAGAACAGAAAGAAATGTTGACAGAGGTTAGGATGTTGAATTTGTTCCTAATGTAGATAGTATGATGGGTTCCTAGGGAGATGTGCGTCAAAACTTCAAATTGTTTTATGCACATGGAGGTTGTTAAACAACAATATCTCAATATTCTTAAAAATGTTCAACATCAGTGCAATTTCCCTGACCTCTACCTGCCCCTGTATCTACATTATTCCTTTCCAGTTTTTTTCCACCCTCTCAAGTGTGCTTCAAGATGCCAGTACAGGTAGGAGGTTCATCTGGTCTACCATTGCACTCTCTCACATAGACCTGGCACTTTAAGTGGGGTTTAGATATTTGTTTAGAGACGACTGAAAAGGTATGATCCTCAGTATGAGGAACACCTTTGGTTGGACTGCAGCTCTGACTCAAACTGTTTTTGATCAATACTCTGATCCTTTGATTATTTATAAAGCAGCGATAGTCCTCCCCACAGAGCCATTGTGAGGATTATGTGTGGAAATAGCAGTGTCCTTGGCAGGGTCTTTCAAACTCCCTCCTGCTCTAATCTCCCTCAACTGAAGCTTTATAAGGGAAGTAAATGTAAGGTCCTGGTGCTCATGGAGAAGACAAGTAAACTCCCTAATATTTTAGACACAATATTCTTGGTACTATAGAGGAAAGAGGGCCACTCCCTTCCCATTATTAAATGAAGTTATTTGGCCGAGGGCTTTGAGGTGAGCAGGTGGCCTCTCTTCAGCTTCTGCGTGCAGCAGGCTGGTGTGGGTTAGTGGCAGACAGTTCAAAAGCTATGCTAGAGAAACTCTCAAGGACTCAGGAGAAGCAATCTTAAACTTTGAGGGCCAACATTCTGGCCTTTTAGGGGTGCTGAAGAAAGGACAGGTTGGATGCCTGTGTGTTACCTCCAGCTGTTTGAATCCCCTGAAATTTCTGTGTTGAGATGATTACAGAATCCTTACCAGGTAAATCACTGAGCTATCTTCTGTGAAGGATGACTTCATATGTAGTGAGTGGATCATGTGCATCAGTAGCTGTTGGCAGTGACACTGGACTTGCCTGGCTTCCAGTTCTGAGAATGGGCAAGGTCCTGGGTAACATGTGCATCCCTGAGGAAGACAGAAGAACACCCTGGAAAGCAATGAGGAGCTGAGTAGGGCTTCAGGAGGAGCAGCACCACTGGCAACCCTTTCCTAGATCCAGCTCACTCCCTCCAGGGTATAACCAGGGATAACCAGCTGAGACTGAGCTCTGCCTCTTTATATTAGTAGCTGTGATTCAGATATTGCCCCTCCTTATTTCTGCTGTGCCCTCAGTATCCTACAACAGCCAGATCACTCTCTCTGGTCTTAGGTTGTTTCTCCATATCTGAAGCCAGCAGAGAGACAGAAAACTGCTCCAAATTGAGTGCATGTGCTACACTTATGAAGGGAAGCTCAAAAGAGTGGAAAGCTAGCTAGATATTTCTGAACATTCTAAGAAAGTATTTTGAGATCCAGATAATCACTGGATCAATGTTTATTAGACAAGGAAGAACAGAGTAAAGGGAAATTATCACCTGAAGAATTCCAGAGCTGTCTACTTTGGAAGCTCATGTCTTTAACAGCAAATCCAGATCAACCTCATCCCAGTTATAGACAGGAACAGTGTTTCATGTATTTTGGGGGCAGGAGAGATTGTTCAGAGAGATATTATATGCAGTTATGACTCTTTTAAGATAGAGAATGGACCATTAGTTTAACATCATTATTCTTGATTTATTTATTGATAGTCTATATTGTGCAGAAATGCTATTGATTTTTAAAATTCTAATGGTTTTCAATGGAGTCTTTAGGGTTTTCCATATGTCATAAAAGAGTAGGCAATCCACTTTTCTAAATTTCACCTCAGTAATGTATATCAGAAACACAGAAAATGCAAACAACTCATTGGAAAAGTAAATAAACAAGTTAATAATAAATTTGACAAAGTAATAAAGATATAATTTGATGAATTTGGATGCGTGAGCCCACAGTAAGATGAAAGAACAAAAGGATAAACTGCTAAAATCCTAGTGTTCTTCTCATGCCTTATTCCATAGCCCAAGGAGTGAAAGCGCACACTAGGCTGCCCTCTGGTTTGCTGGTGTGTGTGGAAATGCTCAATGTGTGTGTCCAGCTTTCAGAAAGTTATCCATGTTTCCCCATTTATCCGTGAGCTCTTCATTCTCTTACTATATAGTATTTCACACCATTCTACTCTTGATGGCCATGAGAGCAGTTTCTAGTGCATCCCCACTGGTGGCTACATAAATAGTAGAATGTAGAGAGCACACACACACACGTATGTATAGATATTTCTGTGTGAAGCATGCCTACAATTGGAGCAGCTGTGTCATGGGGTATATACATGTTATGTTTTTATACTCTTCTCTGACTGTCCCCATCTCTCCACCAGAGGTAGCCACTCTGGAGTTGAAATGGCCTTGCTTGGTGATTGTGAGTTTTCGTAGTTTAAAAATACTGTGTTGTAACTTAATGTAGTGAGGCACACACTTCTGAAGTGAACAGTCCAATGAGATTTTCCAAACACATATAGTACAGAGGTGATATTTCAGCACTCTAGAGCATTGATTCTCAATGTTCCTAATGCTTTGACCCTTTAATGTAGTTCCTCATGTTGTGGTGACCTCCAACCATAACACTATTTTCATTGCTACTTCATAAAAGTAATTTTTCTACTGCTATAAGTTGTAATGTAAGTATATATGTTTCTGTTGGTCTTATATGACCCCTGTAAAAAGGTAACTTGATTCCAAAGGGGTCATGACCCACAGGTTGAGAACCACTGCTCTAGAGAAAGGCAGCTACTTACTTGGTTCCTCCTTCTCCACCCGTGCAAAAAATTGCCTGCTCCAAACATCATGTTAACTTAGTAGTGCATTATATATTCTCATATCTCTGTTCCCTTGCTCAGCCCAGCAGTGTTTTGCTGAGCCATCCAAGGTGCAGACCATAGCACTACTGAGTTCCTCTTCATTGTGGATATGCATATGTGAATAGGTTTTCAGTGTTCTTGGGCAAGTAGACTTGGTAACAGAGTCACTGGGTCACAGAGGATGTGTAGGTTTAAACTGGAAATAAGGCAAAAGCCTGTGTTACAGAGTGTTTTATAGCCCTTTACAGTTCCCAGAGTTGGGCTTTTCACATCCTCCTCAAGATTTGGTATCATTGGGATTTTGCTTCTTAAATTTTAGCTATTTTCAAGGATGTTCACTAATATACTATTGGTTTTAATTTGTCTTTTCCTTAGTGCCTAATGGTACCAAAAACTTTTTATTATGATTATTGATGATTCACATTCATCACATCATTAACTGCCACAGCTTCTGCCCCAATGAATTTTTCTTGTAAACGATCCCCTCTCCCTTGTTCTCTCTCCCTCTTCCTCCTCTTGTGCCCCTCCCCCTCTCTAACTCTCCCTTCTTCACTCTCTCCCTCTCTGACCTCTCCAGTCTGTCTTGCCTAGGTCTAGAACACTCATCATATATACATAGTATCCCTGCCTCATAACCTGTCAGTTTCAGATGTATCTTGGTGAGCAGAATCCTTACACTTTAACACAGTCTAATTCCTCAGTTTCCCAATGTTGCTGCATTCTGGAGCCCATCTATGATCTCTGCCTTCTCTCCTGCAGTTGAAGCACTCTCTTCCACTTGCTTCGTGAAGCTTTATGGCTTCAGGGTTTAAATTTAGGTCTTTAATCCATTTCAGAATAATTTTGCGTAAGGTGTGAGTAGAGATTAAGATTTACTTTTTTTTTAATGGATATCCACTGCACCATTGCCATGTGCTGAAAGGATTTTTCCCCTTCTCTTCAATACATTAGTGCTTTTATTTCAAATCTTAATTGAGAGCATAAGTGTGGTTCTATTTCTGGGCTCAATTTTGTCTCATTAATGTATTTGCCTATGATCATTTCTATATTATACTGTCTTATTTTATAGCTTTGTTATAGTCTTTTATATTTAATGCTCAAAGTTCACTAGATTTATTCTTATTCTTTATTTAAAATTTAAAGTATTCTTGGCTATGGAAACACGATGTTCAGATATTCTTTCAAAATGAACTGATTGCCTGGTTGTGAGGAGTTGGGTTAGCAGGCATCTTTTAGCTATAATTCTTTTTTGATGCACCTCAGATTTAAAAAAAATAATTTTCTAAATTTACTATACAAAGTAATAGATTTCATTGTGCCATTTTCATGGATGCATTGTTCTCATTTATTCTCTCCCCCGCTTACCGCTCCTAATTCCTATACCTTACTCACTGGTTCCCTTCTTCCCTTCAAATAACCTTCTTCTTTCATGTCCTATGTATTTCATTGCCCTCCCTTTGCCCATCTCTCTCCATTCTTCAGATTGCTTCTTCTCCACTCATGGTCCATGTTCTAATCTCATGACCCCTCTGCACATTCACATGCACACACATATATGCATATATATGCAAATTTAAATATGGGCTTTTCAGGTGAGAGGGATCATAGAGTATTTTTGTTGAACATGATGATTTGTAGTTCCATTCACTTTCTTGCAACCACTATGATTTATTTTGGTTAAATCAATCAGTTAATTAATTAATTTTTGAGACAGGGCTTCACCCTGTATACTATGTTGACCTGTAACTCTTGTGCAGTCCAGGCTGTCTGAAACTCATAGTGAGTCTCTTGTCTTAGCCACTCAAATGCTTGAAGTACAAGTGTGAGCCTCCACATTCAGAATGATTTCACTTTTCTTTTATGAATGAGAAAAGTCACAGTGTATGTATTTACCACACTTCCTTTATCCACTCTTCCATTGATGGACTTCTAGATTGATTCCATGCAATGAACATGGGTGTATGAGCATCTCTGTAGCAAGGGTATATACACACAGGAGAGGAGTAGCTGTGTCATGTGGTTTTGTTCTTCCACAAATGTCGATATTGACTTTCATAGTAATCTCATCATTTTACTTTCCCAAGAGCAGAACATAAAGGATCCTCTTCCCACCACACCAGCATTTGTTGTCATTTGTTTTCTTAGTGCAGTCACCCTGACTAGGACAAGATAAAACCTCAAGGCAGTTTTAGTTTGCATTTCTCCCATGGTTAAGAACATTGAACATCTTTTCAAATATTTATTGGCCATTTGCTTATCTTAATTTGGAAACTTAAATTAAATGCCAAGACCCAAAACCAAACAAATCTTCCCTAGCAGCTTTAGACCTGAGGTCATGCTTTTCACAAGCCAACAAAAAAAAAGCCCACTAGTAGACTTCAGGCTCCTCCTGGTATAATCTTCAACTAATGACTGAGAAAAACATCTATATTCAAGGTCAGAAATGTCTTCCTAATTTGAACTCCTCTCAAGCACTTTTTCCCCCCTCTGAGACTCCCCACCAACTTGACATCACATTGGTACTTCCACCTAATCACCCCCCTAGTCCAATCTTATTTCCTCTGTATTATCATCCAATGCATCTTTTGCACTTGGGCATCGGCCTCAGTGTCTGTTTTTAACTGACATTTTTAGTTCCCAGAGGAAAAATGGTATGACAGAGTTTTGTGATTGGATCACTGTCCAGGGGCCAATGAGATCTAATTCAGCATGGCAGGCAGCACGTGGAGTTACTCTGGCACAAAGTGGTGGCCTGATTGTTAAAATTTCATGGTGACTTAAAGGGGCTTTCCAGTGCAGGCACACTGATCAGTATAGATTCAGGCTTTCAGAACACATGAAGGGGGGTATGTATTAGGATAATGAAATTAAGTCATTGTTAATAAATCTCACGGTCCCTATAGATAGATAATAAGCGGAGGAAGAATTAACACATGATTGTATATTAAATATTAGTCTTATGATCTCCTTGGTAGATGACAAATAACCCTTTTATCATGCAGTGAGGAAACACATAATCACCAATAATCAATCAAACACACAAACAAGCCTGAAGATTAAACTCAAGGTCTAAAAGAGTGGCTATATTCTACAGATGAATGAATGCTCAATTAATACAGGTTTCTTATACCCAAGATAGGGCTGTAATTAGAAACACCTAGAATTCTCATGCATAACATGAGAGGACCTATGTTGATACCTCCAAAGAACTGGTCGCCTCAGAGTTCTGAAACTCTACAATTACAGAAATGTCCTAATGTTCCCCATTAAGCTGCTAATAGAGCTGGAGGGATTGCTCAGTGGTTAAGAGTCCTGGCTATTCTTCTAGTGGACCTGGGTTCAATTTCCAGAACTTACCTGGCAGCTCACAACACTCTGAAACTCAAGTCCCAGGAAATCCCACACCCACTTCTGACTTCCAAGGGCATTGTATGCATGTGGTACACAAACATGCAAATGAACGTTGGCTGCTATTTGAGAGGACTATGATTTGATTTCCAGCACCCACATGGTGGCTCACAACATAACTGCAGTACTGGAGGATATAACTCCCTCTTCTGACCTCAGTGGACACTGTACATATGTAATGTACAGAAATACATGCAGACAAAACAAACATACACACAAAATAAAACAAAATTTTGAAAGTTGTTATCTCCCAACCCAGCATAGAACTGTAGTTGAGATCTTTCCTATAGCAAGTAATATTGGAATGACAGAATTTCTATGGCAGATGGTGAAGGAATGGGTTAAAAGAATCAGGGAAGTGGCCATGCTATAATGATTATATTATCTGAAGCTAAAAGATCAGCAGAGGTAAGAAGGCTTTGGGGACACACATCTACTAAGATCCCCAAGGATGCCCTGTGTGTTAGATTTAAAGAAAAATCCAGATCCAGCTCTCATCTACAGACTGGGCTAACAGTTGAAGAAGCCAACACAAAATCAGGCCAGAAATCTGCCAGAAGAATGGTAGCACTTCTCAGGGAGTAAGTTCAAAGGATGGTAACTGAGGTTAATACAATGGTTGGCAAGGTTGGAGTAGCAGCTAAGGCCAGACCTGAGGAAATTATGGCTATGGTTAATAGACTATGGCTTCTGGAGGGCCAAAATAGTTGCAAAGCATAGAACACTGGTTAAGCTCTAGAATCATAGAAGCCAAGAGTGAAGGAGCCCAAGAATGAGTGTGGGTGCTGCACTAGAAACACCGATCTTTTCATAGTTTCTGTACTCGACAGACATTTTGAACATAAGATCTCTTCACTGAAGAGGTATCCAGGGTACCAGGGAAGTAGAACACTGGAAATAGCTTCTATAATCAATCCTGTGTCCTCTCCATGGTGTCTATGAATATTTAGTTGCTCAGTTGTACACAGGGAAAAGGAAATTCCCAGGCATTTTGGAGAACTTCCACATCTGCTTCACTATAAAGATGGTTGTTTGTTTTGCTGCTATTGTATGGGATTTTGTGAATAACTGTGACTAAAATCCATGGGTCCATCCTTAAAGAGATGCATGTTCAAGAGAAAGGTCCAGTTGAAGTAGGGCATTTGGATGCTATATGGGATCTTGGGGTTTTCTGGGTCCAAAGATAAGGCAAAAAGAAGTCATAATCTTGTCAATGATTCTCATTCACAAGACAGTGTTTCTGTTATCCACTGGAGTTAACAGCTGGGGGCAGAGGAAAACCTAGAATTGGTAGTATAGAAGAGAAGTAGTGAGTTCCAGTTACAACCTTCAGAGCCTTTGGAGCAATGAAGTATACAGTTACTTCATCTCACGTTGCTCTCTCTTTGACATTCATTCTTATAAAAGAAGATCCATGGAGACAGCTGAGTTTGCAGCACAGGCGGGTGAGTGGGTGGAGGAGAGGGTAGGCAGTGGCAGCCACTGAACTGCTCAGACCCCCCCCCCACCTTGGTGAAAGAACTTGTTGAGCATCTAAGAGGATTTGCTTGCACCTATTTTAAAGTCAAAATTATTAAGGTATAGCATTCACACATTAAACCTAACTATTTTGCGTATGTCTGTGTTTCCACAAATCCTTATTGCTATGTAATCAATATTAAAACTATTTCTGGCACTCTAAGAAATCATCTCATGTTTCCTTCCAGACCTCCATTTTCTGACAGCAAGGGATTTGTTTTCTATCCTCATTTTTTAAACTTAAAAATATTATATAAGTAGAATCATATAGTATTCCACTTCTGGAGAAATAGTCTCTATGTAACCCAGTGTTGGCCTCAAACTTAAATCTCTCCTCAGTCCCCAAATGCTGGGATTACAGGTGTGTGTCATTATGCCAGATTCAGTATGTAATCATTTGAGGATATATTTTATTGCTATTTTAAATAATTTAGTTATGTATCTATTTTATTTATTTCTTTTATTTTCTAAAATTATAATTACATCATTTCATCATTCTGTTTCCTCCCTCCAAACCTTTCCATACACCCCTTGTTCTTTTTTAAATTAAAGGGCTCTTTTTTCATTACTAGTTGTTATATAAATATATGTATAGACATATATATTTCTAACTATATAATAAAGTCTTATCAGTCTGTATAGTTACTGTGTGTATGTTTTCAGGGCTGAGCATTTGGTATTGAATAACCAGTTTGTATGTGCTTCCCTGTGGAAGACCATGTCTCACACTCTCAGCATTCCTTAAGTGCCTGAAGTTCTTTGTTTAGGGTTGAGGCATCCTGAGACCCCACCCTCCCCATCCACACTGTCATGTCTATTGTTGTTGCCTTTATTCAGCTCCTGTTCAGGCAGTCATGTAGGTGAGAATTTATGGTGCCTCTGATATTCCTAGGAGAGAGATAGGAGCTCACAGCAAACTCCTTGATCTGCTGTTTAACTGTTTTTGTCTGTGTATGAACATGGATGTACACTCATGGTAGTGCATACACACAGAAATTAGAATACAACTTTCCAGACCTGGCTCTCTTCTTTCACCATGTTGATTCTGAGAATTGGACTCAGGTTGTCACTTTGACACTTAGCACCATTAATACTGAGCCATCCTTCTGGCCTTGGACTTTATTATTTAGTACAAAACATTGAGATTTGTCTATGATGTGTGTGTCAGCATTTTTTTTCTCTTTACTGATGTATTTAGTTTTGTTGCATGATGAAACAGAATTTACTGATGCATTTGCCTGTCAAAGGACATTTTGCTGTTTCCTTTGGTGATTATGAAAAAAATCAATGTAATATTTATTACAAGTTTTCTGTGAACATATGTTTCATTTCTTGGATAAATACCTAGAGACAGGATTGTTGGGCTGTGCATTAAATGTGTTTCACTTCTAAAGAAACAGTCAAATCCTTTTTCACAGTGCCCATTGCATTTTGGGTTTTCACTAGCTCTGTCTGAGTGTTCTAGTGGGTTCATATTATCTCAAGAATTGTCAGGGATTATTTTTCTTCTAAATATTAGCAACTGTAACAACATGTGATGGCATCTCATTACTTCAACTCAAATTTTCCTAATGATTAACCAAGCTTAGGATCTTTCCATGTTTTTCTTTTCCATTTGAATATTTATTTTAGTGATTTGTCTGTTTAGCTCTTTCTTGTGTTGTTTGGTTTAATACAATTGAGTTTAGAGAATTCTAAATTCAGTTTCTTTATCAAATATCTTCTTTACAAGCATTTTCCTTTGATGTATTCTTTATCTACCTTTTCTTGAACTATATAGACTTTATTATAAAACAACTTGCAAAAATACCCTAAATTTAGTTTCTTTATCAAATTCGAGACTTAAAAGTATTTCTTTTTTAATCTATTGCTTGT
The DNA here is from genome assembly GCA_907164525.1 of Lophiomys imhausi. Taxonomy (NCBI): domain Eukaryota; kingdom Metazoa; phylum Chordata; class Mammalia; order Rodentia; family Muridae; genus Lophiomys; species Lophiomys imhausi. The sequence continues at coordinate 6,568,862 of CAJQZJ010014563.1, read as the reverse complement.
GTTACTTTTATAACTGAGTAAAATGCATTTATAGAGCAGTTTTAGCTTTGTACAATTTAAACAGACAGTAAAGAGAGCTCTCATACACCTCAACCCCACCTCATGTCTTCCCCTAGCACCACCATCTTACATTAATCTGCTACAGTGATTACAACTAAACCACTATTGATTCATACATTATTATTAGGTAAAATTTATGGGATACTATTAAGATTAATTCTGTGTTGTACATTGCATATATTTGAAAAACTCATAATTTCATGTATTCACCATTACAATATCATACAGAATAGTTACACTGTCCTAAAATTGTTCTGTGTTCTACTTATCTATTCTTCTCCCCCATATCCCTCATGCCTAACAAGTATTGTCTTTGTAATATGTCAACAGCTGTTGCCTTTTCCAGAATATCATATAGTTAGAAATATAGTGGGTTTTTTTTTCAGACAAATTCTTTCTCAAACCCATGTGAATTTGTTTTCTGTATTGGGGAGGGGGGAGCTCAATGGCTCATTTAATCTTATCATAAACTATTATTTATTTTTTGTCTGTCTTTTGAGAGATATCATATTTATGTCTAACTTTTAGAAGTTATGAATAAGTTGCTAGAAATGTTCATATGCAGGTTTTTGTGTGGACACATATTTTAACTTATTTAGGAAAACTCTTAGGAGTACAGTGTTTTAAGAAGTGTAGCTTTGTGAGACTCTTAATCAAGTGTGTGTAAATTCCTGTACTTGTGGTTCAATGTTTTCTTACTCTTTGGTGGTATTACTCTTTCTTAGTAGATGTAGTGGCAGCTCGTTACAATTATATAGTGATAGATGTTGGGAATATTTTAATATTCTGACTTACATTCTACCATCTTTGGTAAGATGTGCTGGCCCAATTTTAATATCAAATTTTGTATTGTTGACTTACACAAGTTACTGTATATTTTGAACAAAAATGTGCTTTGAAAATATTTCTAGATTCATTCTGAAAATGAATAGAATTTTCTCTTGATTCTATTAATATCATGTCTCTTCATTCTGCTTAAACTTCCTTTTCATTTAAATCACCTGAAATTTTACAAACAAAACAAAATAAAACAAAACCTATTTTGTTTGGTCCTCCTTTCCTGTAAACAGAACTTACATATCTTAACAAGAAGCCCAGGAAATTCATATCTACATTAAAATGTAAAACAAAGTGGCTTAGCATGCCCATTGAATATATTGATTACATGGTCAGCCCTCCAAAGCATTTTCTGTATACATGGAAAAAGAAGGGTAGTATTTCAGTTCCATTTCTCAAGCCAATATATGAGTTCTACTGTAGCAAGACCCTAAAGTGCTGTTGCAAATCCAGACTATAAAGGAGGAAACTTGAATCTGAATTGTGATATTGATTATTTTTCATCATATAACCATTTTGTTATAAATTGTGTTCTAATTTTTAGCTATTTTATGTAGATTCTTGGAAACCATTGATTTACACATGTCATGTCCTAATTCAAACTATTCTGTGGTTGATTTTCATTTGGTATATCACATAAATCTGGAAATTTCTCATTCCAGTACATTAGAATTTTGTAGTTTATGATCTCTGCAGGTTCTTTACTACCCCTATTTTTTGGCCAGTTGTGTTTGATTCTGCCATAGGTCTCTAGGCTGTCCAGTCTCCAGTTCCTGGCTTTTCAGGCAGTGTAGGTCATGATCTCCCTCTCATGAAGTAGGCCTCAAGTTAAACCAAACATTGGTTGACTACTCTCACAAGTTCTGCTCCACCATTATCCCAGCACATCTTCCAGGCAGAAAAGATTATAGGTTGAGGGTCTTGTGTCTGGATTGATGTCCAAGTTTCTTTTTCTGAAGGCTTCAGAACACCTTCTTGCACCAAAAAGAATAGAGCCTAGGAGTGAAGGCTCATGTAGGCACCAGCTCAATCTCTCTATATTCAATGAGCTGTGTAGATGTTTTCCCAAGCAATGGGACCATACTGTCGGTTTTCAGAGAGCACGCTTCTGTCTTAGCATCAGCCTGGATTGTTTAGAGATCTCCACAAGGACTGCCTTGGCCAACAACTCAACTGAATGCAATCCAGTCCTACCATTGGAATCCTTGCCTGGCTACAAACAATGACCACTTTAGACCCATGTCCTCCATTGCTAGGAGTCCTCACTAGAGTCAGCCTCATAGACTCTAGGAGGTTTCTGTTGCATGTTTCCACCTCCAATTCTCTCCAGTTCTAGCTCTCTCCTCACATTCCTTCCTTCCATCCCCTCCACAACTGATCCTTTCCACTCCTGTCGAAACCTGCCTCCAGTCCACTCACAAAATTTATTCTGTTTCCCCTTCCCAGGGAGCGTCATCCTCCCCACAACTCTCTTCTTTATCTAGCCTCTCTGGATCTATAGATTGTAGCTTGATTATTATTTATGTAACAGCTTATATATACTTGTAAGTGAATACATACCATATTTGTCTTTCTAGGTTACTTCACTCAGGACTTTTTTTTCTTGGTACATTCATTTGCCTGCAAATATTTTGTAAATATCCACAAGATAACTTGCTTATTGGGATAGTGTTGAGTCTACAAGTAGAATTGGGAAGACTGATGATGTTGTAGACTCTTCTGACATCGTATGTAGACACAGAGTATGTAGACTTCTGTTTCTGTTCTTTGGTTGGGTTCATCATAGTTCTATACTTTTGTTTATACACATCTTCAGCATATCTCTGAAAGTACATTGCAAACAACTTCGATTTGTTTGATGCTAATAAAAATAGTGTTTTATTCTTTTTTTGCTTTTCATTTAATTAATTTTTCTTATTTATTTATTCATTCATTCATTCATTCACTCATTCACTTTACATCGAGATTGAAGCCCCCCTCCCCTCTCCTTCCAGCCCCACCCTCCCATCTTCTCCCCCCATTCCCCTACACTTCTCCTCAGAGAAGGAGAGCACCTTCCTCACACCAACCCTCCCTGGCACAGAGCACATCAATTCACATTAGGACTAAATGCCTCCTCTTCCATTGAGGCTGGACAAAGCAGCCCAGCTAAGGGAAAGTGACCCAAAAGCAGGCAACAGAGTCTATGTCAGAGATAGCCTCCACTCCAGTTTCTGGGGACCCACATGAAAGAACAAGATGTTCATCAGCTACATATGTATAGGGGTGTAGGTTCAGTCCATGCAATCTCTTTGGTTGGTGCTTCAGTCGTTAGTTGATTCTTGTTGGTCTTCTTGTGGAGTTCTTATCCCCTTTGAGTCCCTCAATTCTTCCCTAAACTCTTCCACAAGACACTCAGTTCTCTGTCTAATGTTTGGCTGTGAGTCTCAATGTTTGGATCCATTGCTGGATAGAGTCCCTCAGAGGACAGTTATGCTATGCTTCTGTCTGCAAGCATAGCAGAGTATCATTAATAGTGTAAGGGTTTGGTTCTCTCCAATGGGTCGCCATTCCCTCAATCTCTGCTCCATCTTAATCCCTGCACATTTTGTAGGCAGGGTACTTGGGATTTTCCAACTGTTCTATTATCAATTTGTATTTTAATTCCATTATGATCTTAAAACGTATTCTATGTGATTTTTATACCTCTCTACCAGTTAGTATTTCTGCTATAACCATGAATATTGGCAGTCTTGTTGACTGTCCAATGTCAGCATGGGAAAATGTATATTACAATGTCTGTGGACAGAGCATCCTATGTCACTGAGACACAGTTGGTTGATGGAGCACTTAACCTCAGCTGTATTGTTGCTGATTGTATATCTATGGTTCTGTCAACTGATGATAGAGGTGATTTCAAGTTTAAGATTATAACAGTAGGTTTTTTTCTTTTCTCCATAGAGTTCTAACTATTGTTGCCAGATGTGTTTTGACTGGAGGCTTATTTCTGGGCTCACTATTCTGATTTTTTATATGAATATTTGTTCTTTTTACTAATTTCAAGTTATCATAGCTAAAATAAAAAGTATAATTTAGAAACCGGAGTCATTTACTACTTTTCTTTTTCATAATAGACCTACTGTCATGTTTTTGTTCATATTAAAATCAGATTGTTGTTTCTCTACTCTTACTCCCAAGCCTAACCCCCAAAGGTACTGCTAGAGTTTTTATTTTGAGTACTTTAAATCCAGAGACCAATTTGATAAGAATTGTTTTCTTAAGCTTCCAATTTTGCTCACAGTATGATTTTATATGATTTACATACTTATATGTTTAACTTTTCTCATCAGTATTTTATGCTTACCCTATATATTTTGTACTGATTTGCTTAGGTTTATACCTATCTTATTTTTTGTTAGCTTGTGTGTCATTTTAATTTCTAATTGTCCATTCCTTCTATATTGAAAAACTTCACATTATCCTTCTATCCCACAGTCTTGCTAAAGATGCTTATGCAAAGTTTGCTTTTCATACTTCCTTTTGGATTTTCCATGTATTGAATACTGTTTTCATTAAATGGAAGTTTCTTTACTCCACACCCATCAATTTATTATTTTATTAAGTTTTTTCACATTTGGATTTTAGCCATATAATACAGGATAACTATCCTACAACCAACACACCAAAAGGATCAGGAACATAGACTTTGTTACCAGTTAATGGGACAATTTACCCTAGGGGTGCTACCGTGTAGGCCCCCAGTGCAAGAGGAAGCTCTTAGGCCTCATATGACTGTTGAACAGAGAAGGGATGATGTATAAGGACATTCTACATTGAAGGAGGAGTGGGAGGAGAGGGTGGGAGGGTGGAACCAGGAGGGGTGGATGGAGGGCACTGTGATGGAGATGTAACTTGAAGTAATAAACAAACAAAAAGATTTAAGATGAAAAAAAAAAGAACTAGCTATGCTTTTCTAGTGTGATATTAAGTAGGAGCAAATGGCCTCTTCATTTTCCTTTTCTAAGAGTTTGCCATGTTTGATGACTAATCTTGGGTGTCAACTGAACATATCCAGGAAGAGGGAAACTCAGCTGAAGTATTGTCTTCATTAGATTGGCCTACATGCATATATATGACTTATTCTGCATTGATGATTGATGTGGGAGGACCTAATCCACTGTGGAGTGGTGCTACTCCTCAGAAGCTGGTTCTGATATGTGTAAGAATTACAACTGCATGTGAACCTGGAAGCAAGTCATTGAACAGCACTCATCAATGGTCTCTGCTTCAGTTCCTGCCTCCAGTTTCTGACTTCAGTCCCTACCTTAGCTTTCCTCCATTATGGACCATAATCCAAAGGCTAAAGTAAATCATTTTCTCTCCAGGTTGTTTTTGGACATGGTATGTATCACAGTAATAGAGAGCAAATTAGGATGGGATCTTAGTCTATTCTTTCCCTTTGAACTGATCAAATATATGACATTTCAAGGGAGCTTTATATAGACTCTATATTGTGTTCTGTTAGGGAGTCTGATAATGCATGTCCGTTAATTGATGTGTTCAGATGATTTATATTTAACTGATACATTTGGATTTAGATTGACCATTTTATTGCTTGTTTTTAAATGTGTGTGTATGCATGTGTGTGGATGTGTCATGTTGTGTTTGTGGAAATCACAGAAAACTTGCATGAGTTGATTCACCTTTCACTATATGGACTGTGGATAATGAATTTAGGTTATGAATCTTAGTTGCCTAAAGGCTTCTGAGCCATCTCACTGATTCTTATTATTTGTTTTTTCTTTCTTCCAATTTCCCCTTTATTTCCCATATACTGCTATGTAAAAAATTATATAGCTAATAAGTTATTTAACAGCATTTAGATTATTGTTGCTTGTTCGGCAGCCTTTAATCCTTATCCCGCCATTAGAAATGAGCACACAGAGACCACATGGATTTTAACAAGCCTTGGCCTGAATTGAGCAATCCTAGTCCATCTAAGCTAGCTCTTAATTCTATTACCCAAATATGACCCCATATATACATACGTCCCCTTGGACTGTCATTCTCCATGATATGCCGATGTTCCTGGCCATGTGGAATGAGGTTCCTTTTTCTAACCCATGGTGTGTATCTCCTTCCTGCTGCTCCTGGCTGGAATGTCTGAATCCTCTGTCTAAAGTGCAGGCTTCCTGTTAGGAAGTCCCACCTTTCTCTGTCTTTGCCCAATCTCAGGCCTCGGCATTTTATTTAACCAATCAGAGTCAATGTAAGAAACAGACAGCAAGCAGGACCAATTAGTTAACATTTAGAATGCTTAACACTACCCCAACACTGCTATTTTTGTTTTTGACTTTTAAAAATTATCATGTATTGCTTTATCCACATTGAGCTTTTACTACAAAAAGTTACAAATAATTATGTTTGATTGCTTTATAAGACTTACATGACTTTATTACAATCTAATGAGAGTGAATATTTCATCAACCTCAAATGAATACTGAAATATTACCAGCATACTCATTCCATTATTCTCCCCTTGATATAATTGTTATATTTCATCACTGTAGGCATTGAAACCATTTTGAGACAATGTTATGATTTTAATTTTTGTCAGAGTAAGAAATTTAAGAACCCCAAGAGCAAATAGCCTGTTATCTATATCCAGAAACTATTTTGGTGTTTCCTTTGCTCAATATGTCACAATTTCATTTCTGGTATTACCTTAATTTGATCTGAGCACTTTCATTCATAGTTATTGTAAAATGAGTCTGAGGGCAAAGAATTTTCTTAGCTTTCATTTTGTTGTTTTTGGAACATCTTTGTTTCTGAAGAATATTTTCAGTGGATATCAAAATCTGGGCTGACAGTTCTTAGTTCCATGGTTTGTGATGAGAAACTCATAGCCATTTGAAGCCTTCTCCTCCTCCAGGTATTTCCTTTGGGCCAAAGTTGTCATTGCCTTTAGTTCTTAGTGGTTTGATTGTGTTTTGTTGCTTATTGTCTTCTTGCTGTGAACAACAAATATCTGACAAAAGTAACTCAAGGTAGGAAGGGTCTATTTAGGCTCATAATTTTGAGGACACAATTCCTCAAGGCAGGAAGCCAGGGCAGCAAGGATCTTGAGGCAGCATTCCCAGTCAGGAATTAAAGAGGATGAATACTCCTGCTTAGTTTGCTCTCTTTCTTATTCAGTCTAGGATCCCAGATCATAGAATGTCACTGTCCATATTTGGGCTGGCTGTTCCCACCTCAACCAATCTACTTTCTATAATCTTTCACAGACATGGTCATGGTTATTCTAAAACCTATTGAGTGGATAATAAAGCTCAACCATCACACTTAAAGTCTCCATATAGGGGTATATTTAGATTTATCTTCTTGGAGATTTACTCATCCATTCAAATCTGTATTTTTGTCCTTTAAAAAGAAAATTTACACCACCAAGTAATCTTTTTTTTCCATAATCTTTACTTTTATTTCCTTCTAGAACTTCATAGACATTATATTAAACTAATTTGTATTGCTGTACATGTCCCTGATGCATAGCTAACCTTTTAAAATTTATCTTATCTTTGTTAGGGATGGAACACATTTATTGGTGTGTCATTGCATTCATGGCTACTTGTTGTGTCATTTCATTCTGTTCTTGAGATCAGTTAATGATGCTTTTATTTAACTGTAGTTACTTTGGTTTTTAGTTCTAATGCCACCATACAATTCTTATCAACTTCAAATTCTTGTGATTTTCCATTTTTATCCTTTGTTTCATGAGTGGTCACAATTGTTAGAACATTTTAAAAAGAGATGCTTTAAGTTCTGTGATAGATAATTTTAGCATAAAATTGTCAAAAATTAACTTTTTATTGATTCTTTGAGAATTTCACATCATGAACCCACCCATCTCCCTGTCTCTTTGTATCTACCCTCTGCCCTCTGCCTTTGAAACCCCTCTCCTAAAAGAAAAAATAATCTCGTTGTGGAAGCTGTAGTGTGCCCCACAGTATTCCCTTTTGTCCACACATCTTTACTTAAAAATGTTCATTGCAATGAGTCATTCATCTGGTTTGAAGCCTCTGGCTTCTGCTATGCGATCAATACTGGATCCTCACTAGGGCTCTTCTGGAAATCTTGTTGTTGCATGTGTCATGGAGATCCTACAGATTTGGTTCTGCAGGAAAAATGCCTTCATGCAATCCATCAATTCATAGATGGAGTAGATGTTGGGGTGCGACAGCTCAAAGCCCTGGATCTGGGCCTGAGTGGTAGCTGTGCTAGTCAACCCACCAGTCTACTATACTCACACCAACAAAGCTTGCACCGTAGCACTTCCCTGGGCTAGCTCATCCAATACTGAAGCCTGCAAAGGACAGGCCAACTCTCCTATTTTCATGCCAGTGGGGCTAGCTCACCTGTACTCCCCACACAATTCTCCACTCCCTCCCCACCCCCACTAGGCTCAACTCTACTGTGCTGCTCAAGTAAGGTACAGGCCTGCTCTCCAGAATGCTGCAGCTGATGAGGGACTGTGACAGCTCTTCTGCTCCCATGACTTCAGGGCAACTCACCTGCCTGCTCCAGGTGGTGAGGGAAGAGAGTGAGGGGGAGAATTTTAGAATCTTTTATCTTTTTTTTTAAATTAAAGCAAATTGCTGAACTAGATCTAATTTATTCTAGCATCTCTTAATTAACATTTTTTTATTCTCACCCTAACTTGTGAACTGATATCTTTCTGGTTTTTCAGATAGTGATTAATTTTATATTTTTTTCTGGTTATTTTGAGTAAATCTGTTATGAGGTTTGAGCCTTAAAAATGTATGGGAAATGCATCATCATTTTAGAAGATGAATAATGTATTTAGGTGCACACTGCATGTACTCCTGTTCTTCCTTTGTCTTGCCCAGTTTTCAAAGCCTTCAAGTGATACTTTGGAACTGTCCTGAGTGTATACTACCCATTGTTATTCCAGCTCTAAAGTGTAGTCTTATTAGTCTGACTCTTAAATTGTATGCTGTGCTGATTATTCACTCTTACTCAACTTTGGCTTGAATTCAGAACTTCTTTTTTTAACATTTAAGAAAAGCCATGGTGTCTTTCCTTCATTGGCGTCCCGTCTGCTATTTTTGAGTCCCTTAGGTAGAATTCCTACTTTTAATTCTTAAGCCAGAAAGAAAAGAAAAACTGAGGGTTTAGGTTGCACTCTGTGCTATACACTTTTCCAGTGACTTCAGTATTCACCGAGAAGCTGCAAGAGTAATTGGGGCAAAGCAACAGTAGGGATTACTTCCACACCCCTTGTCTATAGAACCTAAATCTATTTCTAGTTTGCTGCTACCACCAAGAGTTTGCATGGAGTCTGTGGTCCAAGGAAGTTGGAGTTGAGGAAAAAGCTTAAGGAAAGTTTCATGATCTGAGTATAATGAATTTTCTCTTTTGCTTTTTGAACTAGAAGCTAGGCTTCCCCTGGAGTTCTGTCTACACATCAATGCCTAGTTCTGGATTTCACATATTTTCCCCAGTGATGTTAGATAGGGCGAATTTTCCAACAGCTTTGTGGAATTTGCTTTTCTCTCCTAAGCTGTTTGCCATTACTTTTTTTTAATATTCCTAAAATAACTGAGTCATGCACTTTGTCCAGAAATTATTTAGTGGGAGAGACAAGGCAGGTTGTACTTAGTCTAACATATCTAAAATTTGGAACTCTCTGGTCAAATATTTTATTACAGCAGTTCCATACTTTACATATTTTAATGGAGAATAAAATATTTTATTTTATGTTTCTTGAAAAAGATGTATTTTGTTCTCATAACTTCTTTCTCCTTTAATATTTGTAAAATACCTTCAAGCAGGAAAAGGTTTGGTTATGTAACCAAATTATGAAAGGAAGGACTGTGGAGATGGCTCAGCAGGTAAGACACTTGCTGCTAAGCCTGTTGACTTGAGTTTAATTCCTGGATCCTACACGGTGAAAGAATAGAACTGATTCCTGTTAGGTGGCCTCTTACCTCCTCATGTGTGCTACACACACACATACTCTCACACACTACAGAGGCAAACGTAAGAAATTGAAAGACATAAAAGACATTTTATGATTTTAAAAATAAATTTCTTTATCATTTAATTAGATGTTTCTATTATGTTTTATTTATATTGTAACAGTTTCCACATTTTTCTGAGTTCCAGTAGTTTATTAAACAAACCCTCTTCTAAGGGAACTATACTATTTATATTGGTAAAAATATGAATGATTTTTTTCCTTGGAACCTACTTGCCATGCAGGCCAGCAAATCAGGTAAACAATTTTCACTCTTCTTCCCACCCGCCAACTCTAATTCCCCAGTCTTATTCTCAGCTTTATAGCAGACCACCTGCTGTACCCTCTCCTTCTTCTCTGCCCTCAATCCTAGGGAACTGAAAAGATCCTTTCCTTTAGCCTTCCTTCCTCTATCCCTTTGTCTCATCTGCCAACACATAAGACTCTTTGGAAACCTGCTTTCCATACCACAGAATTGGACTTTCATAGCAGACCCAGCTTTCATTCCTCCTTTGTATCCTATCAGTCTCCTGTTCTTCTGATCCATTCCCATTCCTGCATGTAAACTCTTAATACCTAGAACTAAATTATAACTTTGGATGCCAGGGCAAGGACTCAGAAAGCAGTCTCTTCCAGGCAACCCACACTCCCACAACATGCTCTTAAGATCCAGAGAGGGCAACAGAAACCAAGGAATGGAACACCCATCCAACAAAGACAAGAACAGATATCAACACCTAGAAGTACAATCTTCCCAAACCCAGGTACCTAGGAACCAGCATAAAAACACAACCAGTAAAAATTAGGGCAATATGTCTCCACTAGAGTCCAGCAACCCTAGTAGAGTGGGCCTTGAGAAATACAATATAGATGAAGCACAAGTCAGTGACTTCAAATAACTATTATGAATATGATCAAAGATCGTAATAAGGATATGAATAAATATGTTAATGAAATCTATAAAAACACAACAAACAGTGGAATACAATGAAGAAAACTGTTCAAGATATAAAAGTGGAAATAGAATCAATAAAGAAAATTGAAACTCTAACAGTCATTCTAACTTGTGATTTTGTTAGGTGATGTGATAGTTTAGTTCCTCATAAATGTTTTCTAATTTAATGAGATATTAAGTTATTAAGAGACAAGCAACATTTGCTTATTCAAATATATGGAGATAGATAGATGGTCTTCAAAAAACCTCAAGAGATCTGTAGAATATAGTATGTAAAGATGTTTTCTTAAGATGTTTTGATATTGAGACATGTCAGCTCCTGACAGCACCCCCCACTCCCATTTCTACTTCAAGTAGATGATGAACATTGAAGAATCTCCATTTGGAGATGGCTGCATTAGTGGCCAGCTAGCCAATGGACAAGAAAAAGCCCTGGCTTCAACTGTGACAGAAAGCTGTCCAAAATGGACAAAACTTAGAAGCAGGTAGGTCAGCAGCCTAGCTCTGCCAAGACAGGGTGGGAAAGTCCTTCATAATTGCTGCTTTACAATTAATATCTGTCAGAGATACTGGGCCAAAAGGCTTAAGATAGATGCTCCAATGTTATAGAAAGAAACTAGAGACTATCTAGGCAGCTAGTTGTCTGTCATTTTTTAGTTTTGGAAGCTGCTTGCTGTGCACTTCCTGTTTAATCAGATATATTTATCCTTCTCGGGTCTCTGATGTGGCTGAAGACTAGATAGTTATAGTCTCATAGTTAAGTTTGAAGTTGTTTAGGAAATAAAAGTATGTTTTAGGTCTAAGAAGATGTTTTTAAGTTGGTAGTGCAAGTTAGGATGGAAATTGAGTTAGGTATAGAACTGTAAACTCATTGAGATAGATAATAGAATATTCTTATTAGTTGCCAAATACAATAGACTGGGCATTAGGAGTGTCTGTCATACCTTATAGTTTTCATAATTGTTTCTTAATTGTTAAAGAAAGGAGATATAGCTATATTTGAAAAAATTGTATTTGATGTTTTTTGATGTTTGTTCCAGGTCTTATCCTGTGTGATGTGTACACCACCTTTTTCTAACTGAAAGTGATTTTATTTTTTTTATAAAGAAAATAGAAGAAAACTGAAACTGAGAGAATACTGAAAATGAAAAATTTAGATGCTCTTACAGGAAACTCAGAGGCAGATTTCACCAACAGAATACAGGAAATGAAAGAGAGAATCTAGGCACTGAAGCCAAGATAAAAGAAATGGAAAACTTGGTCAAAGAAAATGTTAAATCTAAAAATAATCCAGGTATAAAACATCCAGAAAAATCTGGAACACCACAAGAAAATCAAATCTAAGAATAATAGGAATAGAGGAAGGAGAAGAAACCCAAAACAAAGGTACAGAAAATATTTTCAACAAAATAATAGAATAAAATGTCTTGAGCTGAAAGAAGGAGGTGTCTATCAAGATACAAGAAGCATACAGAACACCAAATAGGGTCAGAAAAGATATTTTACATGACATATAATAATCAAACACTGTAAGGAAAAAAGACTAAGTTACATATAAAGGTAGATCTATTAGAATAACAACGGATTTTTCAATGGAGACGTGAAAGGCCAGAGGGCCTGGACAGATTTTCTACAAACTCTAAGAGACCAGAGATATTAGCTCAGACTACTAACTAGTATACTTAGTAAAACTTTCAATCACAATGGATGGAGAAAGAACAACTTTCCATGATAAAAGCAAATTTAAGCAGCATTTATTTATAAATCCTGTTCTACACAAGGTTCTAGAAAGAAAACTCGAACCTGAAGGAGTTAACCAAACTCCCCCTTCCCCCTGAAAAAAAAAAGGTCCCCACAAAGAATAAACTATATCAGATCAGAAAATCAAAAAAAAAAAAAAAAGGAATAACCCATACTAGAACAACAAGTAACAGGAATCAGCATGCAATGCTCATGATAACTCTCACCATCAATGGTATAAATTCCCCCAAAAAAGACAAAGCCTAACAGATTGGATACAAAAACAGGATCCATACTTCTGCTGTGTCTAGTAAATAAATACATCTTAACATCAAGGATAAACATCATCTAAGGATAAAAAGATGGAAAAGGATATTTCAAGCAAATGGACCCAAGAAACAAGTTGGTGTATTCATTTTCATAATAACAAAATAGACTCCAAACCAAAACTAATTTGAAAAGATAGAGACAGACACTACATATTCACCAAAGGAAAAAATTCACCAAGAGGACATTGGAATTCTTAGCATCTGTGCACCAAACACAAGGACATCCAAGTTCATAAGAGAAATAGTACTACAGATTAAATCACATATTGACCCTCACACACTGATAGTGGGAGACTTCAGTACCTCTCTCTCTCACCAATAAACACGTCATCCAGACAAAAACTAAACAGAGATATGTGGCACTAATTGACATCATAAACCAAATGGACTCACCAAATATTTATAGGACATTTCATCCAGTTATAAAAAGAATATACCTTCTCACACCTCATGGAACAAATTGACCACATACTCAGACACAAAGTAAATCTCAAAGATACTAGAAAATTGAAATAACACCTTGCATCACATCTGACCACCATGGAATAAAGTTGGATATCTACTAAACTGAAGCAACAGAAATCTTACAAACTCACGGAAACTAAACAATTCACTACTGAATGAAAAATGGCTCAAGAAAGAAAGTAAGAAAGAAATTAAAACTTTTTATAATCAAATGAAAGTGAAAACACAATGTACATAAACTTTGTGATCCAGTGAAGACTGTTCTAAGAGGCAAGTTCATAGCACTAATATCTGCATAAAGAGCACTGTAGAGACTCACACTGGTAACTTAACGACATATCTGAAAACTCTAGAACAAAATTTTCCCTACCCCTTCCCTCAAATAGACAGTCCCTGACTTTTCATTTTGTTTATATATTTTAAGATTAGCATTTTTTACATATTTTTGGATGTGTTAGTATATTGCATAAGAATGAAACATATTATTTAGTATATATTTACTTAACATAAAGCATATATTTGTTTAGAGTGTTACAAGATTCTTAGCATCTTATAATCTTTAAACAGAAAGAGGAATTGTATATTTTATGTGGTTCTGAGTACTAATTTGATATCTTTTAATGGGTGTCTAGATTATCTTTTATTTTTGTACCATATTTTTTGGGCTGAGGATGTGTGGAAATGTTTTCTTCATGTTTGTATTCCAACAGCCAGAAGAATCAGAATACAAGAACCTTATCTACTTTTCCATGCTGTTAATTTATTTGAAATTCTACACATTTCTTAATCTTATTTTCTATCTTACCAATTGATTTTTTTGCAACACCAATTTTATTATTAACCACTTCTTTTTTTGATTTCAGTTGTTTCATAATTTGATTGATGTTTATCCTTTTGATCTTTCAATGGTGCCAAGGAAACACTTCCGTGTGGTCTTGTGTTTTCACATTTGCTATAGATTTCCTAGTAATCAGGTTTCGTTAGAAACTATTGGAGGTTCTGAATTTATTGCTTATTCATTAAAACAGGTTGAAGAATTCAAGTTTTAGACATGGGCATTGCCATTCTTGAAGGAGCATTCTTTGCTCTCCACCCTCTTATTTTTACTTGTTTTTAGTAGCTTTATTTGTAATAATCCAAAACTAGAAATGACTCAAATTAGGGAATATGGAAATAGGGGAACATTTCTGAAGCAAACTATTTATCACTTGTAAAAAAAAGGTGGCTAATGGATAGGCAGAACAACATGGAAGAATTTTAAGCAAAGAAGGTAGATTCAAAGGACTACTGATTGTATGGTGCCACTTACATCACATCCTCTCAAAGACAGCACTACAGAGACAGAAGAGCACTTGAAGAGACATCGTTATTCTTCACATCCCACCAGAGCTGGGTGATTCTGGCTGGGGCTGCTAAATTTTACAGCTTCCATTTGTCTCACAACCAAAATAAATTATTGTTAATATGACTTCAGAAATTTAAGGTTTAAAATCTATGCAAAATAAGAATTTATTACTTTTATCTTCCTCAGTATTCCTTTAAAAAAAGGTTTTATTTTTAATTTATGTGAATGTGTATACATGAGTGCATATATGTTTGTGCACATTGATGTGGGTGCCAGTGGAGGCTAGAAGAAAGCATTGTATTTTCTGGAACTAGAGGTATAGGCTGTTGTAAATGTTTGACATGCTGGGAACCAAATATAGTCCTCTTCACTCTTAACCACTGAGCCATCTTTCTAGCCTCTTTCAAGGATTTTCCAATATGGAGCATAACCCATAAGAAAAGTTGTTGCCATATGAGGTGAGAGTCAAAAAGCATCCATCTTTTGCAGAGTGCTATCCTGGCATTATCGTTGGTGTTGGGATTCAGGTCTCTTGGGAAATTTGCCTGTCAATGTCTCAGATAAGAAGAAACATGGTACTGGCAGATCATGGAGCTTCTTACTGGGAGAGTTCTATGTGCCTGTGCTAAGTATGAGCACTATACGAGCCCCTAAATCTCTTGACCCTATGCGCCTTCCTATGCAGGGTTCTGGGCTTGGGTTGGCAGCTGGTTCCAACTTAATTCTTTCTAATTTTGTAATGCAGAATCTACTTTTTGCAGAATATGAAATATGTTCAAAATTCTTGTCAAACATTTTGGGTGTTAATGTAGATTTTTTACCCTTTGACAAAAAAATGTCATGGATATTTTAAGAGGGAAAGGGGAAAAGAGGCCTTATCTAAATCCTCTCTTAGTGTCATCTTCCCAGAGTGATGACATATTTTCATCTTCATTTCCTTACCTGTTATTTTTATCTGAAAATCCTCTCTGTGCCGTGTCTGGTGAATTCTTAGTTTTTGGTTAAACATATTTGATGACATTTTTATTTTTTAAAATAATAATGTCCATCATCATCTTCAACTCCATTTTAAAGTCTCATATTCTTCTCTTATAAAATTAAATAATAATCTTAACAAAGCTGTCTCTGTCTTCTCCTAAATTAGACATTCTTGTACATAAAGTCATAAATCAGGAGATAGAGTCCTAGGTTAGTACTATCTTAGTTCATACTTCTTTTGTTTTATTTTGTTTTTGGTATGGCATTAAAGCCTTTCTTGAGTAGAAGAAAAATTTCAATATATCACCACCAACTCTGTGCTTTTCAATTTTCCCTCAGGTTCCTAAAACCTCTAGATCTGTAGATGACAATGAGGGAAAAGACATGAGCTATGGACTAGGTACATATCAAATTCTCCATCTTCTGTCCGACTCATGTTTCAAGACAATACCCATCATAGCAATGCATGGTTTTCAACCTAGGCATTTTGATCACTAGTTTAAAAATTATGATAGATTAGCATGGTCATTAAAACTATACTTTTATAAGGATTGATTAGATTGTTGTAGGAATCTGTAGCAATAGATTATATCTATCTGACTATCTATCTTCATACACACACACATCACTATATATCTCTCTGGGTGTTCTGAAAATGCACTTATAATTATTAATGAGATCAGCATCACTGAAAAGAAGCCTTCTGTGCTGCACTGAGACAATAAGAATGGAGTCTGAGGGTGAAAACCACCTGTCAGAGCTTCTATCTTGTGAAGATGCAAATTCATTTGAAGGGGGGAAATTCTAAACTGTAATGGTTTCCTGATTCCTGAAGAGAGTTTCCTAAGAAAGTGATTCTCCAGGATCAGCACACAGAAGCTGATACAGCAGTGGCACAAGTAGGTGAGGCTACATTGTGCGAAGATGACCAAACTTGGTAGCATCGTCCAGGTGCACTTGTTTTGCAAGAATGGAAGTTGAAAGATTTAAGGTGATCATGAAGCATTGGTCCACAGTTTCAGGGAGCAGTTGAAAGCCAGGCAGTGTGTGGCAAGGTGGAACCTTCTACAAGGAAGCTCTAAGAGGCCATTGCCTGAAAGTGTGAAGGTGAAGCCTCAGTAGAAGTGAAGACCATAGGATGTTGTTGGTATCAGGGCCAAGAATGTTCACTGAGGAAAGCTACAGGCATGAGTGGAGCTAGCCTAAAGGAAGCTTACATGTGACGCATGTAGCAGAACTGGAAGGGTGTGGCTACCCAAGTGCTCTGGAGCCCAGGTGATTGTACCACAAGTCCTAGTTGCCAGACACAGAACTGCAAGACTTAGCACCTTCCCTGCTGAGTTTCATTCTTCCTTTGCTCTGACATTTGTCACTATGTTCCTTTCTTTCCTTTTGAAATGGAAATATTTATTTTGTGAAATTTTATTTTGGGAACATGTAACTTGTTTTGGGTTGTAAGAATAAAATCAAGATAGGGGAGTGTTCAAGAAGTTGTCTGAGCTTTAAGTTTGGAGTTGGCAGATTACCTTCAGTCTTTCATAAGACTTTGAACATGAACTTCTAAACAGTATTAGAATTGCTAGAGACTATGGCAACTGTCTAAGTTAGGGTTTCTATTGCTGTGAATGGAACATCAGGACCAAAATGCAAGTTAGGGAAAAATTAGCTTACACTTCCACAGCACTGATCATCATTGAATGAAATCAGGACAGGAACTCAAACAGGGCAGGAACCTGGAGGCAGGACTGATACAGAGGCCAAGCAGGGGTGCTGCTTACTGGCTTGTGTTGGTTTAAAAACTAAAATATCCTAGTCATTTGATTTTACCAATTATGACTCAGGAGCCAGATGCTGGGATGAAAACCTGCTAGCTCAGAAGAGCAGAGAGAGCACTCAGCTGATCTTCCTTTTCAAACTCTAGAGGAAAAAGCTCAGAGCTAAAAAGCTCCTTCTTCTTCTCCATGCCATCTTAAATACCCTCCAGCTCAATGTCCCTCCTTTCTGTTTAATCCCTGTCAGTTGGTGTCTTGCTCCACCTCTTG
Source organism: Lophiomys imhausi (assembly GCA_907164525.1). Taxonomy (NCBI): domain Eukaryota; kingdom Metazoa; phylum Chordata; class Mammalia; order Rodentia; family Muridae; genus Lophiomys; species Lophiomys imhausi. The sequence continues at coordinate 6,551,098 of CAJQZJ010014563.1, read as the reverse complement.
ACCTAGGGTTACCTTTATCTAATCTGTGTACAGAAAGCTCTTGGATTAAAGGTATGTGCTAGGGCTGAGCACTAACACTCATTTACAATAAACAGAAAAGCTCTAGGATTACAGTCTGAGCTATCCCAATTAGAAACAGATTTTTTTTGATTCACAAACTTGGGGTTCACAATGCAATCAAATAGTCTGCAACAGGCTTACTTCACATGCCTTGTTCAGTCTGCTTTCTTATTGAACCCAGGACTACCAGCCCAGGGATGGCACCATGTCGGGAGCCGCAATCGCCATTACAAGATGGCGCCGGCTTCCTGCTTCCTGGTTCTTCACGGAGGTGCTGTGCCGGTGTGCGCATGCGCAAGGCACGTTTCTTGGCACTGCGATCTCATGCTAATTAGGTGATTCCGTATGAGCCAATGAGGGTTCGACAAGTCTCCCTATGTGCTATATAAGCGGCCGCTTGCCGGAGCTCGGGGTCCCTCTCCACCATGCTATCTAAAAGAGCTGTTCAATAAATGCTGTCAGAAGAATCCTGATTGTGTGGCGCTTTCCTTATCGGCGAGGCGGGCGCGGCATCTGGTGCCGAAACCCGGGAACGAGGCCGAACATCTCGGGAGCTCCGGTCCAGCTACGAGGGATCCTGTAAGCTCAACAGAGGATTCAGAACTGACGGCGGAGGAAGTCTAGACGCTTTTCTGCAAGGTATGGTGAATCCCCTTTGGCTGGCTCTTGTTCTTCCTGTTTGGGCGGTAGTGGTCATTACGTGTTGTTTTTGTCTTAATTGCCATCAACAAGGGAAGGAGTGTACCTGTCCTCCCTGTTTACCGGAACCGTAAGCCACAGGTAGATAACTGTGCAGGTTCGCCTTGTCCTGTAAATAAAGGACTATGGGCAATCAACAGATGAAGCCGCTCCTTTCAGCAATGCGGGCGTTGTTGAAGGAACGCGGACTAAAATTCCTGAAAGAGTTCTATGCAATTTTCTAAAAGAAGTAGATCGAGTTGCTCCATGGTTTGTCTCGACCGGATCCTTAACCAAAACAAAGGGTCTTGGGAAAAACTTGGAGTTGATTTCAATAATGAAAAAGATGGAGGGAGACTTAGACCAGGAACGTGGCCACTGTATAAAATGATTAGAGTTTGTATTGACGACTCTAGATGTCAAAAACAGGTTCGGGAAGGACAGAGAGCACTAGCAGATCATCAGGATAGCCTATCAGAAGCAGAAAAGGAAAAGAGCGCTAAGATTGAAATTAAAAAGAGAATAAACAGAAGTAAAGAAATGACAAAAGAAAAGGACAAATTGTATCCTGTCCTTGAAGAGTTTAAGAATTTAAAGGTTGGAGACTCGTCCTCAGAGGAGACCTCTACAGAGGGTGAGGAAGAGAAAGAGGATCCAACATCTTCCTCGTCAGAGGAGGGTGTATTGGATTCAGGTGATCAAGCTGAGTTAGAAGAAGAGACAGCTTGATATGAGGCTGAGCGGTATCGGCCTGACCCATATGCTTCAGGGTCAGTTCCATCTGCCCCGCCATTAAAAGAAGTAGTAAAAAACAAAACAAAAAAAAAAAAAAAACCGGGATTCACATCCCTCGTCTGGTTCTAAAACAGGCATTGGTTGTTATGTTGTTAATAATGTTCCTACTCAAATCAAATTTAATTATACCTCACCTCAATTAGTAGAATGTGCTATAGTAGCTATAGTATTACAAAGATTTCCTGAGCCTATAAACATTATCTCAGACTCACTTTATGTTGTTGGAGCTGTAAAACAACTTGAAGTAACCGATTTTATTCATCCTAAAAGCGCTGTTGCTGAGGTGTTTATAGACATACAAAGACATATTAGAAACAGACATCATCCATTCTTTATTCAACATATGAGGGCACACTCATTGCTCTAACTTGTCTAAGATTTTATCTCAACAGTTGCAACAAAATTGGACTGCGGAATTTGATGAAACCATGAGAAGGCTACGAATAGCTATCATTCAAATTAACTCCACTCGTTTGGATCTGTCCCTAACAAAAGGATTGGCTTCCTGGCTTCAGTCGACTTTCTCCTACTTTAAGGAATGGGTGGGAGTCGGGTTATTCAGCTGTCTTTTAGCGGGAGGAATGTTGATCACCCTCTGGTTGCTCTGCAAATTTAAAAAACAACACAATAGAGATAAGGTGCTAATCACTCAGGCCTTACTTGCCGTGGAACTTGGAACTTCTCCTAGAGTTTGGTTAAATATGCTAAAACAATGAGACACTGTCATCATAAATTTGTCCTGAGGGCTCGTGTTCCCATTGCACCAGGCGTTCTGATGACAGTCCTGTGTGCCTCCCAGGGCTCGTGTTCCCATTGCACGGGAATTCAGGCACACAGGGTCTCTAGTCCATTTAACTACCTTGATCGCTTCACTGGTAGAACGGTGGGCTTGATCGGTGACAAAGTGGACTGTTATGTTTTGCTATTTAATAAAGAAGGGGGAGATGTCGGGAGCCGCAATCACCATTACAAGATGGCGCCGGCTTCCTGCTTCCTGGTTCTTCACGGAGGTGCTGTGCCGGTGTGCGCATGCGCAAGGCACGTTTCTTGGCACTGCGATCTCATGCTAATTAGGTGATTCCGTATGAGCCAATGAGGGTTCGACAAGGCTCCCTATGTGCTATATAAGCGGCCGCTTGCCGGAGCTTGGGGTCCCTCTCCACCATGCTATCTAAAAGAGCTGTTCAATAAATGCTGTCAGAAGAATCCTGATTGTGTGGCGCTTTCCTTATCAGCGAGGCGGGCGCGACAGCACCACCCACAAAGGCTGGACCCTCCTCCACTGATCACTAATTTACTACTTCAATTTACATCTCCATCAGAGTTCCCTCCCTCCATTCCTCCCAGACCCACCCTCACCCCTCCCACCCTCTCCCCCTATGCTACTCTTCTGGTGTGGAGTGTCCTACATATCAGCCCCCTTCAGTTCAGTAACCATATGAGGGTTAAGAGCTTCCTCCTGCACATGGCAGCTCCACTAGGGCAAAGTGTCCCACTAACAAGTAGCAAAGTTTATTTTCCTGTTCCTTTCAGTCTGTTGGTTGTAGAATAGTTTTCCTGTACTATATGGCTAAAATCCAGTTATAAGTGAATACACGCCATGTGCATCTTTCTGAGTCTGGGTTAGCTCATTCAGGATGAGCTTTTCTAGTTCCATCCATTTGGCAGCAAATTGCATGATTTCCTTGTTTCTGGTGGCTGAGTAGTATTCCATTGTGTAAATGTACCACAGGTTTTTTATGCATTGGTCGATTGAAAGACATCTGGGTTGTTTCCAGTTTCTAGCTATTACAAATAAAGTAACAGCTGGATCTTACGGAGACTTTTTTTTTTTTAATTTCAGTTGAGATTTTTTTCCTCTCTGATGACTCTAGTTTAGGTCAAGTTGACATAAAACCAACCAGTACAGAAACTTTTGAATTTGTATTGTATTCTGCATTATAAAAGTGAGCCTGAGACTTTTGGCCAATAGTTGAAAGGTTATTTTGTAATGTGTTCAGGTGCCAACTTTACAAGGGTTGGAGGTGTGATGATTAATCTCACTTATCAACTAGATGTAATATGATGCATCATTTGTAAATGGGCTTCTGGTTGTATCTGTGGGGGATTGTTTTGATTAGGTTAGCATTCCCTGAAACTGGGTCATGGGCAATATAAGAAGAAGAAAGTAAGCATGGCACAAATGTTTACTATTGCCTTCTCCCCGACTGCAGACCAGACAGTGTGACCAGCTGCTTCAAGATTCCACTGCCTTGACTTCCCTGTATTATAGATTGTGCCCAGGAGCATGAGCTCAGACAGTCAGTTTCTTATTTACATTGCCTTTGTTTTGTTATTTTATCACAACATCAGGAAACATCAGTATAACAAAGCGAGACAAGAGGGGAGCAGAAATAAGAAATCCCTTAGTACCCACCTCTATTAACCTACTTCTACTCCATACAACCTGATGTTTCCACAACATCCCCAAACAGTGCCACCAACTAGAGACTTAGCATTTTAAGATATGAGACTGTGGGGGACACTTTCTATTTAAATAATAACAAAAGAAGTCACTGACTTTACCTATCCCAGAATTTTCCTCATAGAACTTTTCTGGCTACCAGGTTGTCTTGGACATGAAGAGTGTAATTTCCATTCTGTTCTCTTCATCTTGACTTCTTCTGGAGTCTGGGATGTTTCTATTTCTCCAGAATGCCTAGTGTTCATCCTCCAAAGGAAAAACCCAAAATATATAATTTTAGCTGTTAAATAAACCAGAGATTCTCATTCTTTAATCATTCTTTCTATATGCCAGTTTCCTATTCTATTAAAAAAAAGTGGACAAGAGTTATATTTCAGGCTATTGGGGAATTGGATAGGATTATGTGTATAAAAAGTGCCTAGAGCCGGGCGGTGGTGGCGCACGCCTTTAATCCCAGCACTTGGGAGGCAGAGTCAGGCGGAACTTTGTGAGTTCGAGGCCAGCCTGGTCTACAAAGTGAGTCCAGGACAGCCAAGGATACACAGAGAAACCCTGTCTCGAAAAACCAAAAAAAAAAAAAAAAGTGCCTAGAATAGTATCTGAATCTGACATATGGTGTGCATGCAAACATTTTTGAACTATAGCCTGTCATATTCTTGTCCTGGATACTAATTTATCTTTTTTCCTTAGCCATTTTTCATCTTTCTGGATTTCTTCCTATATTTCTTTTTATGACAGTCTACTCTCTGTGGTTTGCACAATTCTGCTCCTTGGAGATTGGAATAGCAATTGTCCATTTCCAGTGTGTCAGGAGCCTTACATTTTATATTAGTTTCTCAAGAGGCACTGACAGAAACTTGTTGATTCCATTTGAAAATTCTCTTTTTACCTTGATTTCTTATATCTCAGCAAAGAGACTTGAAAGCACTAGAGATACGTGGGTGTCTTTAGATTTTTGTAGTGACTCTAAATCTCTCATTCATTCCTGGTGGCTCAATTCTTTGCTTCCCAGTCCAAATACCCAAGTCCTTGAAGAAGAAGCAAGTGAATAAGAGAGAACTCACTCTCGCTCCTTTATATATCTGTATTCTATAGCTGATATCAATTTCGACTTCCCTGGGCTTTCAGAGTAACTAAGAAAACCTTTATTGAGTCTTTTCCATTTTTTTTTTTGTACACTATGGGGCTCATGCTGATCCCTGCCCATCATATTAATTTCATCATGTACTTTCCATCTTTTGAGTGTTTAATTTTATAATTAGAAATAGACACCCTTCAGTGGGCTGACTGAACGTCTGTTTTAGATAATGCCTTAACTACCTGACAGACAAAATGATGAACTTATTCTAAACTTAGTGGCTGGAAGGTTTGAGGCAGATGTAGCTATGTTGTCCTAATCAATACCCATTGCACTGTAGTTATTTAAAATAGAATTGGAATAGATCTTTGTATATTGATACAAAATTAAAGGTAACGCTTCCTAATGGTATTGTACCTAGAGATACTTAACAATGAAATGTGAAGCTCTGGCCTCTTGATACCAACCGTCTTAAACTGTTTAGGATAGTTAAGAAATACAAACTCCTAGTCATGCAAGCATGTCACTTTGTTAGCTACTATGACAGTCTATCACAGATATTCTCTAAGCTACTCAGAAATCAAGTTGTTAAGAGACAAGCAACATTTGCTTATCTAAATACAAGAGATAGATAGGGCATCTTCAAAAACACCAAGAGATCTGCAGAGTATGGCATTCAAAGATGTTGTCTTAAATTAAGATTTTTTTTGATATAGAGACATATCAGCTCCTGACAGCACCCCCTATTCTACTCCAAGTAGAAGATAAGCATCGAAGAATCTCCAGTGTGAGATGGTTGAATTAGTGGCAAGCCTATCTCTTGGCATGAAAAAACCCCTTGCTTCAACTGCAGACAGACTGCTGTCCAAAAAGGACAAAACTTGGTAGCAGGGAAGTCGAAAGCCTAGCTCTGCCAAGACAGGGTAGGTAAGTCCTTCATAATCCCTGCTCTACAATAAATGTCTGTCAGAGAAACAGGACCAAAAGGCTGAAGACTGATGCTGGAATGTATGGAGAGAAAATGGGAACTGTCCAGGCAGCCACTGGTATGTCATTTCTTAGTTTTGGAAGCTGTAGGCCCTGCACTTCCTATATAATCAGATATATTTATCCCTCTCAGGTCTCTGAGGTGGTTGAAGAATAGACAGCTAGAGTCTCATTGTTAAATTTTGAGTTGTTTAGGAATCAAGAGGGTGTTCTGGATCCAAGAAGATGTTTATAATAGTGATGCAAGTTAGTATGAAAGCTGAGTCAGTTATAGAACTTTAAACTCATGGAGATGGTTAGATGGTAGAATGTTAATGTCAGGGGCCAAATATGTATGAACTGGACATTGGGAATGTATACTGGGCCATTTAACTCTCATAAATGTGGCATATTTATTTCTGTTGTTTTGTATAGTATTTACTGTTATAAGAGAAGGAACCATTTGTTGGACTGAAAGGGGAAGCTGTTGGGGGGAAGAGGGTGGAAGGGTGGGACAGGAAGGGGGAGTAGGGAAGGGATTGTGACTGAAATGTAACTTGAAGGAATAAAAAAAATAAAGTATTAAAAAAAAAGAAGAAGACAATTGCTTGAGGGCAGAGACCAAGGCTCATCTTTTATCCCTGTACCCAGAGCAGACTGGAACTAAATGGAACAATAGCCACAATCTACTGAGCCTTGACTAGGTACTGGGCACTTGCAGTGCATTGTCTTGTTCAGTAATCACATGAAACAAATGGACAACCTTAGTAAAGACGCGGTAGTTAACAGGTCCAAGATTCTTTTTTTAAAATAAGGGTCTGGGGTTCAAACACCATTGACTAATCTCCAAAGCCAGAATCTTGGACATTACGCTGTCTGTCTCACCCATTGTGAGCCTCAAAACGACTGCTGAATTGAGCAAGAGAACACTTCTCGGAGAATAATTTTCAAATGCAAAGTGGAATCATTTTTTGAACATTACATTCCTTCCCAAAATATCCTGATTCTATTATATTTCTGTGATCTGCCTTCTAAACTTCGACATTTGTATTCAACTTTACTGAGTTATTCCCTTTTTACAGCTTCAAGCGTAGAGCAACAGTGTTCCCCTCCCCCCAAGATCATATAGTTCCACTTTACTACTCATTGTTGTTCCTGGTGGTCAGAAGAAAGCGTAAGGTGGTACTTCTGAATATTTCCTCTCTTTCTGTTGCCCCTCTCTCCAGTTCATATCTTAAGGCTGGGCTAAAACAAATTCATTTTCTGTATTGTACTAAAATTATCTTCATTTGTGTGTATTTTGATTTTTGTTCTTTTGTTTGTTTGTTTGGGTTTTTTTTTGTTAGAAGCATGTTTATTACATGATTCAGTGGTCTTTTTACGTGCACATGATCATTTTTAAAATTCCTAGTTACTCTATTCTATAGGAACTTGTTCCATGAGTTTTGGCATTTCTCTGATAGCTGTAAACCATTAAAAGTATTAAACATATCTTTTCCCATAATACTTTTGGAATTTTAGCCTGAATATTTTTCTAATTAATTCCAACCCCCCTATAACTCAAGTGACTCAAAGTATGTCAGAGGAGTAGCAAATGCAGACTTATTTCCACAATGATCTCTTGCTTCCATGTCAAATGTGGAGATGGGCATAGTGGGTATGTGGCCACTAGACAATAGTCCAAGGGATTATCAAACTTCTCCTTTGTTTCCAGTATTTTTTAACACTAACATATAGAAATATGAAAAAAATGTATGTCAACATAATTCCATGTTAGAGTTTAAGGCTTATGGACCTCAAAAAGTTACTTAAATATAAACTTCAGCTATCATCTTGTAATCTGAGTTCTCCAGTGCAGTACTGAGGATATTTATGAGAGCGATTTAAGCTCCTGGTGGTGGTGGTGTATGTGTGTGTGTGTGTGTGTATGTATGTATGTGTATATGTGTGTGTGTGTATGTATGTGTATGTGTGTGTGTGTGTGTGTGTGTGTGTGTGTGTGTGTGTGTGTGCCTACAATAAAATTTTCTGCTCACAGTAGACCTCTCCTTGTTTTCTCAGTGTGCACTCCTCTTAAATACACTAGATGGTCTCTGGATCTAGACGTGAGAGTGGAGTGTCATCCTGGCTAAGAACTTGTGACTGTCAATTTAAGAGTTGTTGCAGAAACCTAATCCAATTTACTTGTGGAGTTCTCTTCTTCACTGGAAAAAAAACCTTCACTGAGGATGAGAGGTCAAATTGTTTGTGGGTTTCTAGAGCACCTGCCTTCCCGCTGCAGAAACTCACTGGCCTGTGTGTTTATCTGAGGTTCTGGCTCTGTTGTCTTGAGAGCTTCCTAACAATGCCTTTCTAGTAGTTTGGAGCCTCATTTGATCTGGATCTCAAATGACTGCTCCTGTCCTCGCCTTTCTATTGAAGTAAATGGTGAGTCCCCCAAGGCAATCTAGCTGGTTACTAGAGGAGTTGGAGGACCACCTCTTAAGGACTGTTGCCTTCTCAAACCTGTGATTCTTTCCTGTCAGCAGTGTTCAAATCTGGAATATCCTCACAGACTCATGTGGTGTTGAATGTTTGGTCTCCAGCTGTTGGCACTATTTTGGGAGGTTGGGGAAATTCTGGAAGATGTCTTTTAACAGGAGGGAGTAGGTTGCTGAGGGCCTGCTCTTGAAAGTTATACTGGGATTGAAGTCTGATCCACTGTCTCTCTGTCTACTAGCATACTAGCACCCAGGATAGGAACTACTTCTTTCTGTCACCCCCCCCCCCATCACACCAGAGGATTAGCACCTCGAAAACTGGGAGACTTGCATTCTTCCCTGAAGTTTTTTCTGCATGTGTTTGGTGAGCGCAGTTTGAAGTGATGCAAGTAGAGAGGGCCAGAGCACTCTTCCCAGTGCTCCAGGTGGCACTGATTTTCAGAGCTCCACCTGCACTCATCTGTCAACCTTACTCCTCTGTGACATAGAGGCCAAAGAGGGTATCATTTTGTTGTATCTTTTAAATTTGATTTTGTATGTGTATGGAGGCTTTGCCTACTTGTGATCTGTACACCATATGGATGACATGCCCATAGAGGCCAGAACAGGGCCAGATCCTCTGGAACTGGAGGTACAGATGGATGTGAGCTACCATATAGATGCTCAGAATCATGCCCAGATCCTCTGGAAGAGCAACCAGTGATCTCATCTACTAAGTTATCTTCCCAGGCCCCTGGAAGAGGTTCTTGTTAAGGTACCCACTTAGGTCCTGCATTCTGTTCCCACCAAAGCAGTATTTAATTCATGATTATTTCTTTAACACATATTTGCACTTCATCTGAAAGGAGAACCAACTCTGGGAAGGCTGGGAAATTTGCAGAATCGGCAGTGGGACCCAGAAGACAGAGAATACCAAGATTTTCCTAGAGAATTTGGGGATCCTAGGAGGAGGCAGCATTTCTGGAAAGGTGCAGGCTTACAGGGGGATGCCCAAAACTTGAGAGAATGGGCTATTTTCAGTTTACTATGCTTTAAAGCTTGGAAAATCAGGAACCGCATAGAAGATTAACCTAATCTATTTCCTGCTGTGCTTCCCCTGAGACAGTCTCTGAAGGCATCACTGCCTGACTTCCATTAAGAGAGTCACTGTCTCTGGGCTGCTTCAGGTCCTGACTCTGTGAGACTGGTTTTGCAAGATATATTCTGAACAGCTTGGCAGCAAGCCCATCACTTTAGACATGGCCAAGAAAGAGAATGAGGCTTTGTTTGGTGATAAAATGAGATTGCAGCTACTGGGGGAAGTAGGAAAGGAGGGAATTTCTGATGAGCATTTTTAGCATGGTGTCCCAGGATCCCTAAAGCTTCAGCCTAGATGTGACTAATAGGATCAAACCCAGAAGTTTGGACATGCCTGGCTTAAGCTTTAAGTAAAATGTGGGGACAAGTGGCTTAGCACAGCAGCCTTGGGCTGGCTCAGGATCCTTCACCTAATGGGAAAAGGAGAGAATTCAAAATTTATGAATTACTCACCAGAGGTGCTTGATGCCTTAATTATGGAACTCACTAGCTGTTAAAAAGTCTAACTCTTTCAGAATGCACATGCTTGCTCTCGTCATTTTGTTTTGTGAATTAAGAGACAAAAGGCTCGGACTCAGTTACTAGGTCAAAATTACATAAGTGGTGAGAGGTAGAACTTGGATTAGACCTTGCAGCCAATGGCTTGGCTATGACAGGTTAACGCGAGCATCCATTTACTTCCTCCTTCACATCTCTTTCTCTTTCCATCTGTCTAGCACTGTGGATCTATCTGCAGGCTTCAGGAATGCCAGGAAAGTGCTCCCTTCCAGGGCGCTGTATCTCTAGGACTCATCTGACTTTGTATTCTAAAACAAAGTCTCCCTGAGTTTAGACCGCAGCACAGACTTGTCATCATCTTGCTTTGGCCTTCTAAGTATCTGGGGTTACAGACTTATTCCTCTATGCCTCACTATATTTTATTTTTGATTTTGGGGTAGGGTAGGAGACAGGTTCTCACTCTGGAGCCCTGGTTGACTTTGAACTCACGATCATCCTGCTTCATGCTCTTCTGGGTGCTAGGATTACAGGCTGTACCAGGCTTGCTTGCCTTGCCTTGTCTTCCTTCCTTCCTTCCTTCCTTCCTTCCTTCCTTCCTTCCTTTATCTCTTTTTTTCATTGTATCTTACTTCTTTATTATAATGATCTTGGAAAATGATTTAGTATAGTGACGCTCAAAATCAGTACTAATGTGGTAGGGCTAAGCAACTAGAACATGACTCAGAGATCAGACACAGTGAATGATTAAGAGCCATTTTATTGCCACAAAACAAAGCAGAAGAGGGGTTCTAAGACATACACAGGAAGAACAAGAGGCACTTTTGCTCTTCAATGATAAGGAGCTTATCTTGTATTGATGTGAGAAACATTTAATTTTCTGCTGACCACATGTAGAACTTAAATTGGTTTTCTTCTCTATGGCTAAATCATGGTGACCCTCAATCACTTTATATACACACACAGACAGACAGACAGATAGAAAGAAAGAGCAACAGAGAGACAAAGATAGAGAGAATAGTCTTGAGTATCTGTGGGAAAGGTATGATTACCAAGATATTGATGGGTTTTACTGGCAACAAGCTTTTTCTGACTAACCTTGCCCTATTTGTTAAAAGGGCTGATGGGTGTAGCATGTTGGCAGGGGTGATTTTAATATTCATAATTACTGCCAGTTTGCAACTGAGGTTGCAGGTCACTTCTCATGTACTAAGTAAAATATTGTTCTAACCCCTGTCACCACTGCAAGCATGTCCTTACTTCCGCACTTGTAACCCAGCTCAGGTTTACATTGGACTCTATGGTTTGCTCCCACCCCAGGGGAACTACTTATAACTCACTGTTAAAATTTGCCCCTGCATTTATAACTGTCACAGAGCCCTTCAAATTTTGGAGACTCCTCTCCCTGTCCCATCCCCAACTTCTACTGAGGATAACATTAGTTTTAAGTTCTTTCATAAACCTGACTGGGGGTGTCTAACACAATGCTGGGGATGGAGTGGAAATTAGTCATCAGTTCATGTACTCGAAAGAGAAATAGCATATCCACTCATAGTGTGGTGAGGAGCCCAACACATCCCATGCTGATTGAGAGAGGTGTCAAAGAAGGCTCTGCCACATCTGCCTGATAAGCTGAACACCTCTGAAAAGGGAGAAACAGCAGCTGCCTTGGCTTTCTGTCACTGTGTAACAAATCAGCCCCATATGTTGTCACACAAAACAATACCTGTTGAGCCTCCTTAATCTGAAATCTGTAATTGGAAATGCTCCATCATTGAAAAGTTTTTGAGTGTTGACATGATAACCAAAAATGGAAAAGTACACACCTGACTTTGTAACAAGCCCCAGTCAAAGACACATGCATTAAATATATGGTATATACTTACCTTATAGACTATGCTTATAGATTGTACACAAAACACTATGGCCTTTGTGTTTATCATGCATCTCAGAATCCTTTATGTGCAGATATTCTAAAAGTCTGAGAAGCAAATCAAAACACCTCGACTCATAAGCATTTCTTTTAAGAATCACCCAACCTGCAATTAACTAGGTCAAGAACACACAGTGTGAGCAGTAGGGAAGCTTGCTTGCCGTCAGCTGACAGTTGGACCTGAGTAGGATCTTCCACTTCTGAGATGGGTCATTTGTGTGGTGGCCATATGTCGATGGCTGTGGCCTGGAAGTGAGGGGCCATGGCTCTCTTCTGTAGATGTTAGACTGTGAGAGCCTCCAGTATGTTCCCCTCACAGTGTGGTGAGCTGTCAGCAGGAGCTGAGGGTCCAGAGAACCAGGCAGAGCTGCGCTGCCTTTGTGCTAATCCTTAAGCAGCAGCATCCTTTCTTCTCTGCCACGTATTATTCATGAAGTCCAACACAGAGCTGTGCTCCGTTACAAGGAGAGAACACAGAGCTCGTTCTTGGTGGGGAGTTGTCAGAATCAAACAGTCAGAAGAGCCGGTAGGATGGAAGACACCGATGCTGTCTTTAGAAATCACGGTCTCCAAGAGCCAGGGACAGCGGTGCACACCTGTAGTTCCAGTATGTGGGTCAAGATTTTAAGACTATGGAAGGCTAAATAGCGAGACCCTAAGACTCAGGCTCAAAAATAAAAAAATAAAATCTGCCACTGAGTTTAAGGAGATTGAGTGCAGAGGAGAGAAAAGGTTCCAAGAAGTGTCCCATGTTTTTGTTTCAGGATCTGTAATTTAGCTAAAAGGGATTGGCACTCCTATGAGCTGATGAACTGGTGCTAGAAAAGCTCACAGGAAATGCAGAGTACTTGCGGTAAGTCTATTGAAGGTTTTTATGATGGAGGCAGTCTAGCTGTTCTCATTTCACTCCGGTTACAACTTAGGTGCAATGAATGGAATTATGTTTTCATTCTAGTCTGGTTTGAGGAATCTGATGTCTCTTTTAATTGTAGAAGAAGCAGAAGAAGTCCAGAACTATTTGTGTAGAACTCATATGTTTATTTGTATATGGAGGTCCCTTCCAATGCCTTACAGGTTTTAAGTGTCTCCACAAGCCAACCAGCCCTGGCATAGCATAAAAGACAAGGGACTACACACCCAGCCTCTGGGATTGAGTCAACATTTGAGAGCATTCTTCTATTCTCGAGTTAGGACATAGAAGCTAAGGACCTTGAGTGCTCACGTCAAATGTGATGTATTAGGTGTGTGATGCTTACTCCTGCTTGTGACCCATATGGGGTTTATTCTGGCAGAAAGAAACCTTAGGTAATGGCCGATCCACCTTGTCTCATAGGGATTGTTCTCTTGTGACATGTGGACCAGATGATCAAGACCCTTTAAAATGGTTAAATATTATTCTCAAACATAAATCTTGCTTTTACTTTTAATATGGGAGAAAATATTAAACTGAAGACTAAAATGGGGATAGGCAAATGCCTTACCTGGGGAATGATAGATGTTCAGCCAAACTATTATTATATAGTCTATTTATTTGAGGAACTGTTTCCATTTAAGCAGTTACTGTGGCTCAATGGGGAGCTTCAGATCTCAGAGAAGTTGAATGCACCTGAATTCTGAGTAGGAAGCATTTGCACCTGGTTGGGATGACTGTGTTTGCATGCAGAGTAAATTTTATTGTAAGTATGTGATTTCCTTTCTTGGATCTTAACTACTGGAGAGTATGTATGCTCTTTCACTCCCCCATAAGGTTTTGATGTACCTGTCAATAGGCCAAGAGAATTAAAAATCTCATACATCATTTAAATATAAAATAGTTTTAATAAACCATAACTTTCTTGGAATTAGGTGCCAAACAACAAACTCTACATTTTACTTAATTTCATTTAAATTGCCAGAAAACAAACATTTATCAAGATACTACTCAGCTATCAGAAGCAACGAAATCATGCAATTTGCAGCCAAATTGATGGAACTAGAGAAGCTCATCCTGAGTGAGCTAACCCAGACTCAGAAGGATGCACATGGCATCTATTCACTTATAGTCGGATTTTAGCCATATAGTACAGGATAACTATACCACAATGAATGCACCAAAGGGAACATGAACATAGAGTTTTTTCCTGTCAGTGAGACATTTTGCCCTAGTGGTGCTGCCTTTTATGCCCCAGTGTATGAGGAGGTTCTTGGCTCTCATATGACTGCTGAACTGGGGCCGGGGACTGTTATGTAGGGGCACTCCACTCCAGAGGAGTGGGGGTAGAGGGTGGGAGGGTGGGACTGGGAGGGGTGGAAAGAGGGCACCATGATGGAGATGTAACCTGAAGTAATAAAAAAAAAAAGAGAGATTCCTCTGTTTCCAGTACTGCTTTACATGAAAGGCAGATGGCAGAAGAATAACCATTTGCTACCCTCCAGAAAATCTAAGTTGATTTGATAGAAAACTAAACATGTAAATGAATACAAACATGCATGCATGCACTAAGCCAGATCATTTGAGAAACCGAGAGGGGCTGTGCAGATCACACAACTTAGTAATAGGAATTGGCTTTGTCATCAGGAAGATGTCTCTGAAGGGTGCCTTCGATGAGGAAATGACTATTGATTACATTTCTACGAAGGATGTTTTGAGTTGGGAATGAGAGGGAGGGATAGAAACAAAAATACTGTTTTGTAGACATTGTACAAAAAGTGAGGGAAGGGAAAAGTTTGGACAGAGAGGTAGACAGGGATGAAATAAGCTTTGGCTATACAAATTTGTTTCAGTCCAGTGAGGAACTACAGGTTTTGAAATGAAGATAGTTCTGTTTGGAAAAGAATTTATAAATATCACTCTGGCTGGATGTCAAGAAAGACTATAGAAGATTTAGAATTAGAACAGAATTAGAAACAGGAGTAAGCTGTTAGTCCAGGGAACATACTGGTGGCTTAGTGCAGGATGTAGTGGTGAGGCGACAGTATGATTCCCACTAGGCTTTAGGAGCTGCAGTGGTAGACTTGACAAATGGTCTGGATGTTAAGCTTGAGCCAAATAATGGGAATAAGCACAGCTGTGTTGGCCTCCTCTGACCAAGTGGATGGTCAGAACATTGTCCAAAAAGAAAAAGAGTGGAGTAGAGGAGTTATAGGGACTGAATGTAGACCTCAATATTTGCTTAAGTTCAATTCAGGATTTGTTTTCTTTTATTTTTTTGAGATTATCATTCCATTATTTATCTCTTCTTATCCCTCCCTTCAAAAACCTCCTTATTCTCTTTTAAATTCACAGACTCTTTTTTTTATTAATTGTTGTTTCACACACACACATTCTCTCTCTCTCTCCTAATACATAAATATAACTTACCGAGTCTGTACAATACGACTTGTATGTATGTTATTTAACACCTGAGCGAAGACACTGACTGGAGGTAGAGATCAAGTCAGGAGTTATAGATTTGAGAGTGAGCCACCAGGAGAGGCAGGAAAACCAATGGACCTGCTGAGATCACCTAGGAAGTGAGGAAAGAGCCGGAGACAAGAGAACGAGGAAGCAAGTGCCAAAGCTCCTGAGTCACTTATGCTTAGAGGTATGACAGAGGATGAGGATATGGCAAGAGATGAGACAGAGCAGGCAGAATGAGGATATGACAAGAGATGA
>CAJQZJ010014563.1:6511745-6535428 GCA_907164525.1 Lophiomys imhausi | reverse complement strand
CAAGAGATGAGACAGAGCAGGCAGAATGAGGATATGACAAGAGATGAAACAGAGCAGGCAGGTCCAGCTCTTGGGAACCAGGAGAGAAAATCATCTCAAAAAAGCTATTTGCACAGAACATTTATGGGAACTGAGTATACAGTCCTTGTGTTCAGCAGTGTAAATACAACCTTGAGAAAAGCCAACCCAGTGGAGTGGAGAGAGTGCAAAATGCATAGTCTCAGTGTTGAAGGTTCTTAAGAAAGTTAGCAGAGATATGGGGAGAAGCTAGATGGAGATGCATGGTTAAATTAGGCTGTCACCATTTTAATATGGATAATAGTAAGGATAGGGCAAGACAGAAAGAGAGAGAGAGAGAGAGAGAGAGAGAGAGAGAGAGAGAGACAGACAGACAGACAGATAGAAAGACACAAGGAGACAGACACACAGAGAGACAGAAAGATACAAAGAGAGAATGCACACAGAAGTTATGATGCATATATGCAGGTTAGGCAAATAGATTAGATGATACAAAGATGAGATCACTTTTCCTTGTTTAAGTATATTTTCTTTATTTGCTTTAAGCGAGGTCAATGGTGAAAGTGGGAACTCAGCTAAACAGATAATAATGCAGAAGTCATGGCAGGTAAAGTTGGCCGTTGACTTGAGTTTTGAGGATTTAAATCAAAAGTAAAGCCAGTTGCTATGCCTGTGAATTATTCAAAGGATGACTCGGTGTAGAGTTTTACAAATTTATCCTATAAGTGGACAAATAAAGTATGTTCAGCTCTGTGGGCCATAGTTTCCATCCCACTATTAAGCCATTGTTGCATGAAAATATGGAAATGGATTAATGTTTTAAAGTCCAACAAAACTTGATATTTAAAACTGGCAGAGGTCTGTGTGTGGGCTGAGACAATAGTTTAGTGACATCTGGCTTAATTTCTTGGGTAGACATGTGGTAACAGAAGATATGGGGACATCTGTAGTACGTCCTCCCCAAAACGATGAGAGACACGTATAAAATATTCATGTAAGTGTGTTTTATCACAGGCTTTATGTTGGCCAAAGGGGGAAGTGTAGGAGAATAAAGAAACAGGCAAGGAAGAGGAGTAGGATCAAGGATTCTCTGTCCCAGTGACATCATTACTCTCCACTGGGGGGATCACTGTTGAGAGAGCTGTAGGATGGTTCACGTGCACACTGGACAAATGAGATGTTCTGTTATACCAAAGAAGCTCAGCCAAAGTCCAGAGCTCCAGGGGAATCATGTGATGGTAGAATATGGCTCCTTCTGCTGTGGAGACTGTTCTTCCTAAGTCGGTGGATGGGGCCATTGCCACTGTATGAAGGCTGGGATCTCTCAGGACAGTGATCTACTTTATCCATAGGGAGGGACTTGGCATGTGACAGTCAGGAGAGCTAGGCAAGGAGAGACTCTAGCTCACTGCTCCATCTGTGGGTATGTAGATGGAATCTTTTCAATTCCTTTATTTTCAATACAGCCTTAACAATCTTCCTTCCTTTCCCTTCTCTTTCCTTGTCGTCTCCTCACCTTTTCTCTCCTTCCACAAAATAAAAATGTCTTTGCCTTAAGGAGAGAAGCTTGTGTTGCAATCTAGACACCTGAGGCCATTTACTGGTGAGTCAAATCTCTGATAAATTCATGCAAAGTAAAGCGACAAAATAGGAAAGCACTCTATGGCAGGTGACACTAAGGGCGGCATGGGAAGTGCAAAATGGCTTTTGTTCCCCTCTTTCCTTGCACCTCTTGTCTTGTTTGCCCTTTCTCCACCTCCAAAGCATTCTCAAAGGGAGCTGAGACATTTCCAGTATGCAGCTTTTCTATAGGGCATGAACATGGAGGTTGGCAGTGAAAGCTGGCCAGTGTGCTAAAAGTGAGGTGGATTGTATATGTCCCAGAACTCTTTAACTTTCTTCAAGACATTTAGATATCTGCATACTACTGCAAATGATCAGGATGTCTTTGCATTGAGAGGAGTGGTGCATGTTGGAATCTGGACACCTGAAGGCATTTGTTCTGGTAGATTAAATCTCTGATAAATCCATGCATATTAGGACACCACAAGTGGAGGGTACTGAGCAACAGACACCGAAGGCATCATGGGAAATGAGAACTGACTTCTGTTCCCTTATGAATGGAGTATCTAAACTTGGCATTTCCTTTGCTAACAAAAAAGAAGAAAGGAGAATAATAGGATATGATAAAATGATATGGGACAAGAGGGGAATGGAAAAGAGTACATATTAATAAAAATTTAATTGTATAATTACTCTCTTAGTTTGGATGACTGCCTTACTTGCTCTCTGTTTGGGTGGGTAATTTTTTATGAGCAATTATTGTGAAATTTTATGTACTCTTTTGCGGGCTATGGGCAAAGGCATAATGGAACTTAAAACTGCACACAAAGCTTCAGGCTCTATTCAAACACCTGCTACTAGACTCAGAATTTCCAGAGAACTACTAAGCCATTTTCATTCTGTAATTTTCTCGTAGTGCATGTGTGTGTGTGTGTGTGTGTGTGCTTGCTACATTTGGAAAAGGTTCCAGAATTGTGCCAAACATGACTAGGAACCAATTTAAATAATTTTGGAGGACTGCCTAGAGGGAGTGGGGTGTGGGGTGGGGAATCTCCTAGAACTGCAGAGGTAAGCAGGCTGTTCTGACACTCAT
Source organism: Lophiomys imhausi (assembly GCA_907164525.1). Taxonomy (NCBI): domain Eukaryota; kingdom Metazoa; phylum Chordata; class Mammalia; order Rodentia; family Muridae; genus Lophiomys; species Lophiomys imhausi. Next base: position 6,532,754 of record CAJQZJ010014563.1, on the reverse strand, counting down.
TTGGAACACCATGTCAGTAACACTATCATCATGGAAGGAAAACAATTTTCATTTAAAATTTAACTGACATCTGCAATCAGTTCCCTACAAAGAAAAGGGATCAATAAATGGATTCTAAGAAATTGTCAGCTTTTGAAATTCAAAAGATGACTTAAATCTCCTGCAAATAAGTTAAGTGATTTTTTGGCATACATTAAAAATAAGTTAGACACATCCATGTAAATAGCAAAAACAATAATTTAACATCCTCTTATTTCTCACCAATTTTTTCTTTTCCATTTGCTGGGCATTTACTCTAGATTTGGGGGCAAAACAGTAACTGAAACATAAGTCCCTTCTCTGCTAGTGAGGAGAGAAAGATGTATTTATAAATGAAGAAGAGAGGGCTAGGGGTATGGCTGGTGGAAATGCTGCTTAGTGTGTGCAAGTTCCTAGTACCACAAGAAGAAAAAAGAGAAACAAAGACTTAGGGATAAGCTAGCTAGAAAAATGGGTAAAGCATGCTGAGATGGGGAGTTAGAGTTCTTAGAGTAATGCCAAGGGAAGTGCTTCTTTCAGCCACCATGTCCTTTCAGGATAGGAGGGATAAGTAAGATGTAAGAATGGGCTGTCTAGGGAGAGGCAACCGTGGATGCGCAAGCACCATCCCTGTAGCATGTCCCTGTGGCTTTGCAGAGCAGCAGGGAGACCCCATGACTGGGGAGGGTTAGGTAAGAGTAGTAAGATATGATGAAGGAAGGAAGTGCAGCGAGTATGCACTTCCATTCTTGAAATGTTCACTCTGTCTATCTTAGACGGAATGGCCTAACCTGGCTTCTGTTCCAACATCTCATTATGGATCAAATGTCAAGATATGACTAGACTTTTGGTCAGCTGGAGATGCAAGCCAGAAGGCCTAGTAAGAGCCCATGGAATCTGTACAAGTGAGAAGCAATTAGTCTTAGATTTCGGTGTGGTCATGGAAGCTGAACTACTAGATTTGTCCACAGATTGAATGTATGAAGTAAGAAAAACAGAAGAAATGAGGATGGGTTAAGCCTTGAGACCTGAACTACATCAAGGGAGGAATTGCAATTAATTTTCCTAGGGAAGAACTGGGGAGTTTGAGGATTGTTAGCAGGATCAAGGCTTCAGTTTTGCACTTGCTGCATTTGAGCTGCCTTCTAAACATGCAAGAAGATAGTCTGTGCCAGCTACTTTTTATGTCAACTCCACACAAGCTGGAACCATCTGTGAGGAGGAAACTTTAGATGAGAAGTTGTCTCCATAAGATCCAGTTCTAGGCAAGCCAGTAGGGCATTTTCTCAGTGATTTGATATGGGAAGGCCCAGCCCATTGTGGGGGATACCACTCCCCTGGGCAGGTGGTCCAGGCTGCTATAAGAAAGCAGGCTCAGCAAACCATGAGGAGTGAGCCAGTAAACAGCACTCCTCCATGGCCTCTACATTAGCTCTTGCCTCCAGATTCCTGCCCTGTCTGAGTTCCTGTCCTGACTTCCTTTGGTGATGATTAATGATGTGGACCTGTAAGCAAACTAAACCTCATTTTTCTGGAGGTGCTTTTGGTTATAGTGTTTCATAACACCAATAAAAACCATAAATAAGACACAGTTGTATTAGAAATTATATACATGTGCCTGGAAGTCCAAAGGACGTCTAGCCTTCAGCTGCTGCCGTGAGAACCAACATCATAGTGATACTGTCTGAGCTCAGCACACTGGAGGAAGATGTGTGTAGAGTAAAAGAGAATGCCAAGACAGTGAAGATGGAGAAGAGCATTGGCCTTGTCAGCCTGGAGGTTGGTAAAGAAGAGGAAAGATGAAGAACTTGATCTTAGAGATAGCTAAAAAGAATTGAAGGGGAGACATTTGTAACCACTAGCAAATGCAATTTAATTTTCTTATATGAGGAAAAGAGAACTGGAACAGCAATGGGAAGTGAAGTTTTGTCAAGACACTTACATATTTACAGAAAAAATGACATCACATTTGTTAATGATCTCTTGGAGAGGGAGAGGGTGACATAAGGAAGAGAGGCAGGAGCATTTCCAGCTCTATTTGTGAGTAGGTGAGAAGGTCAGAGATATGGTGCATAGAGGAATTGGCCACTCCTACCCAGGAGTTTATGAACCTATTGTGTGATACTTGAAGAAAAGACTTTGTCCTTAAGTCCTGCTTTTGGGTGAGGGATAGAAGTATTGAAGTTTATCCAAGCTACTTTCAGATGGCTTCTGTGGATTTAGAAATTACAAAAGAATAGCATGAAGTGTAAAGTCAAATACATTATCTACCAATGAACTTGAGGTAATACTATATCTGACATTATGCTTGGTTGACTGTGAAGGTAAGTAGATGGGTGGTGATAGTGTCCTTCTATGGAGTCTCCTATGTTCAGTATCATTTTGTTTTCTGCCACCCAGGATTCAGTTATTAATATAGCCTCATGTCCGAGATGCCTATCTCTCCATCTTTCTTGATTTTTACATTTCAATGTTCTGAAAAAGGAGATAAAAGTAGATTTAATGATGATGAGGAAGAGATGTGGATCTGGAAAGTGCTTGTATAGAGGTTTGACTTATAAAGGTTTTTAAAACATTTAAGATTTTAACTAGGAATTGTAATATAGTAGTTTCTGTTCATCCATGAAAACTCCCAGGATCCCCCATGCCTCAAATCTTAGGGCTAAACCTTGTTATTCCATGTAATTAATGCCATAATTCAGATAGCTACTATGTGACTGGATTTTCAGGTAGTTACTCTTACATAGATATGCTAGACCAAAGAACAATCTTGCCCTAGATGAGACTGAATGGGATGGCTCAGTATTTCGCCTTACCACTCAGAATGATAAGCAGCTTAGAGCATATGAACTGTTTATTTCCTGGGTGTTCCATCAAAATATTTTTGGGCCCTACTTGATCAAAGGGTAGTTGAAATCATGGAAATTAAACATAAGTGTAATAGAAGACTACTGAACCCACATAACTAGTTTAACTTCACTTTGGTACCACCACACTGCTTCATAGATAATGTAGCTACTGTTGATATGTGTAAATTCTTTTCTTCTGTCTGTTATAACATTCTTGTCATTTATTTCAACTATCATCACCTAATGTAATGGTGCTACTATTTTGAACACATTGTTGGCAGTTGGATGAAATGAATCAGAAAATAAAAGATTTCGTTTCGTCCAAATTTCTTTCCTTATGTGCTCTTTCTAGGCACATCTGAGTTTCTTATTAGTATCATTGTCTTTTTGTCTGAAAACTTTTAATATTTCTTACAAGTCAAGCCTACTGGTGAAACCAGTTTTTGTTTATCTGAGAAATACTCTATTCCTCCTGTATTCTGGAAGAATGATTTCACACCAGGATGTAGAATTCTGTGATTCACCCACTTCGTAGTTGCCCTGATGGTTGCAAAGTGAAATCCAGCAAAATTTCTGTTCTTCCTATTGCATGACAAGACGTTTTCTGTCTGTTCCTTCAAAAATTCTTTCTGTCACCGACTTTCATTCATTTTGTGGTGCTGGGAATTGCATCTTGTCTTCTGTTTCCTGCAGCTTGAATATGGTGTGCCCAGAACAGGGTTTTGTGTATTTCTTGTGCTTTGTGTTCTCTGTGCTTCCTGGGAGGAACCATAATTTAATGTTTGACACTATTTTGAAGGTCCTTAGTCATTATATCTTCAAATATTTCTTCCTTTCCTTTTCTCCCCCTTTTCCCTTTGTTAAGGTATAGCATACCATTGTGTATGTTATGGCTTTTGTAATGATGTCATGGTCTCTGCCAGTTCCTCTTGACATATCTTTAAGACCTCTAATTCTTTCTCTGTCACATCCTGTCTCATGATGAATCTATGGAACTCCCTCCATCCTTAACTTTTTAATGTCATTTAAAAATCTTCAGCTCTTTTCCTGAGTTTTCATTCTCTGCTTTCTTTACTCTTCTCTCATTTATTTTTAATTGAAAAATTTAAAATTAAAATATAATTACATCATCTGGCTTTTCACTGTCATTCCCTATCTCTCTCACTTCTTGTTCACTTTCTTTCGCTGGAGTCCTCAGAATCTTATTGGCAGTTATTTAAAAACTCAAAACCTATAAATCTAAAACCTCTGCCAAACTTGCTCTTGTTCTAATGTTTCAGTTATCTATTTAGAATACACACACACACACACACACACACACACACACACACACACAGGATTGCTTTCATCATAATGTTGCCCCTTAGAATGCCCTGTAGTTTTGTTTGTTGGACAGGTGGGTATGCTATATTGGATAAAAGGAACCAAATTACACAGGCTACAAGTATGATATTTTATGTCTGTCAGTCTAAGAGTTAAGCTGACAGTTTTCAATTGGTCATGCTACTAATGTCAGAGTTTCTAGTGGCATTTCAAGTGTCCTCTGCTGTGTCTAGGTTTCCCCGAGGCTCTTTTGTCAGTAGAGTCAGAACCTGGCAGCTTTCTCAGTTGTAATGTCCTGTGTATGGGGCAATTATTGATGTAATGCAAGGTGTGTAAGGAACAGAAACTCTTTTCATCTTCCTTGGGACTGTGTCCACAGGCTGTAACCTTCAAAAGCCCATCTCCACACTTGCCCCCTTTACTCCTTTGATGGCACGGGAAGGCTTAAATTACCTAAAGTTGGGTGTTTTCTTTCTCTCTTGTTTGTAAGACTGTGTTAAAACTTATGTAGCTCAGTTATGTTAAAATAATTTCTCTGTTGAGGGTTGAAGCCACTTGGGTTTTCCCTTGTTTGTGCTACCATGTCTATTATTTTTCATCCTTGTTCAACTCTGTTTAGTAGTCATGTTGGTGAGACTTTGTGGATGTTGTATCTGACATTCCTAGGAGACACAATCTCTCAAGAAACTCCTTAATTATCTGGTTCTTACTATCTCTCTGCCTCCTCTTCTGCAAGTATCCCTAAGCCTTATGTGGAGGGGTTGTTTTGTAGATGTACCGTTGGGACTTGAATCCACAACTCTGCATTTTGATTGGTTGCGGTGTTCTGTAATGGTCTCATGTAATAAAGAGAAGTTTCCTTGATGAGAGGCTAGGACTACACTTATCTGTGGGTACACAAAGAACTATAGGCTGAGAATGTGTAGTGCATTACTAAGGACTTTTAGAATGCAGATCAGCCTGGCACAAGGCAGCGTCCTGGGAAACAGATGTAATTGGTAAAGCCTGGGATACTGAGAAAAAGGGTTTCTGGACACTGCCTCTCATCAAAAGATGTTGAAAGGAGCCAAAATGGGCAAAGCCCAGTTGAAGTCAAGGCTCCTAGAGAGAAAGGCAGACAGCGCCCTATGGATGCGCATGGGCAAGGACCTCAAAAGAGCTATGAAAGGCCGGGCAAACCGTCAAAGAGCACAAGAAAGGACCAGACCCCAAGAAAGACCTCAAGAACCATGCCACATTTAGGCTCAAAAGAGAAATAGCCCCACATGAGAGAGGAACCCTGTCTAAGAGAAGCCCAAGACAGAAAAGAAACACAGGTGTGAAGACATATACGCCAGCTGCTTGCACTTAGGGCGTGCTGACAGAAAAAGCCTTGGAAGGGGGCTGTGGTTATGAGGCAGCCCAGGAAGGCTGGCGGAAAAGATGTGGCATAGAACCTGCTGCGAGGAAGTTTATGAAAACTGGGCACTGAAGCGTCTGTCCGTGGGGCCGAGGGATGCTGAGTGAGTGAACGAGGCTCAAGGAGACAAGTGGAGCTCTGAGGCCACTGCTACGACCTCAAAAACAGACAAGAGGTTAAACCCTGTCATGTGAGGGCATGATGGTAGGCCCAGACAAGTGAATTAGCCCTGGCAAGGTCTTAAAGCTAAGGTAAGGCTGCGAGAGCGAAGACTACGCTGCACAGCATAGCACCTGCCTTGAGGGGCTCAGCGAGTTCAAATGGTGGCCTGAGCGTCCATGGACAGTTTTGGCTGACTGAAGTCGCCCCCAAGCTGAGAGGTTGAAGAGAGCTGGTCGCAAGAGCCGATAATCTATGCTAGCCCCTGCCTGAGCCTGAGGAGAAAGCCTCAAACCTAAATTGAATTGAGGCGAGACTGCCATAACAATGTAGAGCCAGAATGTTGATGCTGTTTGAGGTGTGCCTGCAGATAGAAGACTGACAAGTTGCCCTAAGGACCCATGGCTTGGTATCATTTCAAAAGGGTTTAGGTGTTGTTAGGTATTAGGTGTTTATAGATTATAGGTGTTTATTAGGTATTATTAAATATAGATTAATAAAATATTTGGTTACAGAGTGGAAGAAATACTCTTCCCCAGACAAGAGCATATCCAATACCAAACAGTCATCCCAGAAAGCATACACACAAGCAGCATTGTAGACACTGAGCGGGTTATATTTATGTATTTAGGAATCTGTATCTATATCTGTACACATATACACATACATATACGTATATAACAACACTAATGTTCAAAGAGACCATGAATTTGATAGAAAAAAAGAAGGGCTTTATGGAAGGGTTTAGAGGTAGGCAATGGAAGGGGGAAGTGATGACTTATAATCTCAAAGTGATTTATAATCTCAAAAATAATAAAAGAAATATTAAAAATGGGAAAATAATTTTGAGGGCAGCCTTATGAGAAGAAAAGAAAGATCTGTAATCATTCTAAAATAGCTAGCCCTCCTCTTCCTTCATCTGAAGGATGGGGACATTTTTCTCTGATCAGGTCTCTGATACTTTGGTAAGATTCTAAGTGTTAAAATTCACAAAATCACCTCTCCTTCATCCCCCACCAAAGAGTACACCCAATATTTTTTTTTGTCTTTTCCATTAGGCCATGCTAATTCTCCAGAAATTAGTCAACATGATTCAACCCAGTTTTTTTTGTTTGTTTGTTTTGTTTTGTTTTATCTTGAACTCCGGCGGCTTCTGCACCTGCTAAACTCCAACTCTCTGGCCTTACCCGTGTGTCAGTTCTCAGTTTCTTCAGGCTTTTCTTGGTGTGAAGGTGGGAGTGACAGTCTCCAAGCTCTTTATGTAATGTCACACTAAAAATCAAGAGTCTCAAGGTTTATTTATTGGAAATGACTCTGGACAAGTCATTAGCTTAAAATTTAACCAAGGAGAGAAGTCAGAACTAAGGGGCCTGTTAAGCAAAAGAGAAACAAATAGCCGAGAGGACTATGTATAGGAAGGAGAAATTCTTCTGCTTTGACTGTGGCTCCCCGTCGTGATCTGACTTCTCTCCTACTCTTACCTCTTTCTTGCTCTTTCATCTTATCCACTTTTTCTTCTCCTCTTCCCCCTTCCTTTATTCTACAGTCTGGCTATCGGGCCTTGCTATTTCCTCATCTTCTTTATCCATTTTCAATGCTGTGGATTGAACCCAGGATTTCACACTTGCTAGATAAGCAGGCACTATGAACTACAGCCCCTGCCCTTTCCTACATTTATTTTGAGATGGAACCTAAGTTGTCTACATTAGCCTTGAACATGTGATCTTTCTGGCAGTCTGGCAGCCATTAGTATGAGGAAGGCAGTTTGTTCCATACTGGGTCCTCTGGAGGGTCAGACAGAGGCAGCATGTTGGCGTCAACTGAAGGCTCACACTGCAGGCTGTCCCAAACATTTAGCATGACAAGTCATGTAGACTTTAAATATTTAAAATGTCTTAAATCACTTATTTAGCATAGATTTTATACTTAAAACCTAACTACTTAATGTATAAAATGTCATGAGTTTGGAGGTTAATGAACTTTGGTAAAACTATGTCCTCAATCTTGCCATAAACACGCATTACCTTTGAAATGAGGATTCTTGCATAATCCTCACTATCTGTCTGGCTTTGGCTGACAATAAGGCAGATGGAGAAGAGCATAGACTTCATGGGATGTCTCTGGTGGCTCCTGCTTGAATCCTTGGAGAATGCTGATTTGATCACTTGCCAAGTGCTGACCATGGCTATTTTTGGAAATGGCTTGGAAGCAATGGACTGCCTCTACCCCTCACTATGTTCGGAGTTTATGGTTTTTATTGTTTTTAATATGCTTTGCTTATACTCTTGTGAACTGTTTGAGACTTCCTTAATTTTCACAGGGCTCTAGCTCTAGAGTGAATATGTAAGCCCCTCTTTTCAGTGGGAAGTTATTTAGAAACAATTGCAGCCTGCAGAGTCAGCCTTTCAGGTTTCTGAAGTGGCATTCTCTGGAGTTCTATGAGCCTTCATGGAGGTGAGCTGCCTGTGGGATGATGGACAGAATCATAAGTGGTGTGGACAGTGACGAAACAGGAGCCTCCTCAAGTGGGTGATTCTGTCCATAATCTTAATAAGGACATGCAAATGTCATTATATTCAAAGTTACCAGAAGAGACTGAATTACTACGGCCTGAAACCTAAAAATTCCAGGGAATTGTTATACAACCATTGGTCCTCAAGGGATGCTGGAATTGAGTTAGAAGACCGAGGCTGCAGTTTTACTCAGTTCCACTCTCATATTATTTGCTGAATTTCCAAGAAATCTTTAAACATAATACAAAGTACCCAGGAGCCTTTAATAAGGGAATAGTGGAAAGGGAAGACACTGCATTGACCTTGGGTGGTAGGTGGAGTCATACCTAGCAAAGGGTATAAAATATCAAGACGTAGAACCTTTTCAAAGACTGTGCAAGGGCCTGGATTAGAAGAGGGAGTACAGAAGTGAAGTGTCCCAGGGAAGTGAGAAGACGGAAGTGAATTAGACTGATTTTACCTTTGCTTAGTGGAAGGTAACATGGTAGGAAAATGTAACTAGAGGCCTTTTTTCTCTGTGTCTCAGGCTTAATTAGCTTCAGAGGCATAAGATTCAGAATCCAGAGTTCTGTATAATGAAAACTAGTTGTTCTGTTTCTTATCTAAGTATGGACAAGTTACTTAACCACTCAGTTCCTTGGGACATTGTGAGAAGTCAATGGATGAGTAACTACAAAGCTCTTTAGAGTATTCCCTGGCATGTTGTAAACACTAATTTCTGTACACAGACTATATTACACAGGGTAGCTGGCTCCCATGTGTTGCAAGGATGGAGCCATCTGTTACTTGTGAGCAAAAGTAGAGTTTCATTCTCTCCCTATGGAAGTTTTTGAAAACAGTATCAGGAAAAAAAATTACTAAGTTGTACAGTTTGTGAGGACAGGGAACCAAGTTGACTGTTGACTCTACTTGGTATATAGTAATCAATTAGAGACTACTTGTATAGTGTTTTCAGGGCTTTGCATGGTGTCTACCTGCAACTACTCTATAGTAGCTGTTCTCACTGCCTTGGTGAAAATATACAGGGCATCCACACTGCAGCCATGGGTTGCTTCTAGATTCAAGAATACTGTTCTATTTTATTTATCCCACTGTGATAAATTCTGGCAAATGTGACTTAGGGGAAAGGGTTTATTTTATTTTATTGAAAATAGATTCTTCTCTCATACACTACATCTTGACCTTAGTTTTCACTCCCTTTACCCCTCCTAGCTTCCCCCACCTCTGCTCTTCTAAGGTGTACTACCCTGTATTTCCCTTTGGAAAAGAACAGGCCTCCAAGAGACAACAATCAAACCCAACAAAATAAGATACAATAATACAAGACAAAAGCCTTCATGTTGAAGCTAGAAAGGTAACCCAATAGTAGGAAAAGTGTCCCAAGAGCAGGCAAAAGAATCAGAGACACCCACTTCCACTGTTAGGAGTCCTACAAAAAACACCAGGCTAACAGCCATAACATATATGCAGAAGATTTGGTGCAGACCCAAGCAGGTCCCATGCTTGCAGCATTAGTCTCTGTGAGACCATATGAGCCCTGCTCAGTTGATTCAGTGGGCCTTGTTTTCCTAGTGTCCTCCTACAGTCTTTCATCCCCATTTCCATGGGGTCCTTGAACTCTGAGAAGAGGAATCTGATGGAGACCTCCCAATTATACACTCTCATAATGCTTGGCTGTGGGTCTCTGCATCTGCTCCCAATGCTGCAGCAGCAGGCCTCTCTGATGATGACTGGATGAGGCCCCAATCTATGACTACAGCAGAATATCATTAATAATCATTTCATTGAATTTTTTTTCTTATGCAAATATCCATCTTTAGTCAGAGCACCAGACAATTTATACTCCAAAGGTCAAGAAAAACCGCCTGAGTAAAATTCTCATGAGTTCAAGCTGTATACAATTACAGGGACAAGCCACATGTGCCAAAACCATGTTTTTTCCATTGAGGGGTATACACAAATAACAATAGCCAGTTGTACTGAATAATCTATAGTAAACTCACTCCTAACCACTACACCTGGGAGAGGCATGAACGTGTATTCCAAGAACAATTCTGTGTTTTGAAGAAACTGAGTAAACAAGGCTATTGTCTTTGTTTCTTACAAGCATTCAGAAATCCTCTGGTACAACCCCATTCTTGCACCATGTTCCAACAGATGTCTTTCCTTTTCCTTTTTCTTTTTTTTTGATAATTTATTTTTTATTTCTTCAAGTTACATCTCAATCACAATCCCCTCCCTACTCCCACTTCCAGACCCACCCTTCCACCCTCTTCCCCCTCAACCCCCATCCTCTACCCCCCTTTTTTTAGTTTAAGGTATATCTTTTTCCCCTCAACAGCTCCCCCCTTTCAGTCCAACAAATGGCTCTTTGTCTTATAATAATAAATACAATACAAAACAACAGAAATAAATAGGCCACAATGGTTGAACTAGTGGCAAGCCTATGCCTTGGCAAGAAAAACCCCTTGCTTTCAACTGTAGACAGAATGCTGTCCAAAAAGGACAAAACTTGGAAGCAGGCAAGTCGACAGCCTAGCTCTGCCAAGAGAGGGTAGGTAAGTCCTTCATAATTCCTGCTCTACAATCAATGTCTGTCAGAGAAACAGGGCCAAATGGCTGAAGATTGATGCTGTAATGTATGGAGAGAAAATGGGAACTGTCCAGGCAGCAACTGGTATGTCATTTCTTAGTTTTGGAAGCTGCAGACCCTGCACTTCCTATATAATCATATATGTTTATCCCTCTCAGGTCTCTGACATGGTTGAAGAACAGATAGCTAGAGACTCATAGTTAAATTTTGAGTTGTTTAGGAATCAAGAGGCTGTTCTGGATCTAAGAAGATGTTTTTAAAATTGTGAGGCAAGTTAGTATGAAAGTTGAGTTAGATATAGAACTTTAAACTCATGGCATGGTTAGATAGTAGAATGTTAAAGTCAGGTGCCAAATACATATGGACTGGACATTGGGAATGTATCCTAAGCCATATAACTCTCATAATTGTGGCCTATTTATTTCTGTTGTTTTGTATTGTATTTATTGTTATAAGAGAAATTGTTTTTGGTCAGTTGTGCTTGCTTCTACCTTAAGTCTCCAGGCTATTCAGTCTCTGTTTCATGGCCATTCAGGCAGTGTAAAGTGTAGTCTTCCTCTCATGGCATGGGCCTCAAGTTAAACCAGAAATTGGTTGGCCACTCCCGCAAGTTCTGTGCCCCTACAACCCCAGCACATCTTGCAGAGAGGGCGGATTGTAGGTTGGTGGTTTTCTGCTGTGTTGGTGTCCAGGTTTCTCTTTCAGTAGCTGGCAGAATACCTTTCCACACCATAGAGACTAGAATGTAGATGCGAAAGCTCTGTGCAGGCACCATCTCCACCTCTCTGTGTTCGATGAGCTGTGTGGATGTTTTTCTCAACAATATGACCTCATTGTCAGTTTTTGGAGATTGGTCTTCTATCCTAGCATCAGCCTGGTTGCTTAGAGATCTCCATGGAAACCCCTTTGCCAACAATTCAACCACATGAAATGTAGTCCCACCACTGGAAGCCTTGCCTAGCCACGAAAGATGGCCAATTCAGACTCTGTAGCCTCCATTACTAGGAGTCCTCACTAGGTTCATGGAAAGGCTTATTTGAACTCATGGTTCCAGGGTACAGTTAATAATAGGACGGAGGTCAAGGCAATAAGACCTTGAAGTGGCTACTCATACATAGCACATTCACAATCAAGAGCAAAGAATAATGATCACATGCATGCTTACTTGGTTGTTCCTACTCAGCTCAGTTTCCCCACTCTTGTAAAACTCAGGAACTCCTACTTAGGAAATGGTGCCATGCACACTGGCTGAGCCTTCGAATATACTTTAACTTAATTAAGACAGATAATTAATAGACACACCTATAAGCCAAAACAATGTGGACAATCCCTCATTGAGATTCTTCCCAGTTGATTCTAGGTTTTGCCAAGTTTACAAAAACTCCATCTACCACAGCTGCTGCTCAGCCCAAGCCCTCCTCTGCTGGGCTCACCACATCCCTCAATACTGCTCTCTTTTCATTGTCATTCTTCAGTGATGGTATGCACCTATGCACTGTAAGTTTGTTCTAGCTCCAAACTTCCTCTCACTTTCCCCTCTTCCCACAAATTTGGGGTATGCTTCATCTTGTGGAGGCAATAGACTAAAACTCTAGAGTACCTTACAGATCATTGTGCTGGGATATCAAGCCCAGAAAGTAGCTTGCTTCTCATGGAGACCCAAGACAAACTTGTGGCATTGTTGGACATAGCACTATGTCCGTGGGGCTCAGATGATTTGTACACCTTTATTTCATACTGACAGACACCACTGTCTTGGTGAAGACAAAGGGTTTCAGGACTGCATTGTAGAGTTGCTTGTGTTCTGAACTGTCCACATATCACTTTCCTTCACATGGTTTCCTGCCCCAGGAATGAAGAAGGGCACCTCAGCTAAATATTTAGTAAAGTGACTGAAGTAGGCATGGTAAAACCACAAACAGCTTTGTTATTCTCTCACACTGCCTCCACTTCTGTTCGGCCCATTATCTATCTCCCAAGGGGTTTTAACTAGGGAAGACGCTGTAGCTTCTCTAGTATACTGTGCATGACCAATTTGTCTGTCTTCACATAGTAAGAGGCTGAGTCCATTTTATTTAAAGTTTCCTTTCAAGTCTCAGTTGTTTCTGCTCAGGCCTGATTCTGCTTGCTGGCCTGATTCTGCTTACTTACTTGGGTGGGTCTCATCTTTCCCTTTACTGTTCTTCGAATTGTCCTCTTCCATGTACATGAGCTAGCACCTTCTTTCTCCTGTGTTTGGCCTTGGAAAAGGGATTCCTTCTTTCCTGTCAACATTCATGTTCTCCAGGAGAGCAATGTATATTATTAACTTCTGAGTAAACTCTTCAGTGCTTCACTATCTTGAGCGTTCCTTGTTATACAAAAGGCACTGATTTTGATGGAAACAGTTTTATTTTTTCTTTGACTAATTTGGCTTTGCTGTCATAACTAAAACAAACAACCCCCTCCCACAAAGTAGCTTAACCCAAGATGACAGACCCTATGTACCATATGTTTCCTTCTGAGATTTATAGTTGTATCACTTACATTTATTGAATTAATGTATACTTTAAGGCACTATTTTGCATATGTTGTGTTTAGGTATTTATTTGTTACAAAGACTGTTGAATTATATTCCCATTGAATGGTCTTGGCACAGATGATGATATCAGTTGGCTATAAATGTGAGGACTTATTACTGACCTGGCTCTCTTTCACTGATGTAGAGGTGTATTCTTTTGCTGGTACTAAATACTTCTCAGCTCTGCAGAAAGTGCTGGTATTAGGAAAGCGAATCTTCCAACTTGATTTTTCATTCTTAATATTGTTTTGTGATTCACTACTTTAAACTTTCACATGCATTTGGGGTTTAGAGACATCAGTCCCTAGCCAGTTGTTGTGATGCACACCTTTAAACCTTTAATCCCAGCACTTGGGAGGCAGAGGCAGGCAGATCTCTGTGAGTTCAAGGCCAGCCTGATCTACAGAGTGAGTCCAGGACAGCCAGAGCTGTTACACAGAAGAACCCTGTCTCAAAAAGCCAAAAAAAAAAAAAAAAGGAAAGATCACTCCCTGAGTAAGAAGAACCTGGAAGATGAAGGAAGAAGCTGTAATCTTTTTTTTTAAATGTTTATTTATTACTTCAGGTTACATCTCCATCACAGTGTCCTCTTTCCACCCCTCCCAGTCCTGCCCTCCCACCCTCTACCCCTATGACTTCTAACCCACTCTTCCAGAGTGGAGTGTCCCTACATAACAGTCCCCCACCCCAGTTCAGCAGTCATATGAGGGCCAAGAGCATCCTCATATACTGGGGGGCTACAAGGCAGCACCACTAGGGAAAAGTGTCTCATGGACAGGTAACAAAGTCTATGTTCCTGTTCCCTTTGGTGCATTGGCTGTAGTATAGTTATCCTGTACTATATGGCTAAAATATGATTATAAGTGAATAGATGCCATGTGCATCCTTCTGAGTCTGGGTTAGCTCACTCAGGATGAGCTTCTCTAGTCCCATCCATTTGGCTGCAAATTGCGTAATTTCATTTTTTCTGATGGCTGAATAGTATTCCATTCCATAGGTGAGGAAACATCCTTGTGGTTTGGTGAGGAATCATTTGGATGTATACCCAGAAGTGGTATGGCTGGGTCTTGAGGTAGATCCATTCCAAGTATTCTAAGATATTGCCAGACTGATTTCCATAGTGGTTGTACAAGTTTGCACTTCCATCAGCAATGGAGGAGTATTCCCTTTCTCCACAACCTTGCTAACATGTGGTGTCATTTGAGCTTTTGATCTTAGCCATTCTGACAGGTGTGAAATGGAATCTCAGAGTCATCATAAGTTGCATTTCTCTGGTGATTAAGGATGCTGAGCATTTCTTCAAGTGTCTCTCAGCCATTCAGGATTCCTCATTTGTGAATTCTCTGTTTATCTCTGTTCCCCATTTTTAAAATTGGATTATTGTTTTCTTGGCATTTAATTTCTTGAGATCTTTGTAGATTTTTGATATTAGCCCTCTGTCAGATGTGGGGCTGGTGAAGATTTTTTCCCAGTCTGTAGGCTGCCTTTTTGTTCGAAAGACAGTATCTTTTGCCTTACAGAAGCTTTTCAGTTTCATGAGGTCCCATTTATTGATTGTTGGTCTTAAATCCTGAGCTGTTGGTGTTCTGTTCAGGAAGTTGTCATCTGTGCTGATGAGTTCGAGGGTTTTTCCCACTTTGTAGAAGCTGAAATCTTGATAGAATTGCCCTTGTAAGTTTCCTACTTTCTTTGATAAGCTTATGCCTAAGAATTTTATTCGCTTTGATATTCTGCATGTAAATGGCACTTTTTTATTAACTTCCTTTTGGTTTGTTCATACTGAGTGTATAGAAATGCATTTGGCTTTTGCTGTATTTTATCCTGCAACCCTTACTAAACACAAGTATTATTTCCAACAGTGTCTTTTTAGATTGATAGTATTTTGTATAAATAATCTCATGCTGTATGGCAATGGCAGTAATTTCATTCTTCTTTGCAAAGTGGTTGCTCTTCCTTTCTTTTGTTCTTCTCAGCTATCCTGCCTTGACCCTATAACACAAAGCTAAACAGAAGAGCAAAAATAAATACAAGTGTTGTTTTCTTAGTCCTAATCTTAGGATCAAAATTCACTGTCTTTTATAGCTGTGCATGGTATTAACTGTGAACTTTTACTTTAGCCTCAGCTCTTTTTTTTCTTTCTTCCAGTTACATCTCAATCACAATCCCTTCCCTACTCCCCCCTCCTGTTCCACCCTTCCACCCTCTTCCCCTCAACCCCCCCATCCTCTACCCTTTTTTTTTTTTTTTAGTTTAAGGTAGATCTTTTTCCCCCCAACAGCTCCCCCTTTCAGTCCAACAAATGGTTCTTTCTCTTATAACAATAAATACAATACAAAACAACTGAAATAAATAGGCCACAATTATGAGAGTTATATGGCTTAGGATACATTCCCAATGTCCAGTCCATATGTATTTGGCACCTGACTTCAACATTCTACTATCTAACCATGCCATGAGTTTAAAGTTCTATATCTAATTCAACTTTCATACTAACTTGCCTCACAATTTTAAAAACATCTTCTTAGATCCAGAACAGCCTCTTGATTCCTAAACAACTCAAAATTTAACTATGAGACTCTAGCTATCTGTTCTTCAACCACGTCAGAGCCCTGAGAGGGATTAACATATATGATTATATAGGAAGTGCAGGGTCTGCAGCTTCCAAAACTAAGAAATGACATACCAGTTGCTGCCTGGACAGTTCCCATTTTCTCTCCATATATTACAGCATCAATCTTCAGCCATTTGGCCCCGTTTCTCTGACAGACATTGATTGTAGAGCAGGAATTATGAAGGACTTACCTACCCTGTCTTGGCAGAGCTAGGCTGTCGACTTACCTGCTTCCAAGTTTTGTCCTTTTTGGAGAGTATTCTGTCTACAGTTGAACAAAGGTTTTTTGTTTTTGTTTTTGTTTTTGTTTTTTTTTTTTTTTGCCAAGAGATAGGCTTGCCACTAATTCAACCATCTCACACTGGAGATTCTTTGATGCTCATCTTCTACTTGGAGTGGAATAGGGGATGCTGTCAGGAGCTGGCATGTTTCGATATCAAAAAAATCTTAATTTAAGAAAACATCTTCTGTCTATGCACTTCTTAGGACATCTAAATAGCTGAGCACAAAAGGACTGAACATCAAATGATTCTATTGACATTTTTAACCATTTTTCCATTCTTATTTGTGCCCCAAACAGGTTTACTATGTCCCAAATCAGCAGGAAGTCATATTAAGAGAACAACGTCCCATCCCCAGAAGGTGGGGAGGGTGTTCCACCCACTTTGGTTATTTGATAGAGAATAGAAAATTTTGTTATTTAGGGGAAAAGACTACAAGCTGTTAAATGGTCTTGTTAAATGGGCTTTGGAGGTTAGACCCAGGGACTTCTCTCTTTTCCTTTTCTGTATCCTTCTTTCTCTCCTATGTAGGAGTGAACAGACTTGAGAAAAATGGGACATAGACATAGTATAGGAAAGATCAAGAAAAAAGGACAGATTATTGAATATGGCCTTATACCTTTGTATACTGATACAAAATTAATATTATATTTGGCTAAATTTGTATTGATCATTGTATATTAATGCAAAATTAAGATTGTATAGGGCTACATCGGTATTGATCTTTGTATATTGATACAAAATTAAGATTATATTTGGTCACAATGGTATTGACCCTTGTATATTGATGTAAAATTAAGTTTGTATTGGGCTACATTGGTATTGATCTTTGTATATTGATACAAAATTAAGATTATATTTGGCCACATTGGTATTGATCTTTGTATATTGATATAAAATTAAGGGTAATGCTTCTTAAAGGTATTGTTCGTAGTAATACTTAAAAATGAAATGTCAAGTTTTGACCCCTTGCTACCAACCGACATAAACTGTTTAGGATAATTAAGAAACGGAAACTAATAGTCATGAAAACGTGTCATTTTGTTAGTTACTATGACAGTCTATCACAGTTATTTTCTAAGCTACTCAGAAATCAAGTTGCTACGAGACAAGCAATATTTGCTTATCTAAATATAAGAGATAGATAGGGCATTTTCAAAAACCTCAAGAGATCTGCAGAATATGGCATTTAAAGATGTTTTCTTAACTTAAGATTTTTTGATATCGAGACATGTCAGCTCCTGACAGCACCCCCTATTCTACTCCAAGTAGAAGATGAGCATCAAAGAATCTCTAGTGGGAGATGATTGAATTGTTGGTAAGCCTTTATATTGGCAAGAAAAACTCTTTGCTTCAACTGTAGACAGACTGCTGTCTAAAAAGGACAAAACTTGGAAGCAGATAAGTCGACAGCCTAGCTCTGCCAAGACAGGGTAGGTAAGTCCTTCATAATTCCTGCTCTACAATCAATGTCTGTAGAGAAATGGGGCCAAATGGCTGAAGATTGATGCTGTAATATATGGAGAGAAAATGGGAACTGTCCAGGCAGCCACTGGTATGTCATTTCTTAGTTTTGGAAGCTGCAGGCTCTGCACTTCCTATATAATCATATATATTTATCCCTCTCAGGTCTCTGAGGTGGTTAAAGAATAGATAGCTAGAGTCTCATAGTTAAATTTTGAGTTGTTTAGGAATCAAGAGGGTGTTCTGGATCTAAGAAGATATTTTTAAAATTATGAGGCAAGTTAGTATGAAAGCTGAGTTAGATATAGAACTTTAAACATAGTAGAATGTTAAAGTCAGGTGCCAAATACATATGGACTGGACATTGGGAATGTATGCTAAGCCATATAACTCTTATAATTGTGGCCTATTTATTTCTGTTGTTTTGTATTGTATTTATAGTTATAAGAAAAAGAACCATTTTTTTGGACTGAAAGGGAGAGCTGTTGGGGGGAAAAAAGAAATACCTTAAACTTTAAAAAAAAAGAAGGGAGTAGGATGGGGGGTTGAGGGGGAGGAGGGTGGAAGGGTGGGACTGGAGGGGGGAGTAGCGAGGGGATTGTGATTGAGAAGTAACTTGAAGAAATAAAAAATAAATTATTAAAAAAAAGAAAACATCTTTGAATGCCATACTCTGCAGATCTCTTGGGCTTCTTGAAGGTGCCCTATCTATACTCTTATGTTCAGATAAGAAAATGTTGCTGTCTCTTAACAACTTGATTTCTGAGAATCTTAGAAAATAACTGTGATAGACTGCCATAGTAACTAACCAAATGACACGCTTGCATGACTGTTAGTTTGTATTTCTTAATTATCCAAAGCAGTTTATGATGGTTGGTAGCAAAAGGCCAAAACTTCACATTTCCTTTTTAAGCATTACTAGGTACAATACCTTTAAGAAGTGTTACCCTTAATTTTGTAACAATATACAAAGATCAATACCAATGTGGCCAAATATACTCTTAATTTTGTATCAGTATACTAAGATCAATACCGATGTAGTCCAATACAATCTTAATTTTGCATTAATATACAATGATCAATACCAATTTAGCCTAATATAGTATTAATTTTGTATCAGTATACAAAGGTATAAGGGCTTATTCAAAAATCTGTCCTTTTTTCTTGATCTTTCCTATACTATGTGTATGTCCCATTTTTTCTCAAGTCTACTCACTCCTATATAGGAGAGAAAGAAGGATACAGAAAAGGAAAAGAGAGAAGTCCCTGGGTCTATTTTGGAGGTTAGCCTCAGCTCTTGAGAGGCTGAGCTAGGTGGATCTCTAGATGGTTGAGGCCAGCTTGGTCTACATAGCAAGCTCCAGGCAAGCCAAAACCAAAGGTCACTTTGTAGACCAGGCTGGCCTTGAACTCACAGAGATCTGCCTGCCTCTGCCTCCCAAGTGCTGGGATTAAAGGTGTGCATCAGCACACCTGGCTAGAGGCTGATGTTTGTAACCCCCAAATGAATGTGAAGATTTAAACAGAGACCCTGTTTTAACCCCCTCTAGTAAACAAACAAACAAACAAAAACAAACAGACTTTTAACTTTTAATATGTGACCTTTATCAGGATTTTCCTATTCCTAGGTATTTTGTTTATTTGTTGAGAATGGGAGGTATTATGCCTTTTCAAATGATCTTTGTCTGTGCAGGTGACATATAAAGTGTTTTGCCATTTTATTAATATCATTTATTCTACATGATTATTTTTTATCAACCTTCAATGCCAGAGATGTATTCCAATTGAGCATAATGTGCACTCCTTTTAATAGACTTATGCACTTAGCTGTATGACTTTATTAAAGTCATTTGCATCTCTATCCCTAAAGAATGCACATCTGTAATTTTCTTTGCTGATAATATTGGCTTTTAGTGTCAAGGTAATTTTCATCTCCTGTGACAAGATGGAACGTGTTTTCACTTCACTTGCTTTCTGATGTTTGTAAAGGACTGTTGTATATCATTCACTAATTTAATTGTTTAGAAAGACTCACATAGGAAGGCCCATATTCCTAAACTTTCCTTCATGGGTTATTTTTCATTACCAGTGCAATAAACTCATTAATTATAGATATATTCAATTTTCCATTCTTTCTCAAGTCAGTTTCTGTATTTGATCTTCATGGATATTCATTTATCTGTTATCTGACTTATTGGCACATGGTGTCTCATGATATCTCATTTTATTTCTTTTTTTCAGTTCAAGGTTAGTAAACATATTTTTACCTTCACCTCATAATTTTTAGTGTAAGCTTGGTCTTTTCTTATTTTTTTTTGTTCATTCTGGCCATATTTTTTTTACAATTTTGGAATATATTCAGGGAATAAGCTGCCATCACAGACTTTCTCTAATGTTTTTGTATTCTAGTTTATCTTGACTCTCACATTTCCTGTTTGTATTTGTCTTGGGTTTAGTTTGCTCTTCTGGTTTCTTAAGGTGATAGTTTGTTGATTTCATGTCTCTTTTCCTCTTAAATGTACTTAACATTACAAGTATAAAATTTAGTATGAATACCGCTTTTCCTGAATTCCCTATTCTGACATTTTCGTGTTCATTTTCATTCACCTTAAAGTTTTTTTTCCTAACTTGTGCTTTGATCTCTTTACTCAACTGTTATTTGAGCCTACTTCAAATCATTTCTCTGTTTCTGAGTCATGCAACCTTTTTGCATTTATTTCCATCTTTATTCCATTGTGTTCAGATAATTAATTTTTTATGGTTTCAATTATTTTAAATTTATAACTCACCACCTAATATATCCTCCAAATTATTCCATGTGTACTTGAGAACAATATGTCTTTGTAGTGTTGGGCAAAGGCTCTATTGTTCTTTAGGCCTACTCTATCTATAGTATTGTTTGAGTCCTTTGCTTTCAGTCTAGTTATTCTTTTCACTGTGGAAAGTGAGGGTCATATTATTGCTAACTATTTCTATCCATATGTGTTATTTCTTTAGCTGCGTTGGGAGAAACTACATTGAAAAACTATACAAACTTCACAGCTGTGCAGACTTCAAACCCTAAAGAAGCACCTTTACTTAGCTTAGTTTTGGTTATTGGGAATCACTTCTGTGGTGATTTGAATGGGAATGGCCCCCATAGACTCATGTTTGAATGCTTATCCATAGGGATTGGCACTATTAAGAAGTGTGGCCAAAAATTCCACCAGAGAACTTCTACAGCTGATAAACTCCTTCAG
>CAJQZJ010014563.1:6498487-6511345 GCA_907164525.1 Lophiomys imhausi | reverse complement strand
TCCCAAAATTTAGAATGCAGAGACAGGCACTTAGGATTTGGAAAGATAGAAAAAAAAAAAAAGAAAAAAAGAAAAAAAAAAGAAGTGTGGCCTTATTGGAGGAAGTGTGCTACTGTGATAGTGGACTTTGAGGTCATATATATACTCAAACTATGCCCAGCATAGTACACAGCCTCCTTCTGCTGCCTTTGGATCAAGATGTAGAATTCTCAACTCCTTCTCTAGCACCATATCTGCCTGCATGCCACTGTGCTTCATGCCATGATGATAATGGACTAAACCTCTGCAGCTGTAAATCAGCCCCAGTTAAGTGTTTTCCTTTGTAAGAGTTGTTGTGGTCATGTTGTCTCTTCACAGCAATAGAACACCAAATAAGACAGCACCCTACATAATTGCTCTTGACTCCTCAAGAGACTCAGCCAACTGATGAGTCAAAAGGAAAGTGCCATTTAGTATCCTCTTATTGAAGTTTCATGATAAATCTGAGCAGAGCTGGCACAACAGCTACCAGAGGCTGAGCCCTGGGTGTGATTGGATTAATCTGAGAAATATGATGCAAATGCAGTGTGGCTAGGTCTCCATCTTTGCTGAGCAGAATTTCAATTATAGGTCAATAATAGAACTGGTTACTGAATTGGTTGAGGCCAGAGTGGTCAGTGTAACTCACAAAAAATGGAAAGTCAAAAACTCTGAAGGGACAAAGAATGAATGGGTATCACTGTAGTAGAGATAAAGAGGGCAGGTGCCAACATGGGGATCAGGACATCCTACCTGGCAAAGTAAAGAATTTCCTCAGCGTGCATGCTGAGTCTGGAATAATCCCATTTAAAAAAAATCCTTTTATTATTGTTTGAGAATTTGAGATGTGAATACAATGCCTTCTGAGCAAATCCAGTCCCCACTTTTTCCTCTCCAGCTCTTTCCATAACTTACTACCACTTTCCTTTTGTATCTTCAATGACTCTTTTTTATTTTAAACATTCTGAGTCCATTTAGTACTATAACATGGTCATGGGTGTAGGGCCATCCACTGAAGCATAGGTAAGCTATCCGAGGCTGCATCCCTGAAGAAAATGGACTCTCCATCCTCCAGTAGGTACTAATTACTAATATCTCCAAACTACAGGTGGGGACTCTTGGGATCCTCCCCCATTCATGCTGGAATTTTGACTGATTGGCCTTGTGCAGTTCTTGTGTATACAGGTGAGGCTGCTGTGATCTCTTATGTACACTGCCTCTGTACTGCCTGGATTCTGCAGCAGGTCTTTAAAACCTCTGCTTCTTAATCTTTCTGCCCCCCCTTCTTTTGTAACACAGATGCTTCTTCTTGCTGCTTTATTCATGCTCTTTCCCCAAGATGATGTTTCCACCTCCTTAGCTACACATAGTACTTTCAATTGTCAGTTAGTTCCTTATACTCTGGCAGGAAGAAGACACTTGGGGTAAGTCTCAAGACATCTAGCAGAGGCCTCATAAACTCACTCTTAATCAAAATAGATTTGACCCAATCTTTAGCTCTGAATCTAGTCTCAGAGTCTCAACAGAGGTCACTTTCTGTTCATTCTTCCTAGCTTATCTGTCCTTCCCAGTTCATGTCATGTCTTGAATGCCAATCATCTGACACTAAAATTTAGTATTTATTTATTGTCTCTGCTCACTTTTTGAGAGTCTGCTCCATAGATAGCATAGTGTAATACTGAGAAGGCGTTGGAGCCACAGACCTTGACCCTGACTAGCTCTGATAAGTATTGTCACTAAGCAAGTTGTTAAACATTTGTGTATGTACATGAATACACACACAGTACAAGAACATGCATACACTGGCATACACATTCTAGAGCATGGCAGATGTATTTATTATGGATGTGATCTGTGAAACACCAGCACTATATCTGGTGATGAAATTGTTCCTTTTGCTGTTGAGTGTAGGGGCAGGGAGATTTATCTCAGTTAGAAAAGCTAGCTCAGCTACAGAGGGGTATTTGCCTTTAGGCAAGTCAGCCAATGGCTTTACATGATTTGTTTCTGAAAATGACAAATTCTTTTGGCTAAACTCACTAGATAGAGCAAAGCATTAGATATTAAGTAGAAGAACATTCCAGCAGACACACGGTCACTTATTCCTTGTAAAACAGATTTGAATGTTTTCTAAGCAGGATGGACATGCATCCCTGACATACATGGGCTCACTGCTTCTCCTATCCTTTACCCTCTCTGTGCTCTCTCCACCCTCATAGAAACAGCGATGGTGGTGGGGCTTCTGCACCTGGATTTTGTTACCTTGGTTACAGATGTAGTCCCTGGTAGAGAAAGAGGAGAGAGCTGTATTTTTATAAGGGCAAATTATACTGACATTTAAATTGGAGGCAGCACAACAGAATACAGCTTCTGTGGAATGGGAGGGTGGTGTTCCTTTTACAACCTAGACTCTTGTCCCTCCCCCATTATCGTGTGTGTGTGTGTGTGTGTGTGTGTGTGTGTGTGTGTGTGTGTGTGGCAGGAGGGCAGGGATAGACTCATCTCTTAGCCTGTGAATTGTTTTGAGGAATGGGACTTTGTCTCAGGGATAGAGGAGGAACCATTTTAAGTGAGAGTCTGAGGGATCCGGTCTGATGAAGAGGTTCTTGGCACAAACTGGAAAAAAATGAAACTAAATTGTCCAATGTGGGCAAGAAGCCAAAGCCACAAAGACTGAAGGATATTAAATGGCTTGCCAAATAGAAGGAGCCAGAGATGATGGGAAAGTGGAATTAGGAAGTGGGATGATAGTGAGAGGAATGGTCCAGGGGAACAGAGCAGAACCCTGAATCCAGAGACATTCCACTTCATCATCTGATAGTGGGGTGCAGGGCCTCTGCTGATGGAACTTGCCTGAAAGGTAAAGCTTAATATTCTAATCTTATCTGGAAAGTGAGTGAGCACTCTGGCTTCTGAGCCCCAGTTTCTTCCTTATCTTTAGAGAGAAAAACATGAATTTAATGATCATTTGGTTGCAATATTTTTTTTAGGAGTAGATAGTTTGAAGTTAGACATCTTCATCCACCAAAACTATTTGGAGCCTTTCATCTTCACTGTTAGTCAGTGAGTCAATCCACAACCAGTACTAGAGTGCTAAGATGCTGAAGATTTGTTGTTTTTCAGTCAGCCTCAGAAACCTTACCTTGACTCAGCATCCCTACTTACAAGGTCAAGTATGCCTCCAGTGAGAAAGGAGTTGGGTTACAGATCATTGGTAAAGCAAAAACCCAGAGCCCTGGAAAAAAAATATCTCAAGATGACTATTGATCTAGTACAGATGTTCAAAGACTCCTTGGAGCCCAGTGCCAATTGCTGGCTCAATCAGCTAGGGGCCTGGGAGTGGACATATGGAGCACATGGTTTGCCCACTTTTAATTTACTTTTCTGGTATTGGGCCAACCAAGTGGAACACTCAACTCATATGAGTCAGTCATGAGATGAAGAGCCCAATCCAGCCCACAGAGGGTGTGCCCATAGACAGGTTTGTATGCACAAAGCATTATGGACTTTTGCTTGTGTCCTTTCTCTGTTTATGTGTGGAAGGGAGGCTAGCATGTAGAGAGGTGTGCAAGTGTATATGTATATGCATATTTATGAATGAAATATCTCTTGGTGTAGATACTTAGTAGTCAGGGGGCTCTTATTTGCTCTGTGGTCTTGAATAAGCAATAGTATGTCTTTAAGGCATGTTTTTCTCATTGGCAAGTGGAAATAATTAACCATCTTTCACTGGCATTTCTGGGGGGATTATATACAGTAATTAATATAGAACATCTGGCAGATGTGTCATGTAGGAAATGTAATTAACAAATATTGCACCTCACCTTAATTTACACACCTTTCTCACTCCCTATCATGGAAAGGCATGCTTTAAATGCTGTTCTTATTCTCAAATGATGGAGGAGCAAATGACTCTTAAAGTAGGTCCATCCACAGTGTGGATGTCAGTGTTGTGTAAAGTATTGTGTCTTCTTATTCTCATAATATAGTAGAGTGGCAACATGGTGTTAGTTGGTGACTTGCAGAAGGAAGAAGAAGAAGGTCCAATCAAAGGAGTCATTATCACAGAATGCAATGCCCTGTTCATGGCTGTCATACACTTTGACCTGGTCCAAGGATGAGGTATATCATACTAGTAAGATGCAGATAAAGTATTCTTCCCTACTTGGCCAGAGGATGGGGTACATCATAATAGTAAGATCAGATAAAGTAAGTATTCTCCTCTTCCCCTACTCTTTTGCTTGGCTGTGATTAGAATGACATCCTAGTTCAGAATTTAGCTTATCAAATCTCCTTCCTCTCCAGACTGAAGCTGTCAGTAGCTTATTGTTTCCATATAAATTGTGGTAAGAACATGGGGTTCTGGTGTGTCTCTCCCCTTGGTTCAGAAATTAATGTCTCTTTACCCTGTAGGCACCATCCTTGGCAGGTGACAGCTTGGTGTGAGCAAGATTCTTCAGCTGGTTCATCCCTGAAGGTGGCTCATGCTGTTCTCATGAGGCCTCCACTCAAAACTAGGGACTCACCACTCCACTTCAACAGGGATTCATGGGCATATGTAGCATTTATACCTTCAGCAAACAGTGTGACATAGCAGCTACAGTGCGGTCTGGGCCATGCTGGTTGTGGCAGTCATTGGTTCATGAACTCCAGAAGCCCAAAGTTGAAAAGAGCTGGAGCATAAAGTGCAAAGGGCAGAACTTAGGTAAGATGCAGAGGAAGGTAATGTGGAGGCAACACCAGGAAAGATATACTGGAGTGCTGCTGGGTTATTTCTTTTCATGGAAGTTCCTTTAGGATGAGGCTTAGTTAGTTTTTTTTTTTTTTAACAGTTTTTTATTTATTCTAGTTACATCTCAATCACAGGCTTCTCCCTTCTCCCCACTCAGTTCCACCCTCCCATCCTCTTCCCTTCTCCCTCCTCTCCTTCTCCTCAGGTGAGAGGGGCCTCATACATATCAAGCCCCCTCATTTCATTAGTCATGCAAGGGCTGAGAGCTTCCTTGGCCCTGGCTGCACTGGTGCTGTGCCCAACATGGCAGCTCAGTTAAGGTAAGGTGTTCCACTATTGGGAAACAGAGCCCATAAGACACTGCTGCTTCCCTCCCCCATATTTGCTAAGAGATCTGTATGAAGGCCAAGTTGCCTATCATCTATATTTGTATAGGGAGGCCTAGGTCTGTTCTATAGATTTCTTTTTTTTTTCTTTCATTTTTTGGTTAGTATTTCAGTTTTTCTAAAGGCTTGGTTAGTGTTAAAGTGGGCAAGGAGAGTGGCTGAAGCAAGGTAGCCATACTGCCCACAGTTGCAACCAAAGTGCAGATGCTTGCAAGAGCAGCACTGGACTCATGCCTTCTTGGTTGCCACCACCTATCTGAGAAGTAAAAGCAAGGAATCGGTGTCCTTATTAATCTTCATCCCACACTCCAGAGCCTTCTGAAGCATGCAGTAACCTCTGGCCTTGTCTCATCTTTGAGGACCAAAGACAGATTTCTGTTTTCTCTGTGAATATCTTATTAAACCCAAATGTCAATTTTTTTGTTTAATTTTTTAAGCCTTAATACTTTACAGTAATAAAACTTTTGTTGTTGTTTTGTTAGATCAACCAGCACTGTGTTCTGATTTAGTAGGCTTTCAGAAAGTTTAAAACTTTTTTTAACTAGTACATATAAAACACAAAATTGCACATAATATTGGGAACCACATAATGCTTTAATATATGTGTACAAAGGGGCATTTTAGTCTTTAAATAACACTAAATATGTCTATCTTCTCAAACATTTATTCTTACTTTCTAGTGAACACATTTTAAAAAATATTCTTTCCTATTGTATTTTGCTCATAGTATTACTTCCCCAAGTAAATTGAGAACCATGGTGTTGAGAAGAGAGAGATCTTAAAACAGGGTTACTGACTATAAGACAGAAGAGGGCAAAACGATTATAACTTGCTTCCATTGACTGGAGGAAATTAAAAAATTAAACCAAAAATAATAAAAGAAGTTTGGAATCCATCAGTATTCTGTGCTAGTCATTCTTCCTACCTATCATCGTCATCTTCACCTTCTTCACTTTCATTCTCATCCCCTTCTTCATCAATGTCTTCCTCTCTTTCCTCTTGTTTTTCTTCATCACTACCATCATCTTCTGCCTGTTCTTCATCATCGTCCTTCATCATCAGGAACTAAATAGTACTGCAAGGGATGTGGCCAAATATTGTCTTGAGGACTTCTGGTAACTCACCTGCACCTGCATCAAAATCATTAGTAAACCATGTAGAACAGCGTTGGTTCCTCATGCTCCCACTTCTTGGTCTGGTTCCTCATGCTCCCACTTCTTGGTCTGGTTCCTCATGCTCCCACTTCTTGGTCTGGTTCCTCATGCTGCCACTTCTTGGTCTGGTTCCTCATGTTGCCACTTCTTGCTGGTCTTATTCTGCATTAGAGTTGAGGGTTTGTCAAGTCCTTTCCAAATTTCCATTTAAACTCAGTGGACTTTTAGAAGTATTGCCACTGTCATTCAGATGAAATCATTTAGAGAGAACTTTATTTTCCAAGTAACCATGTTTATCAAATAAAAACCTTTTCTGTAACCTGATCTGTGTCTTTAAATTCTATCACATCAACTCTGGTCAAATACTGCAGAGCCTCTTAGTCCTCCTCCCCAAGCAGTGGGGACCCTTGTGGATAGTTGTACAAATGTTGTTACCCCAAAATGTGGGATTTTAGCAATAAATTCTGTTTACATTTAAATTTCCTCATTGGCTTGTTCATTAAATCTGTCTATTTATTTTATACTTCATAAACATGTTCAAATGTTTCTTGCTGTTTTTCCTCTCCCTTTAGCAGGCCAGGAAAGGCCAGCATGTCCTTCAACTTTGGGGCAGGAGCCTGTCTGTGTTTCTTGGGCTGTTACAGGAGTGCAGATTGCCAGTTTAGGGCCATTGCAGAATAGGAGTGTCTAGTTCCAAAAGCCAGAGCACACCCCACCTACTGCATGCTTGCACCGCCCCCCCCCCCCACAGCAGGAAAAAATTCTTAGGCATTGAAGTGGCCTCAGGTGTGGGAGGGTTAAGGTCTAGGTCAGCCTCTAGAGTGAACACATTTAAAGTTATTTCTTGTAGCTTTTTGAAATATATTGTTCATTACTGTTATCTGTAGACTTTCAGTCAGATTTGTTGAATGAACAAACATACCGATCTTGTGCCTGTTCAAATGTAATTCCTATTGTCTAAAATACACCTTTTATAACTCCAGAGAGGTAGACCTAGGGAATTTTTCAAATTCTCTCAAGTTGAAGAAAAGAGTGAACTGAAACCCGTTTCCTCTAGCTTAACTACACCCCTTTCTCAGTTGGATTCCAATCTAAAGATGCCCACCATTGGGTTCCTAACTTGTGAAGAGTCACTCCTGTTGTCCTCTGGCATCCATGTCTCATCTGTATCCTGTTCACTTACCACAGATAGCACAGATCCCTGAAATGGCAGTCCCATTGATCAGGCTCTTTTAATACCCTAGAAGTGTAGTTGTCTGAACTTATATCAGAGTTATATCTGTCAATTGGGCTTTGCTCTATCACATAGACTCACTAACAATAAATACCCCAAAATGTGAATACCAATTGCTCTCCCAAAACTTAGTTGAGAAGCTCACCTAAAAAGTCATGGGTTTCTCAGTTCACCTTCTTAACACACATACATACATACATACTCTCTCTCTCTCTCTCTCTCTCTCTCTCTCTCACACACACACACACACACACACACACACACACATACACAAAAAAAAAATCTGTATTGTACAGGTTCTTCTGGATTTTCTTTACCCTTGCACTTCTTAAAAAAATTCCATATAGACAGAATACTTGTTGAGTAAAATAGATTCTACCTAAGCCAATTAGGTTAAACACAAGTGTGGGATTTAGAAAGTGAGGTTTTGGAAAGTGGGATGTCAAAGAATAGAATCGACTCAGGTAAGAACAGACACAAAACACCAAAACATCATCAGGAAAATGATCAAAACACAAATACCATGAGGAAACCAAGTTTTCTTTTGTGTTCTGTGTTGCCTGTGGATTTCTCTTTTAAATATCCCCCAGATGGGTTGCCTCTGGGTTTTACTCAGGCAAGTGTTTTCTACATTGAGGCAAGATGGTTATAAAAGTCAGACTTATAATTGACCAGTCCAATGAACAGCCAGCAGAAATTCTCTTTTCAAACCCCTCTAGGGAGCACTAAAGCTTGATCTGGAAAATGCTTGGCTGGGTTACCAGGCTTGCCCCAACCTCTGATATGGATTAGCCAGGCCTGATGACATGCAGGCTGGTGCTTTTAATCAGAGAATGTACTCAGTCTCACTGAGACATGTATGGTCAGAGTGAGACATCTTGAAGGAAAAATGAATTCCTATACTGAAAGAAATGGAATAACTGCAGAAAAAAAGAGCAAACAACATATTTAATTGTTCTATTCAACTTTGACTCACTTGTCTTTTGCAATATGTGGGGTCATAGGTTTCTATGTCTAGTGCCTAAGTCTGTTTTTCGGTTTTCTTTTTGTTGTTGTTGTTGTTGTTAATTTAAGTTTTTAATTTAATTTAAGTCTAACCCCTTCCAGAATTGAAACCTTGTGCCTCCTCTGGAAAAATCCAACGCATTCAGAATGAGTAATTTTAGATGGAAGGATGCATCCTGCTTTTTCAGGGACTTCCCATGGCTCCTGCCATCCACAGGATTCTTGAAGCTGGTAGTGGGAAGAATTCCCCTGGACAAGGAATTGAAACCTCTCCATTAGGTAGGGCATGGGCTTCATTCATGCCTTACCAGTGGATTTTGAGAAGATTTTAATTCAACCTCTAATGTCTAATTATTCTTAATTTTAATAATTATTGGTAGATGTTTCAATATAAAATGAGTACACATTCATTAAAATATTTGGAAAACATAGGAAGTTAGGAGGGAGAAATAGCGCTGATAATCTTACACCCCCAAACAACTGCTGCTAATACATGTTTCAGAGTTCTAACATCCTTCAATTTCATCATGAATGGCTTTTAAAATTTTTTGTTTGCTTTACATAGCAGTAATCATGCTGTATACACAGTTTTGTATCCCTAAGTATAAAATTATAATGATAACATAACAGAAGCTTTCCCCATGTTATTATAAGCAGTTCCTAAATATCCATTGTGAACACTACCATTGATTGAATCATTTCCTTTCTATTGGACATTCAAGTTATTTGCAATGTTTGAATAATGCTGTGATGAACATTTTTGTAAATAAAACATTCCCCACATGAGGGAATTTTTTTTTTTACTTACTGTGGATTGCATGGAAATAGAACAAATGTGTTCATGTATGTACATTGCCCTTGCCAATAGTTTGTAAGACACAGTGCAAATTAGAAAACAACATCCTCTTCCACCAGAAACTGCACTGCCACGTACAGGAGAATTGTCTCTTAAAGGATACCTGTTTTCTGCAGGATGAATTGTGCCTCTTGGAGTTCTGTAAAACACAACTTGCATACTCTAAAGTGAACAATCCTTCTAAGTTCCAAATGTTTCCCTGCATTGTATATGGATTTAATCTTTTCAATAGTATTATATGAGTTACACCAATCACATTTTTAGTATGTAGAATTTTTGTTCTGATTTTATGATGGAGGTGGTACTTATTTTTAATCTACTTATATTTATTTACTAATGAGACTTAGAATTGTCATTTTTATTTGTTTCTCCAAAGAACAAAAGCAACATTCTATTTTGACTAGCCTAGATGAACAGATAGCCTTTTTATCTTTTACAACAGGGAATGTTAAATAGAAGTTATTATGGTATCCAGGTCTGGCTCATAGATAGACAGAAAGTGTTTTGTGGCACACACCCAAGATTTGTGCCTTCACTCTCTGTGGGTGGACACATGCAGATGGGTCATTCTGTTTTCAATTCTCCTTTTTGAAATAGACCCATCTCGTGTTTTGTTGTGTCATGTCAAACCTCTGCAGGGAAGGCCTGGGGAAACTTCTGAGGGGTGTAGAATGGGCTGGTCTAGTATGATCTGATCTACTGAAATTCCTTCTCTACTTAGATGCCCACTGGAAGCATAGGATATCATGGCTACACACCAAAGCCAATTCTGTACTAAAAAGCTTCTGGCCCATGTTCTGAGCCAACTGCTGAGCAGGAAGCCATGATTCTTTCTAGAAGCAATATACCACCGCAAAGCCAGCCCAACATCTTCTTGTCCACTCTGTAAGAAAAGATGAGGTGCTCTTGAGCCTTTAGCATGACAGAGCCTTTTGAGTGAATGCTTAGAAAATCGCTTTTAAAGAGATGAGCCTTGAGATGAGACCCAAATGACCTTGCAAATGACAACATATATGATGGGGGAGTAACTGTCTATTTAGATATTATGAGATATTTTACAAATACAGTTTTATTTTGCCCAAATTTCAAAATGGAAGGTTGTTCCTGGAATGGAGATATGTGGCTTTTAAGAAGGTCAGAACCAAATTTGTAGCTATTTGAGTGAGAAGCTTGTACTTTTTCTACCATCCACATTATGTTCTAAAAGGTTAGATAAGCTAGGAGCTGCAGTCTTAGGCACTGGTGAAAGATGACAAAGCCAAGGGTAGGAATTACTCACCATTTCCTATTTTATTCTGAAGCTCTCCATGGTTAGAATTGGAATGGACTTTGGTGGGAAAGTCTGCGTGAGGGGAAAGAGAAACATGATTTATTGGCTCAAGAAATTTTATATGTGACCTTCTCTACCTCCAGAGACATATATACTGAGGAGATAAACGACACCTTTCTGCTCATTATCTCAGCAATAATATCCCATTAGTGCATGGTAGGCTTTGTCCTAGGTAGACAACCAAGTTGCATCGGGGCTGGTCCCATATGGGACCCATTCTGGCAGGGTTTTGACTTCTGTGTGTTACTTTAGTTATAGATGGCTTTCCTCATCCTCTTCTGGTAGAATGAACCTGGAAGGGATGAAGGATTAACACTAGACAGACAATAACAGCAGGGGACTGAAACTCTGTTTTTTTTTTTTCCAAAGTAAACCATCTATTTCCTGATGGTCTCTGACACAGAATGTTGAAAGCGTAGAACCAACTTCCTTTGCCTTGGCGGGTACTGTGGACAACAGGTGATATAGGAATCCCTGAGATTTACTGTGCCCAGACTCAGCATGTCCAGCAGAAACGTTGACAACTTAATTGTGTTCTTACTCAGTCACCCACAGCTAATGCATCTTCCTGGCAAAGCAGGTGTCTTCCATAAGGAGCACCATGGGGCAGATTGTTATCATTAGAGCTGCCAAAGTCTGCACTAAATTGTCCCTGGACCAGTTATAATAAACCAAATAGCTACAAATAGAAACCAATTTGCAGAATGTGAGCTGTACAAAGTATGCCTTCAGCTTGGGGATGAGAGGAGAATTTATGGTGAATATCAACTTTGCAGGGAAGGAACTTCAGGTTATCGTGTGGGACAGCAGTAGATACAACTCGGAAGGAGCAAATTGCTCCAACGCTCATGCTTTCTTGAGTTTCTCTGTGTCCTGCCCCAGTGGGTGTATACTTTTATGCAAAGTGATTTCAATCTTGGGATCCTTCGACCTTTGAGAGATAAAGCATCTGAGCTCCAGTATGAGTAGGGTGGAGGGCTGGGGTGCAATGTGATTTTTTTTTCTTGTCTTACATCAGGGATATACAGAGGGAACTGAAACTTCAGACCTCCTTGAAAGAATGGAATGGGTCTGGCCAACACTGCCCACTGTCACTGTTCTCAGTCCAGACCTGACTCAGAATTAAGACTCTATTCTGGGTTTGGAGATAAAGAACTGTAAACCATATTGAATTGTCTAGATACTAGAAATGTTGCAACCTAGATGTGGGTACGCACTACCCCACTCACCAGCAATTCAACAACAACACACGCCTGAAACTCAGTCACTCCAGTGGAGATCACAGGGGGGAAATTAATGCCTGTTTCCTTTTTCCCATCAGTTACTCTGCTTCTGTGTCTTCCTTAACAAAAACAAACAAACAAAAAACAAAGGCAATTTAAAAGAAAACAAAACAGAGAAGAAATATTGCCCACATTCATACTATGTAAAGACAAACAATAACAAAATTTCAGCGAACTCTTTTTCAGTGTTTATTGGTCACTTGTTGCTAATTAATTTTAACCCATATTTGATTTTATACTGTGTATAATTACTATATCTTTATAACTAACTTTACTGACTACAAAATACTACCACAGATGGGGATAATGCAAACTACTTAGCAATTACTGAGCACATAGTTTTAAATATTAATTTTCACAAATAAGTTAGAATGCAATGAATGCCCATAGATAATTATTTTTCTGGACTTATCAATATTTCCTGAGGATAGAATTTTTTTAAAGTACAATTACTCTATCAAAGTGAATTAAATATACTCAGTATTTTCTATTCTTTTCTGTCTTTTTCAGAAATGTATATACATATATTGTGTACCATGATATTTGACTCTTGTAGCTAATCTACCTTTTAATGTATATGCTGGAAGATCACCAGTATCTAACACCTATTAACCAACTCTAGTCATCAAGCTATACATTAGATCTCTGGAGTTATTTGTCCTACAATACATCTCTATATACTTTCACTTAATATTTTTTTTAGCTGTCAATTTCCAATTTATATAAATGTTTTATCATTCATTTTGTTCACTGTAATAGGACATCAAACAAAAAATATCTCTGGGCCCATGTGGAGGAAGGCAGTGGGATAATTTTCTTTCTTTCTTTCTTTCTTTCTTTCTTTCTTTCTTTCTTTCTTT
>CAJQZJ010014563.1:6449531-6498477 GCA_907164525.1 Lophiomys imhausi | reverse complement strand
TTTCTTTCTTTCTTTCTTTCTTTCTTTCTTTCTTTCTTTCTTTCTTTCTTTCTGTCTTTATTTCTTTCCAAAGAAATCAGAAAACTTTCTAAAATTTATTTTTTATTAATTTGTTTATTTTACATTCCAATTGCCATCCCCTTCCTTCTTCCCAGTCCCACCCTCTCACCCACTTCCCGTATACTCCCCTGCCACCTAGTACCAACCCACTCTGGCATATCAAATCACATCAAGACTAAGTGCCTACTCTTCCACTGAGGCAAAACAAGGCAGTTCTGCTAGGAAAATGGGATCAAGAGGGAGGTAACTGAGTCCAAGTTAGAGATAGTCCCTGCTTCAATTGTTAAGGGATCCACTTGAGGACCAAGCAGCCCATCAGCTTCATATGTGTAGTGGGCCTAGGACCAGTCCATGAAAGTTCTTTGGTTGGTGGTTCAGTCTCTATGAGCCATCTTGTATCCCAGTTAATTTATTGTGTGGTTCTTCTTATGGTGTCCTTCATCAGACAATTTTTTTTTACCTTTCCATTCATTCTATGTGAATTTCACATCTTGTACCCCAATCCCAATCCTCTCCCTCTCTCTCCCCTTATACCCGCCCTCTACCATTGAAACCTCTCCCCCAACAAGGAAAAAAATATGTCATTGTGGAAGCTGTAGTGCCTCATAATGAGTCCCACAGTATACTCCTCTGTCCACACTTCTTTGTTTGCAAATGTTCATTGCAATGACTCCTTGGTCTGGTATGAGGTGTCTGGCTTCTGCTACTCTCTCAATACTAGAACCTCACTGGGACTTATCTCAGACATCTTGTTGTTGCCCTGTTTCATGGAGATCCTGCAGTTTGGGATCTTTAGGACTGGCCCCCTTCATGCACTGGAGTGGGGTAGATGTTGGGATGGGCCAATTCAAAGCCCTGGATCTGGGCTTGAGAGGCATCCGACCTGGTCAACCCAACAACTCTCCTGCTCTCACATCCTTGGGGCTGAGTCACAAGAAACCCTTACTTTGAGAGCCATCTCTGCCCTGCTGCCCAGGCAAGGTACAGGGCTCTGCTCTCTCAAGTAGTACAGCAGATGAGGGACAGGGACAGTTCTCCTGTTCTCCTACCCCCAGGTCCAGCTCTCTTGCCTGCTTTCTTGCCAATACTATCGCACAGCAGACAAGAGATAGGACAATCTCTCCCATGCCCATAACCTCTGGGCAGCTCACCTGCAACCCCCACATCCAGGGCCAGCTCTCCTGTCTGCCATAGGTGTCAAGAGCAAGAGAAGGGGGCATTTCTTCCTCACCCATGTCACTGCATGGCAGACAAGTTACAGGGCCAGCTCTCCCACATTCACACCCTCAGGGCCACCATGCCCACACTGCTGCAACTGGGGTCAGCTCCATGCTGTCCAAGGAAGGTGCAGGAATGGCTCTCTTGAGTGCTGTAGTTGGTGAGGGGCAAGGATGGCATTCCTGCTCTTAGGACCACGTGCATTTTCCTAACTTTTGTATATTACATTAAATATTCATAACCACCACCACAGCAGCCTTTACTAATTGTACAATATTTGATTTCCATGTTGGCAAATGTGTGAAATATTTACCGGCATGTTTCAGAGTGCAGGACTTGATAGCACACTTGGTAGCTGAGTGTATTTGTGAGTCAGCAGTTTGCAGTAGCAGCGTTTTCTGATGGAGAACTGGTACCAGACAAGAGTCTCTGACTTGCCATTCATAGAAGTACAAGATATGGAATGTCTAACAGATAGAGCTTGATGCTCTGAAAATGGTATTCAGAATAAGCACATCTCATTTGTAGTTATCCCAGCCTGGAAGAAGCTCACAATAGTGTGAAGAACACACAAATGATCCCTCCTCCACATCCATATAATCAAGTGGTTGTTGACCTGCTTAGTTTTTTGTCAACTTCACTGAAACTGGACTCATCTGGGAAGAAGGAACCTCAACTGAGGAATTTCCTTCATTTGTTTGGCATGTGGGTATGTCTGTGACACATTTTCTCTATTAATGATTGGTGTGGGAGGGCCTAGACCATTGTGGATAGTGTACTCTTGGGCAGGTGGTCTCAGGTTGTAGAAGAAAGCATGCTGAGCAAGCCACGTACATCAAGCCAGTAAGCATTGATCCTCCTTGATTCCTGCTTCAGTTCTAGCCTTGACCTCCCTTGGTGATGTAGTACTAACTAGAAGTGTGAAATGAAATAAGACCTCTCATCCCCAAGTTGCTTTTGGTCACTTTTTTATCATAGTGACAGAGAATCAAATTTCTAGAAATTATAAAGCATATAAATAAGAACCTAGAGTAATAGTTGGTGTTCCTGGCCCTATGGAAATTCTTTTAAAATAGTGATTAAACAATGTGTCTGTTTGCATAGTATCTACATCTAAGTAATTATATGTAAATACATATTAAACTTTTTGTAATTATAGGCTGTGATATGCATATGTATAGCCAGAGTGCTTCAATAAATTGTATATTTATAAGCATTTAATTTTGTTATAAGCAAAGGTATTATATATAACATATATACATACATATATTCAAATATACAAGTACATGAGCTTATATATGGAGAGAAACAGTGAGAGAGAAAGAGAGCACCTTTTTGTCTCCCTTTACTCAGATACAGTAAACATTCCATTTTCTATTAAATTGTGCTATTTCAGTAGTGGAGAATTCATAAAAGAACTCTTATGAGCTTCATCTGAGTTTAACCACCCCACAACAACAGAATTAAGAATGCAAAACCGGCTGTGCCATGTACTGTATGCTGCATGAGTGGTCCCAGATGTTTTCTTCTTTGATCCCATTTGGTTGATTGACATTGTCATCAGTGTATGGACGAGTTGACTGATATCCTGAGGTTAAAAGTGTCCCTCAAGCTGAAGAATTAGTAAACGATGCCGCCATAGTGGGCCATTCTCTTTGTAAAGAAATAGTGAGTAATTTTGTGGTTCCATTCCAGTGTATTCCTGCTTGGGAATTTAGAAGACTTGCCAGGAAGAGCTTCACTAATTGAATAGCTGATTCCTGTGTAGCACTGGGCCTGCAATGATGGCCTTTAATTTAATAGATTCAATCGGTGCTCACTAGGGTGGTGTGGCCCACGGTTGAAGCTTAGAGAAGGAGATTAGTTGTCTCACAGTGAGCCCCAAAATTAAATACTGAGGATTACGCAAAGTTGTGAAATCTTTCTGAAGAAATCTAGAATTAAAAAAAAAAGTACCTTCTGAGATCAGATGAGATTGGGCACATTCAGGGTGGTATGGTCGTAGACACCTGTACAGATAGAACTTTCTTAAATCATAGAGAAAACAGTGGCAACACCATAAAATGAACACACCTCTTAGGAGCCACGATAGTGCCTCTGTGATGCTTCTCAAGCTCTTGTAGCAGGGGCCAATATCAGCAGATGCATCTCAGTGAACTGAGATGTCTTCAAGCTCTGCTGTGGAGGTTCACTATTCAAATGGTGAAACTCTAGAAAGATGCGCTGGGCCCAGTGTCCATGCCAGTAAATGACAGCTTGAGATTGAGAAAAGGGACCCATATAAACTGTGCCATAGCCTCGCTATATGAACATTTCTATGTGGAACCTGGGAGACATGCTTCTGAATACTGCATGTTCCATTGTTTGTAAACTTAATTTTCATCTGTGAGACTTCATGTGACATTTTCTACCAAGAATTCAGCTTAACTAATGCCCTTGTAAATTTATAAGAAGAAATATGGATTCTAAGTTCTAAACATAATCAACAGTCAATCAAAGGCTACAATATGCCATTTCAGGGCAGAAAGCAATGGTCACATATCTTGCCAAACTCTGTGGCAGATGTTTATGAAGCAATTTGTAGCCTCAAGCATCTAAGAAAAGAATAAAGACATTATGAATCTTAAAATTTTAAAGAGCAACAAGCCACATCAAGATAAAATGGAAAGAAACATTTAGATGCTAACAGAAATGTGATTGGGAATGAAACACATTGCCTAGCATGTGTAAGACCTGGAATTGGATGGCCATAATGGAAAACAAAATTAAGACACGAAGAAAGTAACAGAGCAGAGTAAGAAATAAATGAGTTGTTTGAAGCACAGATTGCAGAAGAGGAGCACTGTGCTGTGGAGTCAGCCTTGAGCATTCCTGGACTACTCTGCCTGGATTCTGCTTTCTGGAGTGTGAAGGACTCTCATTGATCAGACACATGCTCCATTTCTTAACAGATACACTCCGAGTAGAATTTAGTTGCAATTATGGCAGTAGCAAGACGTAAAGGCTTAAATGGTGTGATTATATTATAATCCTGAAAAATTTGGGTCCAAGTCTGTGTCCTGTGCCACTGACCTCTGCTTTGGGCCTGAGCCTGTCCACTCATGGGTTTTTGTCGGCTTGGGTTCTGCGCCATGCTGCTCCTGTGCCCCACTGCCTGAGTTCCCTGGCATGCTGCTCCCTGCTGCCTGGTTCCATGCTGTGGTGTGCCCAGCTGCCTGTGTCCTGTGTCCCGGCTGGGTTCTACGCTGTGCTGTGCCCCGTGGTGTCCCCCTGCGCTGTGCCATGCGTGGCCTGGGTAGGTCTGTTTATCTGAGTGTTTGAGGGTCCCATGAGGGACCCCTACTAGTCCCTGGGTTAGCTGTGTGATCCTGCGGGTTCATGCTTTTCAGGATGTTGCTCAGCTTGTTTATATTTCTGCGATGTTGTAGCTATTCCCCTTCCCCCCAGCTCAAAATGTGTCCCTGCCGATTGCTGCCATCTTGGATCCCCACCACCACCTAATGTTTGACTGTGTGTCACAGCATCTGTTTTGATTTGTGGCTGTGTGGCATTTCTCCTAGGAAAGTTATTCTAGGTTCCTGTTTCTTTGGGTCTGTGGATTGTAGGATAGTTATCCTGTACTATATGTTTAGAATCCAGTTACAAGTGAATACGTGTCATGAGTATCTTTCTGGGTCTGGGTTAGTTCACTCAATATGAGCTTTTCTAGTTCCATCCATTTGGTTGCAAACTGCATGAATTCCTTGTTTCTGATAACTGAATAGTATTTCATTATGTAAATGTACCACATTTAAAAAAATACATTGTTTGGTTGAAGGGTATCTAGGTTGTTTCCAGTTTCTAGCTATTACAAATAAAGCTGCTATGAACATAGTTGAGCCAATGTCCTTGTGGTTTGGTGAACAATCTTTTGGATATATGCCCAGGAATGGTATGGCTGGTTCTTGAGGTTTTGCTATTCCCAGTTTTCTGAGATATCATCAGACTTATTTCCAAAGTGGTTGTACAATTTTTCACTCCCACCAGAAATGAAAGAGTGTTCCCCTTTCACTACATCCTCACCAGCATGTGCTATTACTTGAGTTTTTGAAAATAGCCAATCTGACAGGTGTGAGAATGAATCTCAGAGTTGCATTTCCCTGATGACTAAAGGTGTTGGGCATTTCCTCAAGTGTCTCTCAGCCTTTAGAGTAATTTCTAAAGGCTGAGAACCCTTCTGTATTGTCTGTATTGGTTGCTTTTAAAAAAACATATTGTTATATTCTCATAATTGCAGCCTAATTATTTCTGTTGTTTTCTATTCTATTTGTTGTTATAAGATAAAAAGGCATTTGTTGGACTAAAAGGGGGAGCTGTTGGGAGGAAAAGATATACCTTAAACTTAAAAAAAAGGAAGTGGATGGGGGGCTTGAGGGGGAAGAGGGTGGGAGGATGGGACCAGAGGGGGGAGTAGGGAGGGGATTGCAATTGAGATATAACTTGAAGAATTAAAAAATAAATTAAAAAAGAGAAAAAAAATCTACTTTCAATTATATATATATATTGTTGTCAAATACCCAAGATGCAGCAACTTAATAAAGAAAGGTTTATCTGAGTTCATGGTTTTATGGTTGGAAAGTATGGTGGCTGGGGTTCCAGCCTTTCTCTAAGAGCCTGCAGCTGGTCACTTATCAGCAGTAGATGGGACATAGAAAGTAACTCAGGCAGCGATTAAGGTTAGGACATAAACCATAATCTGACCCTGGTCACAATTCTGCCAACCTCTAATTACTTCCTAACAATTTCACAACCTCTCCCATCTGCCACCCATGTGGGAGGAACTATTGAAACAAGTTAGTTTGTGAGTGGCAGTTCTCAGTCAGATCAATAATATGTATAAGTTTGTGATCAATGTAAGAAGTGGGCTGGAGAGATGGCTCAGCGGTTAAGAGCACTGGCTGCTCTTCCAGAGGTCATGAGTTCAATTCCCAGCAACCACATGGTGGCTCACAACCATCCATAATGAAATCTGGTGCCCTCTTCTGGCCTGCAGATATACCTGCAGACAGAACACTGTATACATAATAAATAAATCTTAAAAAAAAAAAAAGAAGTGGGGGCAGTATTTTAGACTGCACTATCTCACCCCCAGATTTGCAGTTGTCTAGATCACCCCTCCCAAACCTTTCCATGTCTCTCTCAGGAAAAGGTTAGATTGGAAAGAAACATTCATAATCTCTAGAAGATATTTATAAAACTAAAACAGGGGAGGGTTAAAAGAGAATCAAGTTTGAAATAATAAAATGCTCCACTTTCAAGCAGAAACTAAAGGCTGATGATGTGAAAAACCCCAGCAGTGGCCAAGGCAAACTGTCTTTGGAATAGAAATAACAGGGTCACAAATTCTCAACCCATCACTTGACAGCTGGGTCTGTGCCTCTGGCAAGGGCAAGGATTCCTCTTGGGGTCTGCATCTCATTCTCACACCTTCTTTGGTGAAATAATTTCCTCCCAGCCTTAAAACACTTTTTTCTTATTTGAATATTTATTTACATCCTCCATCATTCTGAAAGTATTTGTAGTAACTTGGATATGTACATATACTAGTTTTCTTGTTTCCTTTAAAAATAATTAAACCAGGAAATGAAGTGGAAGCAGAAGTCGGAAGGTGAGGCAAGTAAGTGAGATAGGAGAAAAGAGGAGACAGGTTAAAACTAATGTCTAAAGTGCGTGCTACAAAAATCCCCTGCACATATGCTTTACACTGTGTGAAACCCCTCATACTTATTTATTTGTTTGCTTGTTTATTTCCTTCCTTATGCATTTGTTTTTGGCTTACTTGAGCTAGCTGACATTTCATCGCTCTGAGAGCCTTCTCCTGTAGTTGCTGCTGTCAGTTTGTGTCAGTGTTCCTAATGGTTGTTGCTCTACACTTTGATGCAGTGTAATTCATTTCCAAAGGTTCATGATTGTTAGGTCTTCATTATGGGCTGTACTTTCTATCTGTGGGAAGTAACCTTTTCTCCACTTAATGCATTTTTGCCTTGACTTCTACTCTGGCAGAGAAATAGCTACCCTGGAGTTACATTTACTTGTGGACAGCCAGTATAACCTTTTAATGTTAATGTTTCAGATTCATTTGGTTTGGGTGGTATCTTGTAAAAGCAGCATATATTTATATTTTGTTTTTATACTACACTGAGAGATGCTGCTTTTGAGAGGAGAGTCTAAAATAGTCCCATGTAAAAAAAGTAAAAGCTTATTTATTAATTCAAGTCATATCTCCACCGCCATCACAGCCCACTCCCTCCACCCCTCCCAGTCCCACCCTCCCACACTATACTCCCTCTCCCACCTATCCTACTCCTCCTATGTAGGGTTCCCCACATATCAGACCCCCCTCAGTTCATCAGTCATATGAGGGCTAAGAGCTTCCTCTTGCACTGGGAGCCTACATGGCAGCTCCACTAAGGCAAAGTGTCCCACTAACATGTAACAAACTCCATGTTCCTGTTCCTTTGGGTTTGTTGATTGCAGGATAGTTATCCTATACTATATGGATAAAATCCAGTTATAAGTGAATACATGTCACATGTATCTTTCTGGGTCTGGGTTAGCTCACTCAGGATGAGCTTTTCTAGTTCCATCCATTTGGTTTTAAATTGCATGATTTCCTTGTTTCTGATAGCTGAGTAGTATTCCATTGTGTAAATGTAGCACAGTTTTTAAATCCATTCTTTGGCTGAAGGGCATCTGGGTTTTTTCCAGATTCTAGTTATTACAAATAAAGCTGCAATGAACATACCTGAGGATATGTCTTTGTGGTTTGGTGAGGAATCTTTTGGATATATGCCCAGGGAAACTGAAAAGGTTCTGTAAGGGAAAGGACACTGTCATTAGAACAAAATGGTAGCCTACAGACTGGGGAAAGACCTTCACGAACCCCACATCTGAGAGAGGGCAAACATCTGAAGTATATAAAGAACTGAAAAAATTACACACCAAGAAAACAAATAATACAATCAAAAAATGGGGTACAGAGCTAAACTGAGAACTCACAAAAGAGGATGTCAAGAGACACTTAAAGAGATGCTCAACATCTTTCAGTATAAGAGAAATGAAACTGTCCTCTGAGATCTCAAAATATATACACTGAAGGTTTGTTTAGTTCCAAAATATCAAAATAATTTCTTCATTAATCTGGATTGAAAGATAATACTTTATATATTGTCAAAAAACCAAATTTGTTCCAGGAAAAATATTACCTGGCCCTCCCCCCAAAAAAGGTAATTGTCCCAGAGTTAGGATTAGGGCAGGGCTCTGTTCTTATCTTTCAGGAGATTTAAAGCATCCATTCAAGGAATACAGGGACAACTGGACAATGGAAACCTCAGCAGAAAACAGATCAGAAACCAAAGAAGACGAGTGGCCCGACGATCCAGCCTTAAAGAACTCCTCAATAACTGTTTCCTCAAAAGTCTACAACCACAACAACTCAAAATCGCTAAGATTGTTCAGCTCCATAGACTGCTCCAGCCAGAACTCCAGTAAAGCCCTTAAGATCAGATTCTGTTTACTAACTTCTTAGGACATCTAAATAGCTGAGCACAAAGGGACTGAACATCAAATGATTCTATTAACATTTTTAACCATTTTTCCATCCTTATTTAGGCCCCAAACAGGTTTACTACGTCTCAAATCAGCAGGAAGTCATTTTAAGAGAGCGACGTCCCATCCCCAGAAGGTGGGGAGGGTGTCCCCCCCACTTTGGCCATTTGATGGATAATAGAAAATTTTGTTATTTAGGGGAAGAGACTACAAGCTGTTGAATGGGCTTGTTAAATGGGTTTTGGAGGTTAGACACAGGGACCTCTCTCGTTTTCTTTTCTGTATCCTTCTTTCTCTCCTATGTAGGAGTGAACAGACTTGAGAAAAAATGGGACATAGACATAGTATAGGAAAGATCAAGAAAAAAGGACAGATTATTGAATATGCCCATATACCTTTGAATATTGACACAAAATTAATATTATATTGGCTAAATTGGTATTGATCACTGTATATTAATGCAAAATTAAGATTGTATTGGACTACATCAGTACTGACCTTTGTATATTGATACAAAATTAAGACTATATTTGGCCACAATGGTATTGACCCTTGTCTATTGATGCAAAATTAAGATTGTATTGGGCTACATAGGTATTGATCTTTGTATATTGATACAAA
Source organism: Lophiomys imhausi (assembly GCA_907164525.1). Lineage (NCBI taxonomy): Eukaryota > Metazoa > Chordata > Mammalia > Rodentia > Muridae > Lophiomys > Lophiomys imhausi. The sequence continues at coordinate 6,488,991 of CAJQZJ010014563.1, read as the reverse complement.
ATTAAGATTATATTTGGCCACATTGGTATTGATCTTTGTATATTGATACAAAATTAAGGGTAATGCCTCTTAAAGGTATTGTACCTAGTAATGCTTAAGAATGAAATGTGAAGTTTTGGCCTTTTGCTACCAACCATCATAAAGTGTTTAGGATAATTAAGAAATGCAAACTAATAGTCATGCAAGCATGTCATTTTGTTAGTTACTATGACAGTCTATCACAGTTATTTTCTAAGCTACTCAGAAATCAAGTTGCTAAGAGACAAGCAACAGTTGCTTATCTAAATATAAGAGATAGATAGGGCATCTTCAAAAACCTCAAGAAATCTTCAGAATATGGCATTCAAAGATGTTTTCTTAACATAAGATTTTTTGATATCGGGACATGTCAGCTCCTGACAGAACCCCCTATTCTACTCCAAGTAGAAGATGAGCATTGAAGAATATCCAGTGGGAGATGGTTGAATTAGTGGCAAGCCTATCTCTTGGCAAGAAAAACCCCTTGTTTCAACTATAGACAGAATACTGTCCAAAAAGCACAAAACTTGGAAGCAGGTAAGTCGACAGCCTAGCTCTGCCAAGACAGGGTAGGTAAGTCCTTCATAATTCCTGCTCTACAATCAATGTCTGTCAGAGAAATGGGGCCAAACGGTGGAAGATTGATGCTGTAATGTATGGAGAGAAAATGGGAACTGTCCAGGCAGCCACTGGTATGTCATTTCTTAGTTTTGGAAGCTGCGGGCCCTGCACTTCCTATGTAATCATATATATTTATTCCTCTCAGGTCTCTGAGGTGGTTGAAGAATAGATAGCTAGAGTCTCATAGTTAAATTTTGAGTTATTTAGTATCAAGAGGGTGTTCTGGATCTAAGAAGATGTTTTTAAAATTGTGAGGCAAGTTAGTATGAAAGCTGAGTTAGATATAGAACTTTAAACTCATGGAGATGGTTAGATAGTAGAATGTTAAAGTCAGGTGCCAAATACATATGGACTGGACATTGGGAATGTACGCTAAGCCATATAACTCTCATAATTGTGGCCTATTTATTCCTGTTGTTTTTTTATTGTATTTATTGTTATAAGAGAAAGAACTATTTGTTGGACTGAAAGGGGGAGGTGTTAGGGGGAAAGATATACCTTAAACTAAAAAAAAAAAGAGTAGAGGATGGGAGGTTGAGGGAGAAGAGGGGTGGAAGGTGGGACTGGAGGGGGGAGTAGGGAGGGGATTGTGATTGAGATGTAATTTGAAGAAATAAATAATAATAATAAAAAAATAGTGACAACTAAAAAAAAAAAAAGAATGTGGCCTCAGGCTGTTTGCTCCAGTAAACCTCCACCCATCCAAAAGTGCATGGGTAACACAAATTGAATTCAATGGGTTCAAAAGTGGGGGCACTCAAAATTGGGTGGGTGGGGGGATGGATCTGGGAGGAGTTAGTGGAGGGGGTAAATATGATCAAAATGCATGTTACAAAATCCCTAATGAACTAAGAAAAAAGGCATACATATGTATAGTGTATGTGATTTACAACATGCAATACATATGATACATGTACTGTGTTATGTGCTATGATGTGTCTATTATAAACACTGACATGTTGACCATTTCTCACTACATATAGCCACAGTTGTATTAATTTGTGAGATCACTAGTAGATACAGGATCATGGGTGGCCTAGAAGCCCAAGACGGGGAGGAAGGTTCTATGCAAAAGGGAAGAATTAGAAAAACAGCACCCTATTCAACTATATAAAAAAAAAGAGAGAGAAATGAAACTCAAGACTCTACTGAGATTCCATCTCATACCAATTAAAATGACTAAGTTCAAAAACTCAAATGACAGCACATGATGGCAAGGCTGTGGAGAAAGAGGAATACTCTTCCATTGCTGGTGGGAGTACAACCTTGTATAACCACTAAAGAAATCAGTGTGGTGAAACTGAAAAGCTCTGTAAGGCAAAAGACACTGTCATTTGAACAAAATGGCAACCTACAGATTGGGAAAAGATCTTCACCAACCCTACATCTGACAGAGGGCTAATATCCAAAATTTACAAAGCACTCAAGAAATTAAATGCCAAGAAACCAAATAATCCAATAAAAAATGGGGAACAGAGCTAAATTCTCTAATTTATAAAAGAGGAATCTCTAATGGCTGAGAGACACTTGAAGAAATGCTCAGTATTCTTAATCATCAGAGAAATGCAACTCAAGATGACTCTGAGATTCCATCTCACACCTGTCAGAATGGCTAAGATAAAAAACTCAAATGATAGCACATGTTGTTGAGGTTGTGGAGAAAGGGGAACATTCCTCCATTGCTGGCAGGAGTGCAAGCTTGTACAACCACTATGGAAATCAGTCTGGTGATATCTTAGAAAAATTGGAATAGCTCTACCTCAATACCCAGCCATACCATTTCTGGGTATACATCCAAATGATTCCTCACCAAACCACAAGGAAGTTTCCACATCTATGTTCATAGCAGCCTTATTTTTAATAGTTAGAAACTGGAAACAACCTAGATATCCCTCAACTGAGGAATGGATAAAAAACTGTGGTACATCTACACAATGGAATACCACTCAGCCATCACAAACAATGAAATCATGCAATTTTCAGCCAAATGGATGAAACTAGAGAAGCTCAACCTGAGTAAGCTAACCCAGACTTAGAAAGATGTACATGGGGTTCTGTTCACTTATGATCAGATTTTGGCCATATAGTACAGGATAACTATATTACAACCAATGCACCAAAGGGAGCAGGAACATAGACTTTGTTACCTGTCAATGAGACACTTTTCCCTAGTGGTGCTGCCTTGTAGGCCTCCAGTGTATGAGGAGGCTTTTGGCCCTCATATGATTGCTGAACTGGGGCAGGGGACTGATATGTAGGGACACTCCACTCTGGAAGAGTGGGATGGAAGGGTTAGGGGGTAGAGGGTGGAAGGGCGGGACTGGGGGGGCGTTGGAAAGAGGACCCTGTGATGGAGATGCAACCTGAAGTAATACATTAAAAAATACATATTACCTGACCAAATAAACAAGCAAACAAACAAACAAACAAAAACAACTTGGAATAGGTCTGCCTCAAGATTCAGCCATACCACTCCTGGGCATATATCCAAAATAGTCCATTTTTAACAGAGTTGATGTTTGGTATTTTCTTTTTTTTTTTTTAAATACTTTATTTTTTTTTCTTCAAGTTACATCTCAGTCACAAACCCCTCCCTATTCCCCCTTCTATCCCGCCCTTCCACCCTCTTCCCCCCAGAAGTTTCCCCTTTCAGTCCAACAGATGGTTCCTTCTCTTATAACATTAAGTATTATACAAAACAATAGATATAAATATGCCACATTTATGAGAGTAAATTGGCCCAGTATACCTTCCCAATGTCCAGTTTATACATATTTGGCCCCTGACTTTAACATTCTACTATCTAACCAACTCCATGAGTTTAAAGGTCTATATGTGACTCAACATTCATACTATCTTGCAACACACTTTTAAGAGTATCTTCTTAGATCTATAACACCCTCTTGATTCCTAAACAGTTCAAAATTTAACTATGAGACTCTAGCTGTCTATTCTTCAACCACCTCAGAGACCTGAGAGGGATAAATATATTTGCTTATATAGGAAGTGCAGGGCCTGCAGCTTCCAAAACTAAGAAAGAACATACCAATGACTGCCTGGACAGTTCCCATTTTCTCTCCATACATTCCAGCATCAATCTTCAGGCTTTGGGTCCTGTTTCTCTGACAGACATTTGTTGTAGAGCAGGGATTATGAAGGACTTACCTACCCTGTCTTGGCAGAGTTAGGCTGTTGACTTCCCTGCTACCAAGTTTTGTCCTTTTTGGAAAGCAGTCTGTCTGCAGTTGGTGCAAGGGGTTTTTTCATGCCAAGAGAAAGGCTTGCCACTAATTCAACCATCTTACAGTGGAGGTTCTTCGATGCTTATCTTCTACTTGGAGTAGAATAGGGGGTGCTGTCAGGCGCTGATATGTCTCGATATCAAAAAAAATCTTGATTTAAGATAACATCTTTGAATGCCATATTCTGCAGATCTCTAGGGGTTTTTGAAGATGCCCTATCCATCTCTTGTATTTAGATAAGCAAATGTTGCTTGTCTCTTAGCAACTTGATTACTGGGTAGTTTAGAGAATATCTGTGATAGACTGTCATAGTAGCTAACAAAGTGACATGTTTGCATGACTAGGAGTTTGTTTTAACTATCCTAGACCGTTTTAGACGGTTGGTATCAAGAGGTCAGAGCTTCACATTTTATTTTTAAGTATCTCTAGGTATGATACCATTGGGAAGCGTTACCTTTAAATTTGTATCAATATACAAAGATCTATTCAATTGTGGTTAAATATACTCTTAATTATGTATCAATATACAAAGATCAATGCCTATGTAGCCCAATACAATCTTAATATTACGTCCATATGCAAGGGTCAATACCATTGTGGTCAACTATAATCTTAATTTTGTATCAATATACAAAGATGGTATTTTCTTATAGCTATAATAACATTTCTAAAGTGGGATTCTGCCTTTTCCTCGCCTATTTACTACCCATGGGTAAATCCTTATCTCTCTTACTCCATAGAATCTATTACAAGACACTCAATTTAATGGATCTTGTTGGGTGAAAGTGAATCTGATTTTTGAACAAGAATCTCATCACTGGGCACAAATTCTATGTGAATGGGAGAGGTATGTATACAGACTAACTTCTTTGTTGGATTTGTGGGTATGAAATAAGTTGCCAGACTCCTCTGCTGCCAAAACAGTACAAGGGGCTTTGCTTTGTAGGTGAAGTTTCTTCAATGTTCCATTCACTTCTCAATATATACTCATAAACTCCAGCATTGCTTCAATCTGTAGCTTTTCTTTCAGAGATCACCACATTTATATAGGGGACATCCCATCTCTAGAGTACTCCATTGACTTCAGTGTGAGGGAAAAGCCCTTTGCTTCTAGAAGCTGTGTCTTTTGTGGGAGGGACTATTGGGAAGGAATTATCTCTACAATTGGGTAAGATTCAAGTATTAAATCAATTCCCTTGATCATGTGGCAACATATTACCTCTCTGTATGTCACTGTCCCTCTGTTATTATTTTTGTTTACTCTCCCTTTAGGTATAGATTCTCCTAGGTTACATAGCATAGATTTTGATTGCTTCTATTGTTTTTGGTAGTTTACCATCATTTATATTATTCTGATTTTTCTGTCAATCCTATTTAATATGTTTCTCTATTCTTGAAACTTAAAAATTTTTTTTTCAGGCTAGTGAAGGTGACACCTTATTTCCAAGAATCATTTTGTTTCATGGTAATAAGGGATGTCTTGTGAAGAAGGTTGATCTTTTTGTTTCTCTGTATGAAAACATCCGTTATTATGTTATACATACCATATTTTTTTATTCAATTGAGACCATAAAAAGAACATTAAAAAAACCTGTCCTCTTTTCTCCATAGAGAGTAATTTTTACAGAACACTGTTCCTTCTAATTTTCTTATGATTCAGTTTGTCTTGATCCACGTGCCTGCTTCCTTGCCTTATCAGACTCTTGTGTTTTTAAATTTTTGACCATTCACTGCAAAGCCATTTATTCAGTCAAATAATTTTTCAAACATTCATTTTTGAACTGGTTCAGGTCATGAGAAGAGCACTCCTTGGTGAAAAATGTTGCACATAAATTTCCTGAGCCTGTTGCTTTTGTTGGAGCAGTCGTCCTGAGCCACAGGAAGTTACCCAGTACCTTCCAGTTGTTTTCACCAAATCCTGGTCTTTAAGTGTTGGCAGGTAAGACTAAAAGAAACAGAAATATGACATAGAATCATTCTTTATTCACTAATAATAAATTTATAATTATTTAAGTAAAGGACAAGTGCAAGTGTATTTTTCTCCTAAACAGCTTGTTTCTCAAGATTTTCATGGGTTGAAATAAGGGAGGAAAATTCTACAGGTCAGAAGGTTTTAGTGAATCAAAAATGTATTAGAGAAGATTCAGTGGTACAGCCCTTTGCCCTTGACTTCTAGGCATCCTGCAGAGACACACTTGGCTCAGGGCCTTTGGCATCAAATTGAACTCTGCCTTAAATTGGAGACATCAGTAAAGTCATCAGCTTCTTGTTACTAACCAGGTCATTGACCTACAGTAACACTCTGCTCAGTAGGCGGATGTTTGTACTTCAGTCTCATGATGTCTAAGGTCAGATGCTACTTATTTAGTGTAGTTTGAAATAGATAACTTGAGCCTGTAGGACACTACAGGTCTTCTCATAGGAAAGAGCGTGTGGGTCCCAATGAACAGCTATGATCAAGCCAAACACCTTCCCCTGGATGTTGGGATAACTTTTGTTTCAGCTAGCTCAATGCAGTAGCAATAAGCATTCTCTAGAAAGATCTCCAGGGATCATTTTTCGTGCAAGTCTACTGTTTCGCCATCAATGAGAATTAATAAAGGTCTCTAAAATTTTATCAATAGCGGGAATATCTTCAGTAGCCCACATTCGATTTTGAGAATCTATTGATTTGTGACTTTAATGTAGTTTGTGTCTAGTATAGCTCCTCATATAGCTATTGATATATTTTACACAATTTTATTTTGAAGAGCATCCTATTTGCTGGAAACCTGTGAAGCTAATATCAGGAGATTGTATATAACCATGGAAGATGAATTGTATCTCTTGTTTAGCATGCTCATGTTCTAATCCCTTGAATTTGTGAATATAGCACCTTACATGACTAAAGTATCTTGCAACTATGATTGGATTAAGGTTTTTGAGGTGAGGGAATGATTCTGTATTCTTTTTATGATGGGTCCAAACACTTAGATACATATATAAAAAGAAGAAAATTGCAAAGCAAAAGCGATTCAATTTTATACTATTGTCTCTGAAGGTGGAAGTGAATCATGAGTCAAGAACATAGGCAGCCTATAGAAGATGGGAAAGGGAGAGAACATATTATTTAATGAGTATAGTTGTTCAGAATAGGAACGTAATGTAGATAGGTGGTGCTAATGGTTGTAAAATAATGTAAATTTACTACAGACACTGGACTATGTGCCTAAATGCCCAAATGTTTAAATTGATGTTATTTTTATTTCATCATAATTTTAAAATCACTGAAGAAACCATTCTCTCTTAGAGTTTTCAAGGATGGCAATCCTAGCCTCATCTTAATTTTAGCCTAGCAATTCTTCTGATCTCCCGAACTAAAGGATAGTAAAACACTGATCATGGACCCATAATTGTTGGTTTCTGCACCAATAACCTGGATGGAGATGTGGCTTAGTTGCTACTGTGCTTGCCTAGCATGCCCCAGAGCCCTGGGTTTGATTCCCAGAACTGCACAAACTGGGCACAGTAGCACATCGTTGCAATCCATGCATGGAGACAAGAAGATTAGGAAGGATATTTGTGGTTACATAGTACATTCCAGGCCAGTTTGAACTCTGGCTTAAAACAAAGAGCAAAACTCAAAACAAGTCCAATATTTGTTAGTCTGGTTCCTCACATGTCAAAAATTTTAAACATGGTACAAATTTTAAAACTCCCATTGGTGCAATATTCTTAACTAAACTTCAACTTTATTTTGATAGTCCTAAATTTTTCATTAATGCCAATTGTCTCTTTCATAATCTAGTTGAGTGCACTGCATTGCTCTTAGGTTTTTTGTTTTGTTTTTGTTTTTTATTTTAATGTCCTTACGTTTTGAGGAGTACTTTTGTAGGCTATTCACTAATGAAGGTGTTATTGACATTAACTCATTTCCTTGCCAAGTTGTTTTTATTCATGGTGTTTCATTACAGCAGTGGTAACCCTGACTTACACATAAGCATGTATACAAATGGCCACGCCCCTTGATTTATCTTGATGATGCTATCTGAACTCAGGTTCTCATCGCAAGTGCATTTCCTCACTAAGCAATCTCTCCTGGTCTCATGCAAGAGCTTTAACAACCAACACGATTATGCCACTTCCTAGCTTTAAAATGCTGTAGCCCTCACCACCCCCCCACCCCTGCGCCTAAAAGATCTCCATAATTTTCTGGTCCTCATCTATAAAACTGAAAGAGTTATATCTCTTAGCACTGTCCAGTTGGTCAAATGAGAAAGATTAGTTTTTTATCTAGCAAGCACTCAGTAAGCACCCATGAGCTGGTAGGAGGCAAGTTTACTAAAAGAGATGCTGGTGGTAACTCTCAGCCACGAAGAAATGATACAGACTTAACTCGTGAATGTTTACAGAATGACAGATGAGACGATTTATTGAATGAAGACTGATGTGTGTTACAACTAGGGAATTATGGAGTACCTGGCAAATGCATAACATGAGGTTTTTTTTTTTTTTTTTTGTAGTTTTCAGGAAAGTCACTTAGCACAATGCTTGGTAGATACATGCCCTTGAAGGAGGCAGGCATTGTATGTGTGTTCCCTTTTTCTTTTCCTTGCCTAGATCTTCTTTCCCTCATCTTTCAAACTAACAGGGTCAGATAAGAAGGTGATTTTTCTTTGTCCCCATAGGATTGAGCAGAGCCTTTAAAGTGCTAATGTTCATGAAGAGGAGCTAAGCAGACACCCCGTGGAGAGCTGTTTCTTAAGTGCACCTGACAGTGGAGCCTATTTCTGGCTTGGCACTTGTCACTAGCTTGCTGTTGTATGGCAAAGTTAAGTTAGGAAATGCCACTTTAGTGCATTGGTCTCTAGAGATAGCCGAGATGAAACCCATCTCACAAATCCCGAGTTCTGGGCATGCTCAGATGTTCACAAGCATTTCCCAAAGACCCTTGACCCATGCATAGTCCAGATGCCCTCACCTCTGAAGGACAGTTGAACCTTCCCAACAGTTATGGAGGTATATACACACAATAGCTGAAGGAAACTTTCTTTTAACTTTTAGATATAAAATAGAAAATAAAAAAATTAAATGAACCCTTACATATTCCTTACCAAGGTTCAACAATTATTGAGATTCCCAAGTTTGCTTCATATATCATTTTTCTCTTTTTCATTTCTTTGGTCGCTATAATATTTTGAGTTACATTTGATCATATCACATCAGTTACTTTGATGCTTATCTCCAAACCAAGTACACCTGTTACTACATACTGACCATCTATTTTCAAATCTAATAAAACATAACAGTGATTAATTGGTGTCATTTTTGAAGAATTCAGAGTTTAGAAAGGCCCATTCACCTGTCATAGATTTATGTAAAAAGTTTGCCTCCACTTGATGTGGGCTGTGACTCTCTTTGGTATCTTCTGTGTATGAGAAGATCTTCAAACACTGTCTTACTACCTTTACATCTAGCTCAACTTTGCAAAAGGGGAATTCATCAACAACCATCGGATGAACTAAGGCAGGTTAGAGACATACATTCTGAGCTCAAAAGAAAATTAGGTGTCCCAAAAGGCAGATTTATTTATATATGGAAGATGGATAGGAGACTGGGAGGACAGCACAAGGGTCATTCTTATTCCCACAGGATCCTAGTTTTCTTTGAGGGTAGACTGAAAATACAGTTAACCTAAACAGCAACAGGACAATTCAGTAATAATAAAAGACTAATTTTATTGGAATTAGACATAAACTATCTAGTGACATTTCATTCCAAAACAACACTTGGGAGCTGGAGAGATGGCTTAGTGGTTAAGATCACTTGGTACTCTTACAGAGGACCAGGGTTTGGTTCTCAACACTCATGTTGTGACTCCAAACCATCTGTAACTCCAGTTTCAGGGCATCAGATGCTCTCTTTTGACTTTCATAGGCACCAAGCATGCACATGATACACAAACATATACCAAGGAAAAACACCTGCAGACATGAAGAAAAATAAATACATTTTAAAAATTTCCCTACCACATGCATTCTAGAAAGAGGGCCAGCCAAACAAAGTAGGAAATATCTTCTGAAATCCACTCCTTGTTTTCTCCCCATGTCTCAACAGAAGAGGCTGTGACCGAATGCTGCCCAGCTGTGGGCTTCTCACTGGAGCAGGACCTCCTGACTATGCATCCTATTTAGCTGACAGCTGAGTAAACCTGGTGAACAATGGCCAACTTGCTTATTGTCTGGGAAAAACAGGAAAATTGTGGCCTTCATATGTATACACTGGTAACTTCAGTTATTTACCTTAACAAAGCAACTCAACAATCAGTGCAAATGGCCAGAGGCTCCTGGTTATATTTAGCTAACGGATTCCGTTTAAGGAGCAAGTAGCTAATGATCTGAAGCACAGGCTGCTATCACAGCAGCCCTAACAAGCTGGAAATCACAAGGAGAATAAGAATGGGACATTTGCCTAATGGGGGAGTGATTGGACCTGGAAATGAACCAACAGGTTCCAGTCAGATCCACCAACAGGTCCTCAACCGTCTGACACAGACATGCCTGGAATCTGGTGGACACATGAGACTTTGCCTTTATTGTGTGTTTAAAACAGCCACCGCTTTTTAAACTGCCAGACCATTGGTATGGGCTCTCCTGAATTCAGGCTTCAGGTGGTCGATAGAGTCCTGACCGAATTTAGGGAAAAAAAGATCATGGGGTCAATGGTACAAAAAAACTGACCACTGTAAGATGCTCAGAGGTTAGGAAGATGTACTGGTGAGATCAGAGATGGCAGAGTTTGGAGGGAGGACCTGAAAAGGTACCCTACCACATGGGGGTGGGAGGCATCCAGCTGCTGTGAAATACGGACAATGGGAATGTTGGCACAGTAAGATCAGGAGGCATGGGGTTGTCAATACATCCAGGACCAAAGGCTTTTTGTATTTGAGAAAGATCAGAGCTTTGGGGTCAGGCAAAGTAAGGGTTGACTCAACTCTAATTAATTAGGGGGAATAGTGGAATGTTTGCAGGCTCACTTTTATTTTTAGAGGAGGTCCAATAATGTGGCCCTTCATATCCACATTCAAAGAGTAAACCAACCTCAAATAGAAAATACTCAGAAAAATAGTTTCTTCTGTTTCATGATCTGTTAGAGATGTTTTTATGTTCAGAACTAAGCAATACAGTATAACATCTACTGATATTATATTTATGCTGTATCTGGTATTCAAGGTATATGGGGGATGTGCATATGCTAAACGGTAAATACATGTAAATATAGTGCAATTTTCTCCAAGAGACTTAGGGATCCATGGACTTGAGTATCTGAAAGAGTTCTGGTACCTGGGTCCATGGCACAAAGGTGACACTGACTTCCTATAATTGATATTTCAAGAAATGTTATAATGTTGAAAAAAGGAAAAGTAATCCCACAAGGCTTGGCACATAGACATACCCCATTTACTGCTTTCATCTTTGTCATTGCTGTTATAATGCCTGTTGGTGTTTTTGACCAGATATTAGTGAATGACAGAGTATTGTTTTCTGTACAATGTAGTTTTCCTCTTTAATCTTAAAAAAAAAAAGAAGGGTTGGGAGATGGCTTTAGGATCAAACTTCTTGCTTTGCAAATGTAAGAGTCTGAGTCCTCATGCAAACATGAACTCCTTGCATCCGTATAAAAAGCCAGTCAAAGGTAGTTGTGAGAGTCCGTAACTTCAGAAAAGGGGCATGGGTAGAGACAAGAGGCTCCTGAGAGTTCCTGGCCAGCAAAGGTTCTCATTCAGTGAGAGACCCTGTCTCAAGGCAATAAAAGATAGAGGAAGAGAGAAACACACACACACATAATCCCTGCATACTCACATGCACAAATACACCCCCCCCACGCACACACACAGACACACACACACTAGACAAACAAAAAAGGATGTTTTAAAAAGGGGTGTGATTTAAAATTCTGGGAACTTTCTAGAATCACTAGCTAAGTATTTTGACATTCTAGTCAGATTTACTGCAAATATTGTGGGTAATATTTGGTACTCCACAAGATGGTATACCAAGCTACATTTTCTAATTCAGTACTTTTGTGATGGGAACATATTCATGGTGAACCAACAGCAATCTTACCTATATAATTAGGCAGATATCTACATGCAGTCTTTGAAGTGCATTTACACCTTCTTCTTTATCACTCATGCCACCTCTAAGAAGTTGGGACTATACATTCTATTTTACAGTAGAAGAGACTTGGGTGACTTCATGTCTTCAGTAATTGTTGGTTACTCGCCATGCTCTAAATCTTTTCTGCCCATTTGCTGTGACAATTACCTTCTTTGTGAACACTTTCCTTCCAATAATAATATCTGATCTCTCATCCCATACATTCTTTTGTTGTGGAGGTGCAGGTACCTGTCTTAGATTCTCCCTGATCAATATAAGCTGTTGGAGGACAAATAAGGACCCAGAGTACCCATTTTGTGATGTGGTAGCAGCTGCCATGCCTATTGGTGAAAGTTCAGCATGGAAACTATCACCTAAACTTTTGAAATGAGTATGTGAGTTTTCAAAAATCCTTGAAAAAAATTTTCCTCTATCTACAATTTAGGACTTGAACAGACACTGTGATTTAAGTGCTTGCTTTTATTTTATAATGTTGTCACTGCAGCTAGGAAGAGTTCTTGACTATGTCCCACACCTCCTGGCACTCTTCATGGCTTCCTTTAGGCAGACCCACGTTGAGTGCTGTCCAGGCAAATTATCAGTGTCACACATCCCTGAATGTCAAAGTTTGTACTGAGAATCTCAGGGACCTCCTATTGTCATCTTTTCCTGGCTGGGCACTTAGATGCTTGGATTAATTAAGCCCCTAAAGAGACACTGGGATTCCAAGGCTGAGCAGAGTAGCAGATTGTACCTCATTATAGTCCTTTGCCTTGGAAACACTGAGCCAAATCAACTACTATAATCTTTTTCTACAATGTTGAAAGTGGTACAATAGGCCCCCTCTTTTCCCTGGCAGTACATTCCAGCCATACTGGCAGATCCCTAAAATGACACACAGAACTAAGTATGGTATTTTAAATGATTAAAGGGAGATAGTACATACAGTGTGAGGACTTTGGGAGAAAGGGCCATTCATGTCCCAGGTGGGACAACATGAATTCTATCATGTCACTCATATACTTAAACTGGTTGGTAATTTAATATTGATTGCATTTTTTCCCCCTGAGGTTTCCTTTACCACTTTCAAACCATGATTGGTCTTGGGTAACTGAGATTGCTGATAAGGAGCAAGAAACATTATTAATTCCTTTGTAATTCACTAACTGCTCTGTTCATAACCTCCTCATCTGGACTGGGGTCAAGCATAGCTGTAAGCCAAGAAGAAACCTCTGCAGCCAAGTCTCGAATGACAACTGACCTCTTTGGGTGCCTGAGTTTTCTAATATTGTGCTAAATCTTTTTGATATCTAGCGTGTTGGTAGGATTCTTACTGACAGAAAAAAAACCCTGTTCCCTCTATAGGTTCCCAATGCATGTAAGTGGCCAGCTTCATATTTATTCCCCTGAAGTAACTTTCTATGTTTCTTTCCACCAGTCTGTGACAGAACTAAAATCAACATCAATATGTAAAAGAGAAAAATCAAGGCTTGTTTGGATAATTTCTCAAAGCTCCCTTTACAATTTTATCTAGGTATAACTTTAAGTCTGTTCAGGTTTCTACTTTTTGTGCCAATTTTTATTTATTTATTTTTGTTACCTTCTGGGAAATACCCATTGAATAATTTGATGGTACCATTTAACAGGTGTTCAGAATATTCATAGCTAAAAACAAAATTTGTGTAGAGCTGATGGCACTTCTGTTCCCTTAATTTTTTGATTTAGGCCTTCTGTCTTTGGTCTTGATTAGTTTCAACAAAACTTTGTTTCTTTATCCCTATTTCCACAGAGCCAAATTTAAGAATAATTCTGCCATTTTCTAGTTGTTCATGTCTATTTTTGTTTGTTACTAGTCTGTGTTATTCCTCCTGTTTTTACATGCAAGCTTTAGAGGAACACTTGTTGGTGTTATTTTTGCCTTTACATTTTTATGCTGTAGAGTTGTATATTGCTCTAATTTAACAAGTGACGTTTGTTATGCCAGTAGCCCATAAGTGTTACTATTAAAAACATTTTATTCATCTCACAACTTTCAGTTTCTACTTGTTTATTTTATGTGACTGTAACATGGTACACTAGGACAGGTATTTCATAAAGGATAGAGGCTAATGTAGCTCAGTTTGGAGAGGCAAGAGCATGATACCAGCATTCTTGGCATCATAACATGTTGGATGACATTACACAGTAAGACAGCGCAAATGTGCCAGCTCAAGCCTCTTCCCCCTTTTACAGACTCACAAGTGTGAATGCCGGGCTCCCCAGGTCTATCCCTCACCTATTCCTAACCCCCAAATAGAATCAAAATGTGAATTAGGACTAATTTTCTAACACATAAACTTTTGTTTAAGTATCAGTGGACAATCAAACCCTATTTCTATTTTGTGTGGTCTTTACACAAGTATACCATGAAAATTACAGGTATTGCTTCATCATAGACTGGGCTTTGGTTAGAATTCGAATTTCTGAGCTAAATACAATGTGACCTCTAGGGATGTGTGGTGAGGACTTGGTGAAGAATATATAACAAGGGTTTTCTATAACCAATCTGCATGCACTCAAAGTACAGTTTCTTGAGATATTCTCAAGGGCTTCTAAATATTTGGGGTACTGGTGTGTAATTTAAAATGTAGGAATTTCCACAGATATGTGTTAGCTTCAGCTTTGCTTAGATCTATGATCTCTTTCCTGTGGCTGCTGCAATGTGTTTTCCTTCGCATTCTGTATCTGTTCAGACATCTTCTTTGAGAATTTGATACCCTCACCTAAGCAATGTCTTCTTTCTGCACAGTAACCACACCACATCTTCATTTTTTCTACTTTATCTTTTGTTGTATGTACCATTCTCTTCCTATAGATTCGTGTTTTAAACAAGGTGATTGTTTGAAACCATTAATGAGTACTTTGATGTAGTCACTCAGTTTGGTCCCCTGGGGTCTTCCCAGTGAGGAATCTGTTTTCAGATAGAGTATAGAGATTCTGCATGTAATATCTGGAATTACCACACACAAATTTTGAGTGACAAAATGGAGCTCTTCTATTGGTTTTTACCAAGGGAGACCATCTGAAGACTCTACCCCATGAAGCTACCTTAAGAGTCTGTGGCTCTTCGACTCTAATTGCTGTCTGTCTCACTTGGGACAGTATCACTGAACCACATGACCCAGGGCCCATCCTGTATTTCCATGTCTGTTTTTATCATCTCTCCAGATGGCTATGACATATCCCAAGTCCAGAACCATACCCTTCCACATCAGGGTGCTCCATGCTCTTTTTTTATCAGCTCCCGGATCCTCTTCCCTGTTGCTGAGCACCATGATCTACTGTCTGTACTCTCTGGAAAACCATCAAAGACATTCTGGTCCTATAGATTTTTCTTGCTTCCAACAATGCTAAGGTGTTTGTTTGAACCTGACTCATCTTTTTGAAAGGACTTCCTTGTTTTTATGTTGTTGCCATATCTAAATGCTGGAGCCTTGTTCTTGTGTCCTCTTTGACTAGACAGTTCTGCTCTGTGATTTCCCTTACCATCTTTTTATGCTGCAGGGGTTCTCTAAAACATGTTGGCATTCTGTGCCGACTTCACTGCCCTTATTGAAAATAAATTGTCTTTCTCTTTTGCAAGTTTGGTTTCCTTTAAGTTCTGTATAAATGATGTCATTTTTAACCTTTCAACTATATTCTCTACCTCAGCACACTCTTCTGAAACCAACAGCTAGAACAATTCTTTGAAGCTATAGTTTTCTCTAGTCACCCACAGGGGCTTAGTTCCAGAACTTTCCATGAATACCAAAATCTGTAATCCTTTTGTTTCCAATATAAAATCTATAGCATGTGTATCAAAACTACATATACACTCTTGTACACTTCAAGTCACCATTACCTCAAAAAAAACCCCAAAACTAATTTAAGTAAATATTGTATAAATTATTATATTGTATTGTTTAGGGAAGAGGGGGAAAAGTCTGTTCATATTTAGTTAAGATCACCCACCCTGGATATTTTAAACTCTACTTGATTGAATATATTGATGAGGAAGTCATGACCAATGAAGGCTGACCATATCATTTTTCATGGTACAGTAGATACAGCGATGTTATCCAAATTACCCTCAACACTGAAAGATTTGTTTCCTAGAGTTGGCAACCCTGTGGATATTCCCCATGGGTGGAGAATGTTCCTTCCCTCAAGGCCATGTCTCCATCCTGGAACAACTTGCATCTCACACCTGGTGGATGCGCAAGTACAGAGCCTGACATTCATCACAGTAGACAACAATGCTGAAGACCATTCTGAATGTTAGAGTTTACTTCTTTGGTGTGATTATATCATGGCCCAACTTCTCCATTTATTAAATCTGTTCTTTTCCCTTTCTGTCATAGTCTCAGATAGCCCAGGCTGGCCTCGCATTTGCTATATAGCCAACAGTAGCCTTGAATTACTTATCTTTCTTCCACTTTCTTCTGAGTTCTGGATTATTGTAGCATGCCACCATGCCCAGGCCCCCTTTCCTTTTCTATCAGTCTTAATAGGATGGAAGGGATAGGGGGTAGAGGGTGGGAGGGCAGGACTGGGGGTGGAAAGAGGGCACTGTGATGGCTGTGATGGAGGTATAACATGAAGTAATAAATAAACATAACAAAAAGAATATTTCTGATGTAAACTTCCTTCGTGATAGTTTTACTCCCATAGTCTGCTTCATTAGCATCCCAGTCTATGCCCCTTAGTCACTTCTCTCAACTCTTGCTTGTCTGCTACAGTGTCCAGCCTGAAGACACTTCAGTGCCTTTGTCTGAACTCTATCTGTTGACTTCTTGCTTTTTATTCAAATATCTGCTCAAATATCCTCTCATCAAGCAGGACTTCTGGATCTCTCTATTAGAATAAACCCCTTCTTTCTTATTTACTTAATGCATTTTCTACATCCATCTATGGCCTTTTGACACATATTTTCAGCTGATTGTGTCTTCTAAGAGTGCAAGGGCTCTATGGGAATATTTTGTTTATTGCTCTTTCCCCAGTGTCTGGCCCACAGTAAATCCTGAATAAATGTTTGCAGAAACAATGAATAATGAGTGAATTCAATTGTTACTCGTTTTATATCTGTAAGTAAATTCGCTTTTCAGGCTCCTTGTTTTTGGATGCAGTGGGATGGCTGAGATTTGAGTAGAGTATAGCCTGTGCTGAATCCCTGAATACCTAATTTAGCTGGGCTGCTCCTGGTGGACAGGATTCCTGGAAGGTTGCCTGGATAGAGCCCATTTCCCCAAGACATAGGGAAAGAATATATTGGGTTCTTCTTCCCTCCTTCCCTCTCTCCCTCCCTCCCTTCCTTCCTTCCTTCCTTCCTTCCTTCCTTCCTTCCTTCCTTCCTCCCCCACCCTTTCTTTTATTTTTGAAAAGAAAAACTGTTCTGTGCTATATTTGACCTGTTACATTTCAAAGTGTTGGGTACTGGTTCCTGCCTCCAGCCTCTCTTTACCTTGAATCACTGGCTGTTGCATGGGTGGATTATGAGGGGAGTCACTCAGCTGTTTCTCACAATGGTGATCAGCAGTCCTTGACTTGACCTCAACCCTAGACACTCTCATTCTGCGGAATCAGTTAACTGTTGGTGCGTCAACCAGATTTTCACGATCCTTTAGCTCACAGTCACTGTACTTGTTTAAGGCTCTAAAATCCTCCTTCATTAGAAAAATAATGGGGCATGGAGACAGATCAATCAGTAAAGAGCTTGCTGGACATGCACAATCACCAGAGGTCCATCCCCAGAACTCACATACAAGACCGGGTATGGCAATGAGCTTGCTGTCCTAGTGCTGGAGAGGTAGAGACAGGTGGACCCTCGGAACTTGCTGGTCAATCACCATGCTCAGTTGAACACCAGATCCCAGTGAGGGATGTGGTGAGCAGCTCCTTAGGGATAGTATCTGAGGTCAACTTCTGCCCTTCATGTGCACATGAACAGACTTACACATGCACCCACACATGAACATACAAAAACATGTATCCTCATACACACAGTGAACACAAAGCTTGTAGCACAATATTTCAATTAAAACTAAGAGAAACAAATAAGCATGTCTTATATTTAGCAAGTTCTCCTTTTGTTTTGGCTCTCTGTTCATTTTCTCATCTGGGAATATGCATCTGAACATCCCTTTCCACTGTGGATGGATCTAATATCTGAAAGATAATTATTGAGAAGCGTTGTTTGGAGACACCAGCAGAGGAGAGCAGGTAAATGAGCAGTGACTGATTCAATTAACTGATAAAAAATCGAATAGCACAGGTCCAAGCCATCTTGTCTGAACACAGAGCTTCCTGTTCAGGCAAGTAACCAAGAGGATAGTAGGTCTTTCTTAGCAGGAAAGATGAGGGAGGAGTCAGTGCCTACTATAGTCCAGAAGGTGGCGACATAAACATTTAAGGGACAGTGGATAGGCAGGTTGTCCTTTGTGAGAAAAATCCTTAATTGAATGGTTTTGCAGGAGAAGCCACCCATTTTTCTGACCCACAGGTTCTCCCCTTTTGAATGTCAGGCCATTCACAGTATGCCTGTTTCTTTGTACTGTCCAGTACAGTAGGGAGAACACTATATGGAAGTCTGAAATTCTGCCCTTGTCATTTGTGAACTCTGTAGTCCTGAGGATGGCACTGAACCTTGATTTTGTTCGACATAACTTAGGATGAGTAAGAACTCTGTCATTGGGATCTGTGGAATCAATGGAACAGTGAACCTTAAGTGTTTTATGTATTGTTGCGTTGGCACAGTTCTCTGCATTAGAAAAGGGTTCTAATGTTCAGACAGATGTGGTGAGTTCCGGGCACAGGGACTAAGCCCCCAGTAGCTCAGAGCCAACCGAGGCATGTTTGGCTGCCTCTGGTCTCATCTCCCCTCACCTGGGATCTTGTGAGTCTGGAGGTTGTTTGTGACTCCAATGTGTAAGCATGGCTGTTACCTAGCAAAGGAGGGGCAGGTTTGGGTGCTATGTCACTCCTCTGGAAGGAGTTGAAAGAGAAGTGATTATGACAATTTAAGCCTTACAAAAAAGCATAAATTGAAAAAATATTTCTTGAGTGTATGAAGGAGAAGCTTAGCCTTCAAAGCAGCAAATTTTACCTGCCTGGAAAATTGGATTTCTTACCCTCTAGGTTGGTAAAATTTCTGGATAACTTAGGGTGTCTAAACTGTGGGTTCCTGTGAATGATGGCTCTGAACAGCACAGCTCCAGCAGTGGGGACATGTTACTATGGCAACCTGAAGCTAGAAGTTCCTCCAAGCCTTAGAAAGACTGTCAATCAGATACATGCACTTGGGGGGTTTAATGAAAACAGACACTTGTCATTTTTCTAACAGTCTTCCAACATTCTATATGTTTAAAATATGTCTATGGAAAGAAAAGCCTGCGGTGAAGTTTAGCTGTTTATTTAAAGAGAATTCCCCTGTGTGGCTTTGACAGGGCAGATATTTTTTCCCCTCTCCACACTAAAGGAGAAAAGCAAAGGCCTCCAGTGTTTCACAGAAATGTGATTAGGAGAGTCACTTATGTGGTTCAGGTGAAGTGATGTGAGGCAAGAGAGCCTCTACCCTACATCCTTGTATTATTAGGGTGGGGAGGCCAGCTCCCTTCATCTTCATACCCTCGAGCTGATTTCCTACAGCTCTTTGGCATGGTGTACCCATGCTGACTGATAGGTGCCTTTCATTAGTGGGGCAGTTCAGAAAAGAAAACTTTATTAGACATTACTCTTTCCAAATGTCAGACACCAGAGAAAGGAATCATAATCTTTTGCTCAGACTGACTTGCCATATGTGGCTGGCTACTGGGATCTGATTCTCACTGAGAACACAAGTCAATAGTCAAATGTGGAAACTGCATTTGGGAACAGAAACTTATTCCAAGATTGGCTAGGACTCTGTTTCAGTGGAATATAGGCATGTTTGTGAGTATATAAGCAAGTATGTGTATGTCTAATTGTTTATGTTCACCCAAATCTGACACTTTTGTATTGCAATTTGCAGAAGAAATATATCTCTTATCTTTGATAGGACAGTCCACAGATGGGAACAGTTTTCAAAGAGGTCTGAAAACTGATAATGTCAGGTACATTCAAACAGCTGAAGGCTCCTATTTAATGGATTCCTTCTTTGCTTAGCACATTACTAGGCCAAATGACAATTGAAAATTCAGTCCCCTGCAAAGAGAATCCATGACTGACACCTCAGCCTCATTGATGTCCAGGAGCAGGACACTCTGTTTCCTTTTAAATGTCAATTTGTAAGTAGGTCAACAGAAAGTTGAGTGTTGTTCGTTCTCCAGTTAAGTTAAAGTTCGTACAAATGTAGCAAACTCGGCTCCATGTGGTTCTCAGCAATATTTGAAAATTGCATTTTATAGTTGTGTCTGATTGCATCTGCTAATTATCACATCTCTGCTTGTGGCAAGGAAGATGGTAATATTGGTAGGCAAAGGCACAGATATTCCCTGCCCTCACTCATCGAATGGGGGTGGGGCAAGAATAAAACAGTTCCCCAATGTATGTATGTTATGTGGCCTCAGATGGAGATTATTCTGAGAAATCTCTTCTTTGTCTATTTTACAGTAATTGTGGTAGTTAGCATACTCAAAACAGGAAGCATAAAACTGGAGTCATATCTCTTCCTACTCTGTTCTTTCCTCTGATACTGAAAAACTGCAAACAAGTGGTTGCTAGAGTGATTCTCCAATCAATTGCATTAAAATAGGCAGAGAGGCACCATGCATGATCAGAAAATAGGCCATGTATCAGTGCTCTGCCATTAATTTACTATTTAATCTTGGAAAACTCACTCATGCTGTGTGGCTTTTGACTTCATTATCTGTAGTATAAGAGAGTTGAACTAATTGAGTACAAGGTTTCTTTTTGATTCTCCAAGTTTGAAGCCTGCCACATGGCCTGGAAACAGCTCCTTCCTATATAACTGGAAAAAAAAAAAACAAAAAACTCCTGTTGCTGTTTAGGCAACATCTGTCCACAGCTTCCCAGCCTAGCTATAAGTAGTTAGAGGACTATAATTCTTGTTCTTCGGCCCCAGCAGGCTCAAGACTTTAATTAACCCCCTCTCTCAAGCCAACATCAAGTTATGCAGGGCACATACTCTACCACTCCCCTAAAAGTTCTTGGGTAAAAGAGGAGATGCATTTTCCCTAATGGGTCTTTTGGTTGTTGCTTAAAGGACCACAGCATTGTAAATCTGAGAAGTGGTAGGCACTGAGATTCTCTTAAATCATGTGTTTTAAGATTGATATTTAGCTCAAAATCAGAACTTTGAACAGAACAAAGGCTTGGTCACTTTCCCTAAAAGCTTTATTAATGACAATAATTTAACCGGGAAAATTACTCCTCTCTAGGCAGGGCCTCGTCTGATGTAATGCTCTCTGCACAAGACAAAATTACAATTATGAACTTGATCTTGTCTGTGACCCCAGAATTGACCTTTTGAAGGAACCTGGGTTAAGGCTGTTATCTCTACAAGGAGAATGGCTGCCTCCAGAATTGCTTTGGGACCATATCCTGTCAACATAAAATTGCATTTAGTAATCTTGCCACGTTTTCCAGATTGGGTGCACATAAGCTTGAGCACATCTGACTCCCGGGTTCCCAGTGTTATTAAGATAACTGGATACTCCAAGCACTTATTTTCTTCAACTCAATTTTCATCATAATCCATCAACATCACAGTGTTTTTATTCTCCATTTCTTTTTATATGATCCTATTAGTTGGGAGAAACCCAAGTGATATTTTTCTTTACTGTGGCCTTGTCTCATCATTGCTTTTGCTTGAAACCAAGAACCTTTTGCTTGATGAGAATTCATCCATCGTGTAACCAACAATTTCCATAGCCTGGTTTTCTTCATTGAGTTTCTTTAGGGATGGAACAAAGGCAGCTTTTTCTGCTCCATTCGAATAGCTTTTATAATCTCTCCCTAAATCAGAAGCAGAGGATGTTGTTCTTAAATCATAGAGGGTGCCTTTGAAATTAACTGCTGTTCATCCAATGCTCCTGGGGTCTCTGTGTTCTCTCTATGAAGATGCAAGTGCTGGTTTTGAACTAGTAGTGAGTGATGCTTCTAAACCCTAAGGAATATGGTCCTGTCATGGCTCATATGTAAAAACTCAACAGAACTGTACTTTTGAGCATGTGAAGCCATCAAACCTTGGAAATC
Source organism: Lophiomys imhausi (assembly GCA_907164525.1). Lineage (NCBI taxonomy): Eukaryota > Metazoa > Chordata > Mammalia > Rodentia > Muridae > Lophiomys > Lophiomys imhausi. The sequence continues at coordinate 6,466,763 of CAJQZJ010014563.1, read as the reverse complement.
ATTGTTCTATGTCTGCAAATGAAATTAACACTCCTAGTTGTTAAGGAGTCAGTGGGACTGAGTGAGTTCTGCAGAGGTGGGGTACTTCTCAGCTTCAGGGACATCTGTGCTTCTTAGGTATAATTTCTGCCTGTTTTGGAAACCTCACTCACTGATCACAGGCCACAAAACAGCACACCTGTGTTGTCTATTTAGGTCATATAAGGAATGGTAATTTCTCCTGTACAACTTTTCCCTCTGCCACAGAAGCACAGAGAAATGTGATAAAGTACCAGTCTCTCAGTTTAATTTAACAAAACAGTCTTTGAGAATCTGCTGCACTGGTACTGGTGAGCTGAATAAGAGATGTGACAGTTCTTGTACATGCAATTCTTTAAAGTGCAGGAATCCTCTCTCTCTCTCTCTCTCTCTCTCTCTCTCTCTCTCTCTCTCTCTCTCTCTCCTTTTTCTGGGCCATGCTGGGATTTAGAGACCTGTCTAGTGGGGAACGGCTGAGATCAGGGATGAGCCCTGGAGGTTCACTAAGCTAAGCCATCTGTGGGAGTTTCCTCCTTCAGTAGGCTGCCAGCATTGCACTGTATTGCAGAGGGCACCTCAGTGATTTGTGTTGTGTTTCTAAAGGAGAGTAAATAGGGGCCAGGCTGGCCTCTAAAGCGCTACAGATGGGAGCACCTTAAGCTCCATGACTTATCCAGGCAGACATGGCCCTGCTCCTGGTTAGGGGAACTGAAGAAAGACCTTGTTTCTGGAAGTAAGGGCCAAATGTGATCTCGAAGTACAAAGAATGAAGACCTGGGCTTTGTCCTGACCATCCTCCCTTTCTTCATGGCTTTATTTAACTTAGCTTCAGAAATAACAGATGACTTAGGTTTTTGTTGTTATTTGTTTCCTTTTCTTTTGTTTGTTGAAACAAGGCCTTCCTATGTAGTGCTGACTGTCATAGAACTAACGGAGATCTGCCTGTCTCTCTATCTGGATTAAAGGCATGTGCCATCTGGCCTGGCTGACTTAGATTTGTTTTTTTTTTTTTCCTACATTTTACAATTCCCAGTTTTCTTTCCTTGTTCTTTCTCCTCTCTTGACCTCTTATTGCTGCAAGGCCCCGACTCAAGACTGGAGACATTCCCTGCTGTCACATTCACCCTTTTATTGAATTTCTTGACATTAGAGTGTACCTGTTAGGACTGATCTCCAGGTTCTCCCAGCATGCCTCAGGTTCTACCTGTTATAGGCATGCCCTACTCCCAGAAGTCCTTTCCTATATAATCTGGACATTTTGGGGGGCTCTCTTCTCTGTGCCTTCTTCTGCACTCTCTCTTCCTCTCTTTCCCTCCCTCTCTCCCTGTCTCTCTGTCTCTCTCTATCTCTGCATGCACACATGCCATTTCTCTTTCCCTTTCATATCCAATAAACTTGCTTTTATATATTTTAGTTTGGCCTGGGTTGGATCTTTTTACTGGTGGAGAAAGCATCAATTAAGAGTAAATCATATGGTGCTGTGACTCAGAGGAGGGGGGAAGAAGGCAGGAAGCAGAGAGCCCCCACAAATGTCCAGGTTATATAGGAAAGGACTTCTGGGGGTGGGCCTGCCCTGTAGAAAATGAGGTATGCTGGGAGAACCTGGAGGTCAGTCTCAATATCCCAGACTTTTGTTCATAATAAATAAGGAGACAAGGATCATCTGGATACTTCCTGCTCACATTGTGGGAGCTGGAATTGGGGTATGAGGGGAGAAAAGTTGAAATGTTGGACAAGTCCAGGAAGAGCAGGCTGTTTTACTTGCTCTCCAGGACCCACAAGACCATCTGGGACTAGAGACATGAAGGCCACACAGTTGGAACAGTTTGAAGTCTTCTTCTTCTTTTTTTTTTTTTTTTTTTGTTTTCTGAGACAAGGTTTTTCTGTGTATTGTTGGTTGTCCTCAACTCACTTTGTAGACCAGGATAGCCTTGAACTCACAATGATCTGCCTGCCTCTGCTTTTTGAGTCCTGGGATTAAAGGCATGCACCACCACACCTTGCAATTAGACAGCTGTGAACTGCCATGTGGATGCTGGGATTTGAACCTGGGTCCTTTGAAAGAACAGCCAGTGCTCTTAACTGCTGAGCCATCTCTCCAGCCCAGTTCATAGTCTTTAATTGATTTGAAATCTGCTGGAACAGATACATATAAGGGGCAGCAGGTAAAGTTAAGTAGTTTAGGGAGAAGAGTTTTTAGGCCCATGGTCTTGGCAGTTGGGGTGTCCTCAAAACCAGGGAGAGCAGAAGGGACCCCACCACCTAGAAATAGGCAGATAGGGAAACAGGCTGTATTTACCTGAGTCCCTTTGACCTGTGAATTCAAATGGATTCCCTGAGACTTACAAGAATTTAGGTTTACAAAAAGAGATAAATTTTAGAAGAAATAATCTGAAGCATTCTTCATTCCTTTAACATACCTTCAGTTACTTTCTTGTCATCCTCTAACCTCAGTAATTCACATTTACTGAACTTAAAAGCCCTTATTTACCATACCTTAACACATTCTCACATCTTTGACAGTTTTTTAGAAGCTTTCCTTCACAACTTTCATTTACCAATTTTGAATAAGTTTTAGGCCCTCTGAACTTAAGTTTTCATATCCTCAGACTTTTATATACTTTATAATACTTTCTTTGACCCTCAGAACTGCATAAACTTTAAACCTTTTTCTTTCCATCTAACAGAGACATGAGTAGTTATTACTGAGAACAATCATAAATAAAGGAACACCTGTTTATATTTTAATCTGAAGCCTGGTAGAAAGGAAAACCTGTCCACCAACTGTCAATCACATCAGAGATCTGAGGAGGATAAATTACCATAAGAATTATAATCCAACATCCGATGTATCATTTTCTATGACAGAGGCTAATCCATTACCTAGACAGACTTCCCACTAGGCTGCTGTGATGTCCATGGCTTCAATTGTGGGATGGGTCCATTTTGTCCAGAAAAAACATGGCAATCACCTTCTCCAGGTGTCCTGTTCATCCACAGATTAGGCCCTAGCAGAAGTCAAGGAGGGGCAGTTTCACCAAATGACCCTTCTTTGTTGTGCCAATATCTTCTAGGAGGCCTTAGAATCACCGCTGGAAGCTGGGGTCTCTGTCATAGTAAACTTTTTAATTAAACATTTAAATGCCATAAACTACTGGTCCCTTGACAGGCTCAAGGGCTAGCATATCTGGGTAAAATAATCTTTGCCTTTTTGTTTGTTTGTTTGCTGCTCTAAATTGTATTGTACAGAATTACCAAGTTGCATTTCTTAATTATCCTTGATAATTTGCAATAATTAGTAGCTTTAGTGGTTATTTAAATAAAGGATCTTTAATGTATGGCTTAGTTTATCCAAACAGCTGACACTCATGAGGCAGGGAAGTTAAATTTGACTATCAGCAATTTATTGAAAGGAGCTGGCAACCCTAAACAAACATGGTGGCAAAGTGGTATGTGTAGCATTAATTAATTAAATTATGTTGGGTTCCATTTGTAGAAAGAATTCATTAAATTATTAACCAGTATTTAGGTTATATTTAGGTCAGTGGTGTTAATTTTTAACCTGCCATTATAAATGAGCACACAGAGACTTGATGGATTTTAACAAGCCTTGGCCTGGTTTGTGCAATCTTAGGCCATCTACGCTAGCTCTTAATTCTATTCCCCAAATATGACCCCATATATATATATACATCCCCTGTGTTGTTATTCTCCACACTCTTCTGATGTTCCTGGACACATGGAATGAGGTTCTTTCTTCTAGCCCATGGTGTGTGTCCTCCTTCCTGCTTTTTGTTTCTTCTCCTTCTACTGGAGGTTTCTTATCCCCGAGATGCTCTCTGTCTCAGAAGCTCCAGCACCTTAGTCCCACTTACCTCTGCCTTTGCCCAATCTCAAGCCTCAGCATTTATTTAACCAATTAGAGAAATTAACAGACAACAAGCAGGCCTCCAGGACCAATTAATTAACATTTAGAATGCATAACATCACCCCATCAGGTTTGTCTTTCCCACAACAAAGATGGCCACTGGTCATGTAGCTGCCCTTAGTCAAGATGGCAGCAAAGCCAGGACTTCGCCTCCTTTATCCCACAGTCAAGATGGTGCCTAGGCATGTCCAGCAGCTGTGGCAGCAGTGGTGGCAGTGGCAGTGGGACATTTAAAAGAACAAGAGTGGTCTGTTGTCTTCTGCTGGACAGGAAGGACATAGTACTAGGTGACAGCCAGAGCCATGGCAAAGGAGGAGGGGTAAGAGAGCACACAATCCAAAAGTCTGGTTTCAAAATAGGATAAATTTTAGAGTTTCAAACTCAAAGGGGTCCAGTTTCCCAGCTTAAGCAGGAAACAGGTCTAAATGCAAAGCATCTTCAGCATTAGGTCTGCAGTAAGATGGGAGTTGAGGAGTTCCGGAGATGGATGTCTCCAATTTCAGAAACTCTCTGGAGGGAACAAGACCTGGTCTTGTCCCCAAAAAGACAGGGAGTACTGGTGCAACCATGGCTATGCAGAACACCCTGGGAGGTACCTAGTACCTCTCTTTGGCTGCTGGGTGAAGGATTACTCACTGAGTCCAGAGTCAATCAACAAGACAGAGAAAGAGATGAGGGCAGGAGCTGCCCCATGTGTCCCTGGAAGCTTGACTGTGGCCATTGGGCTGGACAGAGCTCAAAACTCCTCCTAGTCATGGCACCTGATGATTTACTCTGTTAACTGAGGCTTTCGCCAAGCCAAACTGATCCAATCCAGGCCAAATTAAATTATGTAAAGGGAGGTTTATTGGATATGAGAGAGAAAGAAAAATAGAAATATATATAGAGAGATAGAGACAGAGACACAGGGAGAGAGGGGTTGAGAGGGAGGGAAAGAGAGGAAGAGAGAGTATGGAAGAAGGCAGAGAGCAGAGAGACCCCCAAAATGTCTGCATTATACAGAAAAGGGCTTCTGGGGGCACAGCATGCCCTGTAACAGGTAGAAATTGGGGCATGCTGCAAGAACCTGGAGATCAGTCCTAACAGCACACCCATAAACATTTCTGCCAATGCTTCTTCTTTTTTAAAATGTAGAGTGTCCTCTTTTGACCCTTCCCAGTCCAGCCCTCCCACCCTCTACCCCCTAACTCCTCCTCTGGAGTGGAGTGTCCCTACATAACAGTCTCCCACCCCAGTTCAGCAGTCATATGAGGGCCAAGAACCTCCTCATACACTGGGGTCCTACAAGGCAGCACCACTAGGGCAAAGTGTCTCATTGACAGGATGAAAAAGTCTATGTTTCTGTTCCCTTTGGTGCGTTGGTTGTAGTATAGATATCCTGTACTATATAGCTAAAATCCAACTATACGTGAATAGATGTCATGTGCATCCTTCTGAGTTTGGGTTAGCTCACTCAGAATGAGCTTATCTAGTTCCATCCATTTGGCTGCAAATTGCAAAATTTACTTGTTTCTGATAGCTGAGTAGTATTCCATTGTGCAGATGTACCACAGTTTTTTAATCCATTCTTCAATTGAGGGACATCTGGGTTGTTTCTAGTTTCTAGCTATTACAAATAAGGCTATGAACATAGATGAGAAAATTTCCTTGTGATTCGGTGAGGAGTCATTTGGATGTATACCCAGAAGTGGTATGGCTGGGTCCCTAGGCAGAACTATTCCAAGTTTTGGAAAATATCTCCAGACTGACCTCCATAGTGGTTGCACAAGCCTGCACTCCCACCAGCAAAGGAGGAGGGTTTCCCTTTCTCCACACCCTCGCCAGCATGTGCTGTCATTTGAACTTTTGATCTTAGCCATTATGACAGGTTTGAGATGGAATCTTAGAGTCCTCTTGAGTTGGATTTCTCTGATTATTAAGGATGCTGAGCATTTCTTCAAGTGTCTCTTGGCCTTTAGGAATTCCTCCTTTGTGAATTCTCTGTTTAGCTCTTTCCCCCATTTTTAAATTGGATTATTTGGTTTCTTGGCATTTAATTTCTTGAGTTCTTTGTAAATTTTGGATATTAGCTCTTTTTCAGATGTGGGGTTGGTGAAGATTTTTTCCCAATCTGTAGGCTGCCGTTTTGTTCAAATGACAGTGTCTTTTGCCTTACAGAAGCTTTTCAGTTTCATGAGGTCTTATTTATTGATTGTTGGTCTTAGGTCCTGAGCTGTTGGTGTTCTGTTCAGGAAGTTGTCATGTAGGGAGTTAAAATAATTAAATTAGATTTAGAAAATATATAGGGGTTTCTGATAAGTCTCTTAATGGACTTAAGAAACTAAGTATCTGGCCTGGCATTGTTTTCAGCTACTAAGTGGACAGAGCCCAAATTAAGCTGAAACAGAGTTCCTCCTATTTAAGGACAGTGCATGGAGCCCCCCCCCCCAAAAAAAAGAGTTCCCCGATGCTAGAGAGCTCTGAGAGTCCTGCTGAAAAAAGTGCTGGCCATCAAATGATGGACTTTCTCCCTGAGGCAGAAAGAAGCTGGTGAGCAAAGAAAGCCTCAGCAGGACAGCAAAAGGCCAAGGACTAAACCCCGTGGCTCAGCTTTTGCCTAGAGGGGTTTGACCTGTCATAACAGTGGCCTAAAGGAAACTGTGGCTGGCTTTAAGGACTCTGAGGCAGAGTGGCAGAGTTGCTGATGCGAAGGGGCTGGGGTCTCCCAGAGAGAAGAAAGCATCAAGCCTTATTTAAGGTAAGACTGTGATAGCCAACTTACCCTGATGAATCTACATCTGAGACATTAAAAAAAAAAAAAAAAAAAAAGACTGCCAAGTGCTTTCAAGGGTCTACTACAGAAACTGTGTTCCTGACGACTAAGGACCTGCCCCAGAGACTGTATCCTTCTAAAAGATTAGGAAAATAATTATCAATGGGATTAGTGGTTAGGTTAAAAGGGTTGTAGGAATTTGTAGGGTTAATAGTTAAGAAATTGATGGTATTTGTTATAATTGAATATTGTTAATAATAGAAACTTAATAATTAATAAGTTTGGTTACACTGTCACCTGTGCCAATGATTTCGAGGGTTTTTCCCACTTTCTCTTCTAGTAGATTTAGTGTGACCGGGCTTATGTTAAGGTCTTTGATCCACTTGGACTTAAGTTTTGTACAAGATGATAAGTATGGGTCTAATTTCATTCTTTAACAAATGGACATCCAGTTGGACTAGCACCATTTGTTGAAGATGCTGTCCTTTTTCCATTGTGCAGTTTTGGCTCTTTGTCAAAGATTAGGTGACCATAGGTGTGTGGGTTCATTTCTGGGTCTTCAATTCGATTCCATTGATCGACTGGTCTGTTTCTATACCAGTACCATGTTGTTTTTATTACTATTGCTCTGTAGTACAGTTTGAAATCTGTATTGGTGATACTTCCAGATGATTTTTTTTTTAATTTTACAGAATTGATTTAGCTATTCTAGGATTTTGTTGTTCCATATGAAATTGAGAATAGCTTTTTCCAGGTCTATAAAGAATTGTGTTGGTATTTTGATAGGAATTGCATTGATTGTGTATTTTGCTTTTGGTAGGATGGCCATTTTTATTATGTTGATCCTACCTATCCATGAGCATGGGAGATCTTTCCATCTTCTGATGGCCTCTTCAATTTCTTTCTTCAAGGGCTTGAAGTTCTTGTTGTACAGGTCCTTTAATTGCTTGGTTAGAGTTACCCCCAGGTATTTTATATTGTTAGGGGCTATTGTGAAGGGAGTTGTTCTCACTATTTCTTTCTCAGCGCATTTATTTGTTGTATAAAGAAGGGCCTCTGATTTTTTTGAATTAATTTTGTATCCAGCCACCTTGCTGAAGGTGTTTATCAGCTGTAAGAGTTCTCTGGTGGAATTTTTGGGGTCACTTATGTATACTATCATATTGTCTGCAAATAGGGATAGTTTGACTTCTTTGTTTCCAATTTGTATCCCCTTCATCTCCTTTAGTTGTCTTATTGCTTTAGCAAGAACTTCAAGTACTATATTGAAGAGATATGGCGAAAGTGGGCATCCTTGTCTTTTCCCTGAATTTAGAGGAAATGCTTCAAGTTTCTCTCCATTAACTTTGATGTTGGCTACTGGATTGCTGTATATTGCCTTTATTATTTCCAGATATGGTCCTTGTATGCCTGTTCTCTCCAGAACTTTTAGAATGAAGGGGTTTGGATTTTGTCAAATGCTTTTTCTGCATCTAGTGAGATAATTATGTGTTTTTTTCTTTCATCTTGTTTATGTGGTGAATTACATTGATAGATTTTCGTATGTTGAACCATCCCTGCATTCCTGGGATGAAGCCTACTTGATCATGGTGTATTATACTTTTGATGTGTTCTTGGATTCAGTTTGCTAGTATTTTATTAAGTACTTTTGCATCTATGTTCATGAGGGAGATTGGTCTGAAGTTCTCTTTCTTTGTTGGGTCTTTGTGTGGTTTAGGAATCAGGGTAACTGTGGCCTCATAGAATGAGTTTTCTGCCAATGCTTCCTTTCTGAACTGCAGACTCACATATCCAGTAGTCTGCTCAGCCTCTGCCCTTGGCCTCCTTATACTCAATGGGGTACAAAACTGAAGGCTCCTTCCCACCTGTTCCTTCTGTAACTTTCAACCTCCCAAATGGACAGAAAATCTGCTCTTCCAGTTGCTAAAAGAAAGAAGCCTCAGCATTGAGCTTTAATCTTTCTCTCACATACAATGTCCCTTATGTCAGGAAACATTGATTGCTCTCCCTTCCGAACACTACTGAAATCCAAGCACTTTCTACCAGTTCCTGTTAGCACTGGCAAACCATCCACATATCCAGTCTGGGTTAGCCCCACCATTTTTGAACTGCTCTTGCCCCTGACCCTCTTATACAAATGTAAACACTGTAGCTGAAATGATTATAAACACTTAAGCCAGATCACCCTGCAAGAGAACAATTTCATTCACAGTAAAAAAGTCAGTATCTCAAATCTGGTGGGCTCAAAGTCCCCACTTTATTTCTTTGTCCCCTCTGACCTGGACAATGACTCCTACTGCAGCTGGATAAAGAGAGAGTGAAAATTACAGGGAAGGTAAATGAACCCCTCACACTGGAGTCTGGTTGAAGCTTCTTGCCAGCTGAGAATGAGAGTCCATCACAATTAACATTTGCCATGAAGGTTGGTGACATAGCAGTGGTGTTATTTTTATACAAAAACATCCTATGCTAAAATAACAATGTACCGGGCTTAAGGCCTAAACCTGTATGAAATTCAAGGATGTCTAGGAATCTCAAATGGGACTGCTTACAGTAAAGACGTCTGACCTGTCCATATCCTTATGTCCTGAGCTTTACTTTAATAATTGTAATCCTGTCAGTTGCACCCCAGGAAATACCCTGTGATCTCATCTAAATTTCTTGGCAGCAATTTGAAGTTAATAACTTCAAAAATACAAAAATCCAGTGTATGACTATGGGAAAGGCAGCACATTATTTGGTTCCTTAAGGAGCCTGCCCCTTTCTTCCTTTTTTGAGAAGCCCACATTAATTTTTAATTTTCATGGAAAATAGATTTTTTTCTTATACAATATATCTGACCACTGTTTTCCCTCCCTCCAGACCTCCCAGCTCCTTTACACCATCCCCCTCCCTCATATCCACTTGTCCTCACCAAGACTGAAGCAACAAGCATGGGGCCTGAATGGATTTGCACAATGTCCTCTAAAATATGTTCTGGCTGTTAGCTTGGTGGTTTTGTGGGACTCCTAACAGTGGGAGTGGATGTTTCTCAGACTCTTTTGCCAGTTCTTAGGAGGATGAGAGTCCTAAGCATTCAATATGAGAACTTTTGCCTAGTCTTATTGTATCTTGTTTTATTGTTATTTCTTAGAGACCTGAAATTTTTTTCATGAATCCAACTCTGCTTCATACCAGTTCATCCCGAAATGCTGTTCTGTGTTGAAGCCATGTGCCCAGTTTTACCTGGGTCAAGATCACTAAAAAGATTAAGGGAATTCTTGGGGGAGCTGTAGGTGACAGTGTGCTGCTGGGACTCCAGCCCCCTACCCACAACACTAAGAGTATCTAGACTGTTATCTTTCTGATTTTCTCAAGTTGTCTGAAAGCCCACTTTCATTGCTTCCCTCTGGTCTGTACTCTCTTTATATTCTTTTTTTTAAATTTATTTTTACTTTTGATTTTGAAAATCTCATAGATAAGTACTATATTTACTTTACATTTCATCTTCCCTCTTTCCCTTCCAACTCTTCCTGTGTGACCGCCTCTGAATTTCATGACCTCTTTTCCTTTAGTTATCATCATTACACTCAGACATACATTCACACATACACACCCTCCTGAGTCTACTTTGTGTTGCTCATATGCAGATGAAGTAAATCTTAGGACACAAGGATGTGGAAAGGCAGGACATCTTTACTATAAATAGTCTCATTTGTGAATCTCAGTGAAAGGAGTAAAGACATTCTCAAATGCCACATAGGAAACATGTTCCATTGCTATACTAATATAAAAAATAGGAGAGAACAAATCTTCCCTTTCTCTTTTTTTAAATATTTATTTATTTCTTCAGGTTACATCTCCATCACAGTGTCCTCTTTCCACCCCTCCCAGGCCCACCCCTCGCCAACCCCTATCCCTTTCATCCCACTCCTCTGGAGTGGAGTGTCCCTACATAACAGTCACCTGCCCCAGTTCAGAAGTCATATGAGGGCCAAGAGCCTCCTCATACACAGGGGGCCTACAAGGCAGCACCATTAGGGCAAAGTGTCTCATGGACAGGAAACAACACCTATGTTCACGTTCCCTTTGGTGCATTGGCTGTAGTATAGTTATCCTGTACTATATGGCTAAAATCCCATCCATTATAAGTGAATAGATGCCATGTGCATCCTTCTGAGTCTGGGTTAGCTCACTCAGGATGAACTTCTCTAGTTCCATACATTTGGCTGCAAATTGCATGATTTCGTTGTTTCTGATGGCCGAGTAGTATTCCATTGTGTAGATGTACCACAGTTTTTTAATCCATTATTCAGTTGAGGGACATCTGGGTTGTTTCCAGTTTCTAGCTATTACAAATAAGGCTGCTATGAACATAGATGAGGAAACTTCCTTGTGATTCAGTGAGGAGTCATTTGGATGTGTACCCAGAAATGGTATGGCTGGGTACTGAGGCAGAGCTATTCCAAGTTTTCTAAGATATCGCCAGACTGACCTCCATAGTGGTTGCACAAGCCTGCACTCCCACCAGCAATGGAGAAGGGTTTCCCTTTCTCCACAACCTTGCCAGCATGTGCTGTCATTTGAGTTTTTGATCTTAGCCATTCTGACAGGTGTGAGTCCTCTTGAGTTGCATTTCTGTGATGATTAAGGATGCTGAGCATTTCTTCAAGTGTCTCTCAGCCATTAGGGATTCTTCCTTTGTGAATTCTGTTTAGCTCTGTTTCCCATTTTTTGATTGGATTATTTGGTTTCTTGGCATTTAATTTCTTGAGTTCTTTGTTTTTTTTTTAAATACTTTATTTTTTTTTCTTCAAGTTACATCTCAGTAACAAACCCCTCCCTATTCCCCCTTCTATCCCGCCCTTCCACCCTCTTCCCCCCAGAAGTTTCCCCTTTCAGTCCAACAGATGGTTCCTTCTCTTATAACAGTATTATACAAAACAATAGATATAAATATGCCACATTTATGAGAGTTAAATGGCCCAGTATACCTTCCCAATGTCCAGTTTATACATATTTGGCCCCTGACTTTAACATTCTACTATCTAACCAACTCCATGAGTTTAAAGGTCTATATGTGACTCAACATTCATACTATCTTGCAACAAACTTTTAAGAGTATCTTCTTAGATCTATAACACCCTCTTGATTCCTAAACAATTCAAAATTTAACTATGAGACTCTAGCTGTCTATTCTTCAACCACCTCAGAGACCTGAGAGGGATAAATATATTTATCCCTCTTGAGTTCTTTGTAATATTTGGATATTAGCCCTTTATGAAATGTGGGGTTGGCGAAGATTTTTTTTAACCAATCTGTAGGTTGCCATTTTGTTTGAATGACAGTGTCTTTTACCTTACAGAAACTTTTTTGTTTCATGAGGTCCCATTTATTGATTGCTGGTCTTAGATCCTGAGCTGTTGGTGTTCTGTTCAGGAAGTTGTCACCTGTGGCAATGAGTTCAAGGGTTTTCCCCACTTTCTCTTCTAATAGATTTAGTGTGTCTATTGATTGCTTATAGGTCTTCACCTAGGAGTGAAGCTTTGTGAAATTTCCCTCATCCACATTGGAATGTTGGCTGCTGTTGTCTTTTTAAAGGTCCTGTTTAGGCAACCATATTGTTGAAATTTCATGGATGTAGCATTCTGGTCTTGTCTAGAAGACACTACCTCTCATCATGCATCTTGGGTCCCCTGGCTTTCACAGTCTGACTCCTTTTCTGTGATCTTCTCTAAATCTTAGTTTTTAAATTTGCATTGTTAATATAGCAGCTGGAATTGGACACCTCAAAATCACTTGTTCTCTGCATTTTGGCCAATTATTTATGGCTTTCTATCATGGTGTCCATTTGCTGCTAAAAGAAGATTCTTTGGTGAGGGATGAAAGTTATACTCATCTACAAATATGAGGATAGATATTTGAATGCAGTTAGAAGGTATATTGATTTAAGAAAATGGCCGTAGCAAGTTTTTCTCTAGGAAGTAGAAACTTTCCAGACAGGGCAGTTGGCTAGTTTTGCAGTACCAGGCATGAATATACTCCTATTGAATGATCCTTAAGTCTAACTAGACAGCTTTTGATTGCCTTTAAGATAAAAAAGTACTACTATTGCATGTTTGGGGTACCTTGCTGTGCTGTTTAGGAGCTTTTTACCTGGATGAGAATGTTCAGTACTTTTCTCCCTTCCAAGTTTCCATAGCTCCTTAATATTATGAGAGCTAGTCATCACAGACAAAGCTTCAAGTCAGCTCTGCTCCATTTCTCCAAGTCCTGTGTCCAGAGTATGTGGTGTCTTTAGCAACAAGGTCTTATCTTCAAGCTTTCGGAAGAAACCAAAGGCAAAGTCAGTAGCCAGTGTTGGTGTTGTTTTTTGAGGATGTTTGGATCCCCTGACCTACAAATTTAAGGAATGTTTTCCATGCCTGACACTGTGCTTTAGTTTGTTTGCTTGCTTGTTTGTTTTGTTTTTGTTAGTCTGTGTCTCTTGGGGGAGCATTCTTAATGTGACCTGCTAACAACATTATATTTTCATTAACATTTTGTCACCCAACAACCCTTCCTCAACAGCTTTCATGATCACTTATATCTTGCTCAACCTTTCCTTTGTAACTATAAAGGTTGCCTCTACCCAATTTACTATGCTCTTAACTCATCTAATAGTTTGTTGTGTATCTCCCGTCAACACTTCTATATCTACCAGAGCATAAAATCAGTGTGGGATTTTTACTAGCATTCTCTATTATTGTATCAAAAGTGTATTGAAAAGTATCTGAAAAAAATCAAAAGACTCAATACATATGTTGACTCAATGTATGTATGTGTGTGTGTGTGTGTGTGTGTGTGTGTGTGCATGTGTGTGTTTGTGTGTTCTAACTATACAATTCAAAATTTCAATCTGGAAGGCAGTGGCCAATGGATTCTTAATTTGTCTATGATTTTCCCCAGGTGTAGTATGTGTATTATGCATACTTTAGATGGAATTTTAGAAAGGACATTGGTTAGTTCTGTCCCCAAGCCAAAGGCTCTGGAGGAAAAGACCGATCTTCAGGTACATTTGGAGGAAAACAAGATTCTTGTTGACTATCAAACTTTGGCCCTCTTAGGAATTCCTGTGCATTTCATTCTGTACATAAACTATAGGCTAGTTCATCGCTGACTTGCTATATTCAGTCCATTTAAGATAAGTGACTGTCACTGGAATATGCCATTTGAGTAGGCCACCTGAAGTCGCAGCAGTTGTCTTTGCTGGCATTATCAGGGCTGTGAAAAAGCTGCCTTTATCACATCCTTCACTGCAGAGACTTGTGAGCATCCTTCATCTTTGAGCATAGCTTCCCATATGTGGTCCATTTGTTCATGTAGAACACTAATAAAACATGCACTCAAGGGTTGACATGATCAGATCAGATTCATATTTTCTATAATAATGAATGAAGTTCAAGAAATAGTATTAGCTCCAACCTTTCTCTATGAGTAAGGTATGTGCTAGTATTAGTGTAAATTCTTGTACCTGAGAGCTGCCCTTAACAGGAGAAACCTGCTCTACCTCCTCCTACATATTGGGAGGAAAGAGAGACAGAAAAAATGTGTTGGTAATGGCTTTGCAAAATAAGAGAGAGGAAACAGCAGGCTCTTTCTGCACTGGCACTCTGGTTTTTCTGTGACAACGATTCTGTGATTCCTGGTGATTCTTTCAAGACTGGAAGATTAAAGATTGTGTTATAGATGTGGCGGCCTCAATTAGTAAAATTGACAAGAAAATAATTATCTCTTTATATTGAATGACAGGGAAACACAACTGAGGGAATGTGTCATTTATGATGGCACAGGATCATATTTTAGTTTGTCTTGCTTGACTCAACCTCATCAGTTCATGGGCAGGTTTTTGTTTAGCATCCTAAATCACGAATATTCCGAATTCTTAGTTTTTCTTATCAGCAAAGAAAAGCAACTTACAAAAGAGGATCTGAACAAGCAGAACACTTTAGATTCCAGAAGCCAATTCTGTCTAAAAGGTAAATTCTCCATTTTCACTCTTGTATTTCCTGATCAAAGAAAGGCACCTTCATTATTTTATTTCTTAATTTTCTTAAGAAAAGAAGGTGTATGCACTTCAATCCCATAATGCTAAGCCCAAAATACCCCTTCTATCATATTGCATTTCATAAAAGAATCATTTACTAAAACAACTAGTGCTTCTGAAAAACACAGCTATCTGCCAAGTACTTCTCCCTTACAAATGTCCTATGAATGGCAGAGACGGCTCCTCCCCTGCAAGTCAGCACTGCTATCCTCTGTGGAGAAGCATTTCCACCAAGTGCCTATGTGCACTGGATGCTGTGCTATAGACAATGTGCTAACAACCTCTGCTGGTTTTCTCTGATTGCATTTGTCATTCATTCTGTGTTATTTTTAAGAACGTTGTCAATCAAAGGAGTACCTCGTAGTCTTTTGCCTGGCCCAGACTGGAGCTCTGAAAAAGACTTCCTTTTTTTTTTCTATTATATTCCAAACCTGAAGAACTTTGAAAATGCCGTACCTTGCTATTATCCTTCCAGAGGAGACATTGCATCTTCTCTGAAAATGAACCCAAACACTGATTACTTTGTGTCACTTTTTAGGATGGTCTTCCTCATAGGTTCAGAACTTTTGCTGTTGTTGATTTTTGCCCCTAGGGAACTGGAGGAAAGTGAGAATTCCTAATGACTGATGGACATTTCTCTCCATTTACCAGTAAGGACAAGCCTATGTAGCTTCAAGTCTTCCATAGCTGGGTTCAAGAACTGAGACTGTCATATTTGTAATTATTTCCTGTAGGGAAAAGAAAGGTTCTCAGTGTGTACTTCTCCAGACTAGTAAGGTACATGCAAGTGAGCATGTCAATAAATCAATAAATCAGTGAAGGAATTGGCTTCTTTGTGCTTCTGGGTGGCTGGAAGTCTAGGGAAGTCTCAAGAGACTAGGGAGAGCCCACCATAATCAGCAGTATCTGTTTCTGGGACTTTACATAGGATTGAGGCAGCAGAATAGGCAGAGTGAGGTCCAGAAGGCTTTACACAAAGATTAAATACTTGGCCTATGAAAATAAGTTGGCAAGGAGGAAGGTGGAAACCCTCGCCCGAGACTGCTAAACCTTGGCATTGGCCCAGATACACTCTAGAGTGGCTAAAGTTGATGTTTGAGTCATACTCCTGAAACACACACCTCTAGATGGGATTTAATATGTTAATGAGATATGTGATGCATGAATTTGTGTATAGAATTACATGTAACACTTTGAGCACCTAGAAGAAATCCTGCCCTTTCAGAATGTCCCCCAAGTTTTGTATAGCAGGGCTTTGGAGCTGGTAAATGATCTCTTTGCTCTATTGCCCTTCTTTCATTTGGCTTATGTTTTCTTTTCAATTTTTTTGAAAAACATATGCTTTGTTTACTTTTGTGTACACTGGTGCGTATGCCTTTGGGTGAGACCATGTATGTGCATAACATGTCATACTTGTACTTGTGGATGTCAAAAGACAGCTTTTCTGGGCTAGTTCTTAACCTTCTGCCATGTGGGGCCAAAGGGTCAAACCCGGGTCCTCAGACTTGCTAGCAAGCACCTTCACCAGCTGAACCATTGCTCTGGGCCATAGATATATTTTTCTTAATAAATGGTCCTTGCTCCTGCTGCAATTGTGTGTCCCTTATTTCTTTGTTTGGAATGCATGGATAAGGAACTTTTTAAAAGGACCTCAGATATCTGTTGCATCAAGATTCTGGGAGAATTGTGTGCCCTCTTTACCCATAAATCCAAAATCAGTTTCCAGAGCAGAAATAATAGGCAAAGTACTAGGAGTTAAAGGAATGCTTGGCTAAGCCACTTGAAGTTCTAGACATTTCTTATTATAATTGTAGTCCTATTTTATGTTTAGGGTACTTGTGCTCAGTCAGTGTAGAAGGATATTCATTTAGCCCAACACATTAATTATATTCCCATGAAAATGACTTTTATTATATTTGTTCTATCATTATAAGTGGCATTGCATTTTCAAACTTTTTTCATTTTATTTATTGTTTTATTTATTTATTTATCTAAAAATTATTTATTTATTCTTCAAGTTACATCTCAATCGCAGTCTCCTCCCTACTCCCCCCTCCATTCCCATCCACCCACGCTCTTCCGCCTCAACCCATCCATCCCCATCCTTTTATTTTTTTAAGTTTAAGGTATATCTTTTTCCCTCCAACAGCCCCCACTTTCAGTCCAATAAATGGCTCTTTCTCTTACAATAATAAATACAATTCACAACAACAGAGGTAATTAGGCCACAATTATAAGAGTTATATGGCTTAGCATCCATTCCCAATGTCCAGTCCATATGTATTTGGCACCTGACTTTAATGTTCTACTATCTAACCATCTCCATGAGTTTAAAGTTCTATATCTAACTCAATTTTCATACTAACTTACATCACAATTTTTTTTAATAATTTATTTTTTATTTCTTCAAGTTACATCTCAATCACAATCCCCTCCCTACTCGCCCCTCCAGTCCCACCCTTCCACCCT
>CAJQZJ010014563.1:6399035-6439531 GCA_907164525.1 Lophiomys imhausi | reverse complement strand
GTATTTGGCACCTGACTTTAACATTCTACTATCTAACCATCTCCATGTGTTTAAAGTTCTATATCTATCCCTCTCAGGTCTCTGAGGTGGTTGAAGAATAGATAGCTAGAGTCTCATAGTTAAATTTTGAGTTGTTTAGGAATCAAGAGGGCATTCTGGATCTAAGAAGATATTTTTAAAATTATGAGGCAAGTTAGTATGAAAGCTGAAATTCTCTTTCTTTGTTGGGTCTTTGTGTGGTTTAGGAATCAGGGTAACTGTGGCCTCATAGAATGAGTTTGGCAGTGTTCTTTTTGATTCTATTTTTTGAAGGAGTTTGAAGAGTATCGGTATTAGGTTTTCTTTGAAGATCTGGCAGAATGCTGTGCTGAAACCATCTGGCCCTGGGCTTTTTTGGTTGGGAGATTTTTAATGACTGTTTCTATTTCCCTAGGGTTTATAGGGCTGTTTAATCTGTTAACCTGATCTTGATTTAGCTTCGGTTGGTGGAATCTATCAAGAAAATTGTCCATTTCCCTTAAGTTTTCATACTTGGTGGAATATAGATTTTTAAAGTAGGACCTAAATATTCTCTGGATTTCCTCAATGCAATGTCTGTTGTTATTTCTCCCTTAACATTTCTGATTTTGTTGATTTGGGTTTTTTTTCCTTATGTCTTTTAGTTAATTTGGCTAAGGGTTTGTCTATTTTGTTGATTTTCTTGAAGAACCAATTCTTGGTTTCATTGATTCTTTGTATTGTTCTTTTTGTTTCTAAGTTGTTGATTTCAGCCCTAAGTTTAGTGATTTCCTCCCTTCTGCTCCTCTTGGGAGTGTTTGCTTATTTTTTTTCCAATTCATCCAGTTTGGCTGTTAATTCACTAATATGTATTGTCACAATTTTCTTTTTGAAGGCACTTAGTGCTATGAACTTTCCTCATAGCACAGCTTTCATTGTGTCTCATAGGTTTGGGTATGTTACGCCTTCATTTTCATTGGATTTTAAGAGTCTTTGATTTCCTTCTTTATTTCTTTCCTGACCCAGTAGTCATCCAGCAAAGAACTGTTCAATTTCCATGTGTTTGTAGGCTTTCTGTTGATTCTTTTGCTGTTGAAGTCCAGCTTTATTCCATAGTGGTCTGATAAGATACAAGGGGTTATTTCAATTTTCTTGTATCCGTTGAAGCTATCTTTGTGTCCAACTATATGGTCGATTTTGGAGAAGGTTTCATGTGGTGCTGAGAAGAATGTGTATTCTTTTGTGTTTAGGTGAAATGTTCTGTAGATATCTGTTAGGTCCATTTGGTTCAAGAGCTCTGTTACACTCTTTATTTCTTTGTTTGGTTTCTGTCTTGGTGATCTGTTCATTGTTGTGAGTGAGGTGTTAAAGTCTCCCACTACTAATGTGTGGGGATCGATGTGCATTTTAAGTTTTAGGAGAGCTTCTTTTACAAATGTAGGTGCCTTTGTATTTGGGGCATAGATGTTCAATATTGAGATGTCCTCTTGATGAATATTTCCTTTATTGAGTATGTAATGCCCTTCTCTGTCTTTTTTTTTTTATTAACTTCAGTTGGAAGTCTATTTTGCTTGATATTAGGATGGCTACTCCAGCTTGCTTCCTGGGGGTTTTTTTTTTTTTCCTGAATGTTCTTCTAGGATCTTCTGTAGGACTGGATTTGTGGGTAGATATTGTTTAAATTTGATTTTGTCATGGAATATCTTGTTTTCTCCATCTATGTTGGTAAAGATTTTTGCTAGATATCGTAGTCTGGCTGGGCACCTATGTTCTCTTAGGGTTTATAGGACATCTGCCCAGGCCTTTCTGGCTTTCAAAGTTTCTGAGGAGAAATCAGGTGTAATTCTAATGGGTTTGCCATTATGTGTTACTTCACCATTTTCTCTTATTGCTTTTAATATTCTTTCTTTGTTCTGTACATTTGGAGTTTCAATTGTTATGTGGTGAGAGGAATTTCTTTTCTTGTCTATTCTGTTTGGTATTCTGTATGCCTCTTGGAATTTTATTGGCATCTCTTTCTTTAGGTTTGAGAAGTATTCCTCTATGATTTTGTTGAAGATGTTTCCTGGACCTTGGAGCGAGGAGTCTTCTCTTTCCTCTATGCCTTTGATTCTTAGGTTCCGTCTTTTCATTGAGTCCTTGATTTCTTGGATGTTATGGGTGAGGACTTTTTTAGCTTTCTCATTTTCTTTGGATGTTGTACTAATTTCTTTCATCGAATCTTCCATGCCTGAGATTCTGTCTTCCATCTCTTGTATCTTATTTTTGATACTCATATCTGTAATTCCTGTTCTCTTCCCTTGATTCTCCATTTCCACTCTTAACTCTGACTGTTTTCTTTATTGCTTCCATTTCCATTTTCATGTCTTGAAAGATTTTATTCGTTTTGTATATTTCCTGATCCAATTTGATTGTCTTTGCCTCGAAATCTTTCATCTCTTTTAAATCTTTCATTGCCTTGTCTCTTTCTTGTTCAATTTGAGCCACTTTGGATTGGAGCTCTCTAATAGTATTATCTGTTGCTTTTGCTTGTAAAATTGTGGACTCTTTGAATTCCTTCATAGATTTAAATTCTTCTTGAAAGGACTCTATCATTTTTCAGACTGTAAATTGTCATCATTTTCATGTGTTTCAGCTGTGGTGAAGTGGTCAGGGCTTGCTGTACTGTCATCTTTGCATTTTGTTGGGGTCATAATTGCCTGGCTTTTGTTGATTATGCTTTTTTGCTATCCTTTTGCCATTTGGTTGTTCTTCGCTGTTTTTTCCTGTTGCCTTCTAGACTTGGAGCCAAAGGTGGTGATTTGGTTTAGTAGTCGTATTGCTTGGTGATCAGTCGCTTTTGATTGGCTGGATGGGTCCTTGTGTGGAGGTTCTCAGTGTGTCTCCGAGAATTCACCCCTTCTTGTTTTATCCCAATTGGAGACTCTCAGGTAATGGGTTGTGATAGGGATGTGTTCCTGTAGGTTCCTGGGATCCAACTGGTCTTTGTATAGATGACAGTGCAGGTTGGGTGAGGTTGTAGCTCCCCTGCAGCTTACGTGTAGGACCGTGTTTGTGGTCCTCCCTGGTTGTTCACAGGGGGTTCTCAGGGTCAATGTGCATCTAATAGCTAGAAGCACTGTGAGTTGGTGCAGCCTATTCCCAGGCAATGAGGAATGGCCCAGGATTGTTTCACTGCTCACAAGTCAAAGCTCTTTATATTGCACACTGTGTGTTCAGCCTGCAGCGGCTCTGTTGGTATGGTCCTGTGTGTCCAGGCACAGATTCTGTGGACTCTGGAGGTCCCAAGCTTGGGGGTTGAGACCACGTGCTGGAGTCTTGAAAGGACCCGACTCCACGCCCTTAACGTGAGTCACTCAGCAGTGTCCCGACTCCACGCCCTTAACGTGAGTCACTCATTAGTGTCCCTTAGGTTGAAACCTCACTGATCCACTGGCCGCTGACCTGTTTTGGACCCGTCAGCTGCTGCAGGTCCCACCGTTGTGTTGCTGCAGGCACTCCCTCGGGTCCGCAACCTTTCGCTAAATAGCCAGAATGCCTGCGTGAAATCTGGGGGCCCAGTAGGCTGATGAGTAACCCTGTGTGGGGTTCTAATCTGCCCACTGGGTATTAGAATGGTTCTTACCCTGTGTCTCTCCTGGTGGGAATCCCGATTCCCAGATTCAGCGGCTTCAGTGAGTGTCAGAGAGAGAAGAGGAGAGTCTGCCCATGGACTTTTAATGGTCCCTGGGTAGCTGGGTGAAACCCAGGGGGATCGAGTCACTCAGATTATTGCTTAGCGTCTTACAACCCTGTGGCTTTATGGCTGTTTTCCCTGAGTTCAAAATGCATCCCCGTGGGCCACCACCATCTTGGATTCCCCCTCAAAATGCCATAATTTAACCCATTACTTTATATGTTAACTTAATTAGTAAAAACCAAAAGTAAATAAAATTATATATATATATATATACACACACAAAGCAATATCAAAAAGCAAAGATATACGTTTTTAAAAAATCAGGATGTTGAAAATGTGGATATTGCTTTATGTTCCTGTGCTTTCATAGACTATCTTTAAACATTTCCTGATACTGAGATTTTTATTTAATAACCTCGTCTTCTGGTTCTATGTCCACTTGTGAATAGAACCTCTGTTTAAAATACTTTAAAAAATTATATTTAATTATATTATATTTAATTATATTTAATTATATTAGTATATATTCGTGTTGGTTAAGCATTGCTTTAGTCTTTCATTTCCCCACACCTCACTCCCTACTTGGACCTTTCTGCCCCAACTATTCAACTTCCCTCCTTCCATTTTACCTATATTGTACTGTCCCCTTCTTTTAGTGTATTCCTCTTCCAAGCCCCTATTTTCTTCCCCCAACAACCTATTTTTTCACTTTCTGGCTTCCACATGTACTCCAAATTATATACACACAAAATAAAAGATTCAAAGCTAGGAACCACATATGAGAGAGAATGGTAGCACTTATCTCTCTTGACCTGGGTGACTTCATTCAGTATAATATTTTTTAAGTTCCATTGATTTAGTTGCAAATATTATGATATCTATTTTCCTTATAGTTGAATAATATTCCATCACCTATGGGCACTACATTTCTTTATCTACTTCTTAAAAGTCTCATCACCACCCTGATATTACAACACTCAGAACCAAGCTTTCAACATATACTCTCTAGAGGACACACACACATACACACATACACACAGACAGAGAACACACCATATCAAACACCACTCTCCAAGCTCCACCAGCTTTCTTTGTGCCTATCTTCTGGCATGGGAGTAAAGGCTTTGTTAACTTCTTGTCTAGGGTAACTGGCAGTTCTGCAGCACCATGGTGACTGTGGCAGTAGAGCAAATGACAGAGAGTCTATCAGGATGAGATTGTTATGGATGGTTTTCTTGGATATACAGCAGTGCCTGATAAAGCCAGGTATCTGGAAACAAGATATACTGTTTTGTTTTGGGGGCTTTTGCTTTTGTTTTATTTGAGACAAGGTTTCTCTGTGTAGCTTTGGCTGTCCTGGAACTCACTCTGTAGATCAGGCTGGCTTCAAACTCACAGAGATCCACCTGCCTCTGACTACTGAGTACTAGGACTAAGGTGTGCACCACCACCACCTGGGAAGATATACTGTCTTTTAAGTAAATTCTAAACTGATGCAAATATAGCTTTAATTTTTGGGCTAAAAGAATATTCACAGATTAAAATTACACATTATTTTAACATTTAAGAAAATTCTAAAGAGGGCTTTAAAAGATTTTCCTTATTACAGTAGTGATATATCTCTAGCCTTTATAACACAGGGTAAAAGGATAAAATCTATATCCCTGGTCTGATCCTCCATGTGGCTTCCCTTAACTCTTGGATCTAAATTTTATATACTTTTCCCTAAACCCCATTAGCTACAACTACACATAACTGCTTTCCATTTTCAGACTTATCCACCATGGAACAGTCATAGTGGGAGTGGTTATTACAAGAAAATATACAAGTTATTACAAAAATATCTGCCTTTCATAGGAATGCCACACAGTAAAGCTGAGAAATTTAGTGGATGGATGAGCCAATTTGACATGGCTGTTATGGACAATTTGGAGAGATAGGAAGGGTTCAGACTATGTGAACTTTCTCATAACTGGTGACCCATTCATGGCCAAAGGCTACTCATTATATGATCTCTGTCCTTCTGGAATGAAGCCTCTGAGGAATAGATGCTGGGCTTTTCCATCTTCTTAAGTCTTTGACATAAAACTGAAAACGTGTTTGGAAAACTATTTTAAAATATTACCTATGATAAAACTGAGAAAACAATTGGGCAGAAAAAACAGGATCTAGGCATCTTCAACTGAGAGCAAAAATTGGTTAAAATTTGCAAGAAAAAACAAAAACACCATCCTCTAAATATCAATTGTGGGTGCACACCTCACAGTCACATGTACTCAAAAAACAATAACTTTGGCAGCAAGGCAAAATCCACTGGGAATTTCCACTATCTACAGAGCAAAGAACACACTGTTTTGAAAAATTCCTACCTATGTTTGGCCTCAGGATGTGACGACTTAATGAAA
This sequence comes from Lophiomys imhausi, assembly GCA_907164525.1. Lineage (NCBI taxonomy): Eukaryota > Metazoa > Chordata > Mammalia > Rodentia > Muridae > Lophiomys > Lophiomys imhausi. The sequence continues at coordinate 6,433,450 of CAJQZJ010014563.1, read as the reverse complement.
GACAAGGAGTCTTTTAACATCACCTAGATTGTCTGACTCCTTGCTCTTATTTTGAGTTTAACAAAACTTTAAAAGGTCTCAGCAGTTACTGTCAACTCTTTGTGAAGAGGCTGACTCCAGGTGGTCAAAGCCAAAAGTTATTTGTAGCTATACTTTTGGCCACGTTATTGAGTTATTTTTCCTACATCCCTATATCACCCCTATTCCTTCCAACTCCAGTTAGACTACTTCCTTCTGATTAAGGGCATTGAGTTCCTTGGGGGAAAGTTTGATCTTTATCATCAGGATATCTCCAAAAGCAATCAGCAATTCAGCAACTAGCAGCCAGTAACAGCAGCAGAGCAAACAGGGGCAGCAGCAGCAGGGGGTGTAGCAGCTGCCATGTCTCTTGGGGTTCTGGGATTATGTAACCTCTGAAGAGTACCCAGGATTCCAAGCATAAATTATCCTCACCTGGTAAAATAATGCCCCTGCTAGCTTCTAGAGCATGAGGCAAATCATAGTCAGCTGCTGTGGACAGTCTGAAGCAGCACCATGTCCCACACCTTGGATTAAAACAAAAACATATTCCCATAACATTTCTGTGTTTTTAAAGAAAACAAAAATTCTCACTACAGTTATTGCCTCCTCTTTCCATCTCTCTACATGAGAAGCCTTAAACCCTAATGGCTCAGGGGTAAAGGCAGGTGATGATTGGATGAAATGTGAGTGAGGGAAGAGGGAACTATAGATACTTACCAATTTTTGAGACTTGTCGAAGTCTGGCAGCTGTACCAAATTAATTTTGAATTAATTTTCTATGTGGACTCTATTCTTTCCTACTGGAATTTTTTAAAATAAGACTTTCCTCTTCCCCAATGAATTTTCTTTTCACTCTTGTTGAAAATCATTTGACCATATATGTGAGATATTGTTTCTTGGATATTTAATTCCATTACATTTGATTTTATGCTTATACTATATTGATTATTATAGTGTTCTGGGTTGGAATAGAGTTTGTCCTGCAAACATTAGTATACTGGAAGCCTTGTCTTCAATATGGTGGTGTTAGGAGGTGGGGAGACCTTAACTCTACTAGGTTTTAGGTACTTGGAAGCACTGCCCTTGGAAGGGTAGTTCTTTTGAGGCTCTTTGGTTGGTTTTGTGTAATGAGATGACATAAGGGTGAGGCCAATCTCCAAACCATCTCTTTGTTCTCCATATGTGATAATGTGATTTTTCATCTTATAAGTGCTAACAATATTTGATACCATTTATTGCATAGCCTTTAGAGCCTACCTAAAGTTGGCATCATGCCTTTGACCCTTCAGAATTTTAAGTAAATAAGCATGTTGATAAAGTTGCCACATTTCTGGTATTTTGTTATAGTAACAAAATTGGACCAATACACATAGTTTTTAAGTAAATCTTGAAATCATGACATATGAGATGTTCAACACTGTCATTTTACATTTTTTTTATTTGGCCCCTGGAGATTTTATATAAATTTTATGATGGATAACTTAATTTATCCTCAAAGTAATTTTTGTAATTTTAATTGTGATGTCATCGAAACTATAGAATTCTTTCAATAATCTTCACAATTAACAAACCTTATTGATTTATTTTGGAAGCATTTAGAAGACCAAATAAAAGCCATCTTTGATAGGTGTGATATATATCTGTCCATTCATCATTTATGAAAAGCAAATTTTATAATTCATTTTATAAGGCAGTTTTGTATAAGAGGTAATGAACATGTCTGCAGAATACATTTAATCATGGAAGACAAATAGCTGTGAATTTTATTTTCTAGGTTATCTGAAAAACCGAGGACATCTAAATGATAAACATGTTTATGATGGATACATTTATAAGAGATATGCTTACCAGAGCGGTGAACAAAGGCTGTGTTTATCAACAAGGACTGTAAGGTGTAATTCAGGGACACAGACTTACCATCTCTTAAGTGAATAGAAAGTAGATCACAGTCCATGTACACATGTTATGTATAGGCATTACAACAGCTCTAAACAGGAAGGTCAGAAAATGGAGTATAATTAGTTCAACAATTACTTTCCCCAAGAAGCAAAAATCAAAAAAAAAAAAGAAGTATAATTAAAACCCTAATAGAAGAATTTTTTCTCAGTTAAAAAAAAGCCAAAATTTATTTGCATATCAGAAGCTACACTCATAAAGTCTCACTAACATTGCCTTCTAAACATGAGCCTAACAAGGTTCCAATAGAGATGCTAACATGGATAGAGGAAAGCTCACAAAGCCTCAACACTATGCAAAGAACCACAGGCAACCAATGAATACTGAGAAGAGGAGCCTTCCCCAGAGAAGAGAACACTTTTTGATTAACTAATACCAAATTTTCTGCCCTGAACATATATTCATACAAGAAATATTTTACATACTGAGAAGGCTCTATTTATGTATTTAGGAACACACACACACACACACACACACACACACACACACATACAATCAATCAATCAATCAAAACAGAGGCTATGAATTTGAAAGAGAGCAAAGAGAGGTATATGAGGGGTGAGGATGGAAAGGAAAGGGGGAAATGTGATTATATTACAATCTCAGAAAAATTATAAGAATCAGTATTTTCCATTTAAAGGTCAAACTCCCATAAACAGATGTTCTGGAAAAATATTCATAGACATAACTTTAAAGAAATAATCACAATTATATTAGTTTTTAGATAGAAAAGTATTAGTAAGTTTCCACCCCAAAAGACATCTCCAGCTGCATTATTGAGTTTTATGGCAATAAAACTCAGAATACAATAGAGATATGTCTAAGGTGGATTGAAAATGGAACATTTTTTGTTTAAGAATGTTATTTAAATAAATTTTTAAAAAAGTGGATAGTATGAGAGGGGGAAGAGTGTAGGAGGGTAGGACTGGGAGGGAGAGAAGGGAGGAGAATGTGATTGAGATGTAACTTGAAGAAATAAGTAAATGCTGAAAAGTTAAATGTTAAAAAAAAAAAAAGAGGTGGAAGTGCAGGCTTTTGCAACCACTATGGAGGTCAGTCTGGGGATATCTTAGAAAACTTGAAATAGCTCTTCCTCAGGACCCAGCCATACCACTTCTGGGTATACATCCAAATGATTCCTCACCGAATCACAAGGAAGTTTCCTCATCTATGTTCATAGCAGCCTTATTTGTAATAGTTAGAAATTGGAAACAACCCAGATATCCCTCAACTGAGGAATGGATAAAAAACTGTGGTACATTTACAGAATGGAATACTACTCAGCCATCAGAAACAATGAAATTATGCAATTTGCAGCCAAATGGATGGAACTAGAGAAGCTCATCCTGAGTGAGCTAATCCAGTCTCAGAAGGATGCACATGGCATCTATTCACTTATAGTCAAATTTTAGCCATATAGTACAGGATATCTATACTACAACCAATGCACCAAAGGGAACATGAACATAGACTTTTTTTTTTTCCTGTCAGTGAGACACTTTACCCTAGTGGTGCTGCCTTGTAGGCCCCCAGTGTATGAGGAGGCTCTTTGCCTTCATATGACTGCTGAACTGGGGCGGGGGACTATGTAGGGACACTCCACTCCAGAGGAGTGGGATGGAAGAGATAGGGGGTCGAGGGTGAGAGGGCAGGACTGGGAGGGGTTGGAAAAGGACACTATGATGGAGATGTAACCTGAAGTAATAAATAAATAAATTACAAAAAAAGAAAGAAAAGAAAAAAATATTAATCTAAACTTAGTTTTCCATTAACTGGTAACAGAACAGAAAGGCAGTTTCAAACACAAAAATATTTTTTAAAGTATCCTTCAAATTATATACCTATCCACTTATCTCTCTATGTATATACATATCTATCTATTAATCTATATACATTTTCATCTATAAACTACAAATTTTGCAGATATGTGTATTTATAGACATTTAATATGTAGCTGCACAAGTATTACATGGATAGATGTATAACTTCATGAAAAACTGATGACACACTCTGGTGAATTTATAGATGATATAAAAGTAGGAATTAAACAAATGGAAGAAACAAAACTCATAGAATGAAACTGTCTGAGGATCATATCTGACTTGAACTGCAGCCAGCTGGTTAGCAGCAGAATTCATCATGTAACCACAGGGGATATAGAGAGAAATAAACTCATTGTCCTGTGTGGATTTTGTGGAATTCTTTAGTGAAATGGTGATGAGCTGCTGTGAAAAATGCTTGTTTCAGACTGGGATGTTTGTGAGACTGCAGGCAAAGCCAGCATGTGCTAATGCACATGAAGACAGAATTGAGCCAAGCAAGCTGCAAAGGCTACTCCTTGCTTCCCAGCACCCCTGGAAAAAAATATTTACGTGTGAAAGAAAAAAGAAAGTTCCTATTTGGGGTATCTCTCATGGAATTTGCTAAATGAGGTTTAATGTTAATTGAATTGAAAAAAAATAAGCATTTGTATAACAACACATCTGCAGTAGGTGATTGTTCAAGCACAGAATGTAGGAGAACTGATTTGTCAGCTCTTCACGGGGAATAACCTGAGGCTGAGCACAGCTCATTATAGCTTAAAAATTGGAGAGACTGCTTAAGAATGGAATACAGTCCCAAGTATGAGGTAGAAATGAAGGGAATAGAGATATGGGGGTAGCCTGATTTTATTCGCGCCTGGTTAAATCATATCTGCAGCCTGGACTGTGGGGCCAGCAGTACTTGGGAGGCACTAGGACTGACAGCAAGACCACTTCCCTCCTGTGCACCACAAATCTTAAGGACAAATGGATTTGGCAACTGGCTGTGTGGCCAAATCTCCTGATAAAAGGGGAATGAATGGCACTTCCTAATTTGAAGAATAGAAAGATTTGGCAAATGGATAATGATAAATGGACCATCAGAGGAAGTAAAAGTGTTGGTCTCAAACTGAAACCCAGGTGATGAAGGAAGAGTGCTTAACAATACCAAAAAAAGATCATCTGTAAAACATAGTGTCATTGTTCATCATTAAGGACATCTGTGTTCTGTAGAACAAAGGCACAGTTTCTCCAGAGAGTTAAATATACCCAGAGTCTGAATCTCTGGACATGTCTCTCAAATCCTATGCATAGGTCTAGGGTCGAAGTTTGACTCAGGCCAAGGAAAGGCTTGTAGGAGTCTGAATTGGAAAAGCTACATGCACTTCCGGTGCTATAAAAATTATTTGACATTTTTGGCCTGGTGAATAGAAAAACAAAATTTGACCTTTATACACAAACCTTAAAATGTCTACTTCAAGGTGACAACATTTCTAACTTAATGATTTGTTGTTCAAACATCCTCTGAATCATCTACAGCTACTCCTAAGGAAGTCTGTCCTGTCTTCTCTGGGCCATTAGCACCTTCAAGTTATCCCAGTAGATGGTACCTAAAAGCCAAAATGCCTAGAAGATGAGCCAAGGAAAGAAACATTTCTTGTTTCGACAAATCTAGTCTCAGAAATACTGACTTTTCTTCACTATCTAATTTGAGGATTATTCATGGTCCTGCCTCCTCTGTGCAACCCTGAGAATATTCATGAATAAGGTATGAAGTGAATTTGTGTCAGGTGTATCCTACAGTAAATTGACATTCTGTGCATTCTAAGAAGGGGTTTAGATTTGTTCCAGGGCCAACATGATGGCTTAGTGGATAAAGGTGCTTGCCAAGAGCAACAACCTGAGTTCAATCCCTGGGACCCATATGGTGGAAGCAAAAAGCAGGAGTTCCCCTCCATACCTGTGATATGCACACACACACATACACACACACACACACACACAATACATACATACATACATACATACATACATACATACATACATAATAAAATAAATAAATGAGATATTTCTTGTGCTCCTATGAGTTTCTGAATGCCTTATACAAATTAAGTCATTTATCAGTATATTTTCTGAATAATTTATCAAGTCAAAGACATGGTAGATTAAGACCTTGTGTACATTCTGTGGCTACAATTCAGTTTGGACCCATGTGTGCCACACTACAAAGCAAAACCAGTGGTTTTATTAGCCATGCCACAATTTCAAGCTAACTCTTGATATAGAAACTACTGTCTTCATTAACCCTTTTTCTTCCCTTCTCATGCCTCTGCCCATTCTATCTTCATTTCTGTTTCAGGAAACTTTCCATAAGGATTGGGTCCCTGGGTCATGCTGAAGAGATGCAATCACTTTGATTTACCACTACTCTTCAAGCCTGTGTCTTAGAGCTGTTCACTATTCATCAAAGTAATGATGGTCCTTCTGAATTAAACATGATTTTTCTTCTTAAGAGAAAATGCTCAAAGGGAAACATCAGAGTTAATTAGAGAAAGTGATATTGTAGCCTCTGACAGGAAGAAGCCCATCAAAGGTGTTGTTAAGAGAGATACCAAATCATCAAAGCAGAGGCATTCTCTTGCAAATTGCTTTTTGTTTCAGCTTTTTATGGCACGGATTGTTCTGGGAGCTCTGGGTTGAGTATCTGCTGAGGAAGTCCAGGATGGAAACTTGGAAACAAACATTGGATTTAACAATGGTGTCTACAGAGAAGAAGATCAAGTGTCCTTCAAGGGAAAGAACTTTAGTTTTAGTTGAGAAGTCACTCACTGTAAGAGGATTTTTGTCCCAACGATGTCCCATAGAATGCTTGCTCTCTGATGTAGGTAGATGTTGTTCATTTCTTTGCCTTCCAATACCTGTGAGCCCTCTGCAGTGTTCTGTGTTAGGTGTTCACTGATTGTGTCCACCTCTGATATATGACAAGGTCTGTCTTTGAAAATAAAAGCTATTAAGCAGAGATTCAAATGTGGCGTGCTTGCATGTGTGTGTGTGTGTGTGTGTGTGTGTGTGTGTGTGTGTATGCATGTTTTTAGTTGGTAATTAATTTTTATAACTTGAAATGAATACTATTTTGCTCCTGTTCCCAGACTGTGATGTTGACTAAGTTTGCTTCCAGCCTCACATAATGTTCTTAGTTCCTCTTCTGGCCCTACTCCATCCTTGCTTTTCCATCAACAGTCACCCTGTGACCATGTTCTCTGAGTGATACCTAAATTTGCTTGCTCTTTGTGTTCTTGCTTCCTCTATCATTCAGATTCAAGCCTTCCATCCAATTTTTAGTTTTATTTTCTTTAAATAATTTTCAAAATAAGGCCCATAGCACAACTATTTCTATGTCTTTACCACTGTTTTAGTCAATGGGTGGGGAAAATTTTTCTGTGAAGGGCCATATGACTTCTGTCACAACAACTTTGCCCTTTCACCACAAAAGAGCCAGGGATAATACATGAATGAACATTACTGTGTGCCAATAAACCTTTATTTACAAAAACTGTGTGGTGGCCAGGTTGGCCTTTGGGTCATAGTTTGCCCTACTTTAATCTTTAATTCTCTATTTTTCCTGTTTCTGTTACGTGTTGAAGAAATTACATGCTTTGATCAGTAGATTTTTCTTCCAGTCTGGATTTGACTAACTGCATATTTATTTTCTGTAATTATGTATGGTATATCTAAATGCATAATAAAACTTAGTTTGGATTTTGTTGACAAACTAATTCGAATGTGAAATTTTTTCTTATCTGAAAACATAATTTGGATAGGAAAGTATTTGATTATCTTCAACTCAATAGTTTACAAAATCATGAGTTATATGTAAAAAAAAATTGACCAAAATGGGAATTTTTTTTTCTTAGGCAGAGAAGACTCTTGCATTTAAGAATGTTTTAAAGAGCTGGAACACTGACTCAGTGTTTAAGAGCACTCACTGGCTGCTCTTTAAGAGGATCTATGTTCAACTCCCAGCATGCACATGGTAGCTTACAACTTGTCTGTACTTCGAGTTTCAGGAAACTTGATGCCCTCTTCTGACCTACGTAGGCACCAGGCATTCATATGGTACACAGATATGTATGTGGGCAAAAACCATACACATAAATAAAAATAAATAAAAAATGTTTAAAAATATTTTAAATGTCTTAGTCTATTTAATTACCCTAATTCAATGACCTAAAAAATTTTCTCCATGTGGATCCTTCACCCTTCACACTCTCTCATTTGGTTTTAACATTAGCTATCTTCTAGGTAGGAAGGGATGCTCTTTTCAACTTTTCTTTTCTTGTTCTAGAGTTGGAATGTAGGAGTGAATCTTGCTTCTTTTCATTGTGAACTGCTCTTGAGAGACCACAGTGTGGCCTGTAATGGTGGTTGTTTCTACATTGTTGACATGTATTTGTAGGGTTCATATTTTTTAATAAACCAAGATAGAAAACATTGTTTTAAAGTTAAAATAACCATAGGTTCATCCTGAGCTACAGACCTATAGAAGTTTATTCATCCATCTTTTTATTCTTACATATTTGGAGGATTTCCATTTTTGTCTTGGTCAAATGTAAGTAGGCAATGAATGGAACTGTCCTGTTATTTTGCCAGGGTGACAACTGCTGTGTTGAGAGTCAAAAGGACAAAAGTGACCGGACTTTTCAATTGTCTTGTGGGATACTCTTTATATCTTTTTTCTCCATTTCCCACCAACAATTTGTAAAAACATTTATTTTCACATCGATATCTTAACCATGAACCTTGAAACTTTGTCAGTTATATTGAGAAATGTTATACATGTAATTTTATCTTTGTGTCTCAGGATGAGTGGGGCTGATCATTTCATAGTTTAAGGAATGTATATTTCCTTTGAACTGGTTGTTAGTGTCTGTATTTTTACCATGTTTTCTTCTCTAGTTTTAGAAACGTTTATACCTTAAGGACTGTTACTCTTTGGTGTATAAGTTGCAAAGCTTCTTGCCATTTAGCTTTTGGAATTCTTTGTATTTAATTTGCCCTCCAATTATTTTTTTTTCATTTTAATTCTTGTCAAATACATGAATGTCTTCTATTGGCAAATTTGGATATGTGTCTTATTGAAAAGGTTTACCCTTGTCCTCAATTATGGAAGAATTCACTTGTAATTATCAAGCATATAAAATATTTCTCTATTTTTTTTAGTGGTTCATTTTCTTTATTCACAAGTTTCCAAAGTTCTAAGTTGATAAGCTAGTATCCTTCAATAGTGAATATACCTACATATATGTATATCAAACTTATTATAACTTCACGGGTGAACATTGCATCTTCATCTCTCCCACCCTTCTCCTCCCCTTATCTTCTCCCATGCCAAGTCCATCCCAAATTCATGACCTCTCATTCTTTAATTATTATTTTTACACACACACACACACACACACACACACATCATCATCATCATCTATCTGTCTGTTTATCATCTAAATATCTATTTCCTTCCTTCCTATCTATTCATTCATACATATGGAATCCACTTAGTCCATTTAATGCTGTTATGTGTAAATGCATCCAGTGCTCACTACTTGGAATTGGACAGTCTATGCAGGAATGTTTCACTTGGGAAAACCGATTATGTCTCTCTCAAAAGCTGTTGACCACCTAATATATCACTTAAAAATTTGGGCAGCATAGATATTTAACTTAGGACTTTATGAACAAGAGTTCTCCAATTGAGCTACTGCCCCAGCACTTCACTTATTATTTTAACAATTAAATACCCAGTCCATTTGTAATATACTTTTGAATTACAATATGAAGAGTAGATTCACTCCTAATTATGTTGCTGTACGGTTATCTTGATGGAATTCACCCTTATCTATTTGAGTTACTACCTTTATTCTACACAAAATTTCTATATAAATTAGGTTATGTCTAGATTTTCTATTTATATTGATGTACATGGGTGATTATATGTCTTTATTATATTGGTTAATGATAAATATTTTATAATTATCTTTAATATTTGAAATGGCAGCCACAATTTCTGTACTAACTTTACTCTTATTTTCCTTTATTTTTCTGGTTATTATTGATTTTTCTGCCAAAGGCATACATGTTATAATTAATTTACGTGGCTTCTAAAACAACCTGGTAGTAATTTTCTTGCTAGTCTCTTTGAGGAAGTTGTCTGTGACACTGATTCTTTTAGTCTAAGAATGTGGCATTTCTTTCTCATTGTTTATAAATAAGTACTTTTCTTTCTCATTGTTTATAAATAAGTACTTTTGATTATTGGAGGAGGGGATGAGTCACAAAACTATGGCATTAGCCCTGTCCCTATTTGTTTAATCTCCTTTTTAAATATTATATTTTTAATTTTCAGATTATAATTACATCATTTATCCCTTTCCATTTGTTCTCTTCAATCCCTCTCATGTATTTTCCTTGCACTTTCTGAAGTTCATAGCCTCTTCTTCTTTAATTGTTGGTTGATGTGTGTGTGTGTGTGTGTGTGTGTGTGTGTGTGTGTGTGTGTAGGTATGTATGTATGTATGTGTGTATCCTTAAATATAATACAGCCTGCTTAGTCTGTATAATGTTATTTGTGTATATGTGTATATATATATATATTTATATAATATATATTATATATATTTGCCATATATATGTATACAAAAATATACACATATTCCTTCTGTTGTCAGGGCTGAACAGTTGAGATGGGATAGCCATTTGGTGTGCTTTTCCTTAGGGAAGACTATTGTCTTTAGCTGCTTATAGTTCTTTGTGTGGTGTAGAGGCCTTATGAGTTTTTTCTTGTTTATATTAATATATCTATTGGTGTAGTCTTTGTTCAGCTCATGTTTAGGTTATATTGGAGACACATTATGGATGTAGCTTCTGACATACCTACAAGTAAAAAAATCCCATAACAAACTTCCTGTTCTTCCTGCTTTTACCACTTTTTAACCCCCTCTTCTGCTATGATCTTCTGCTATAATGCAGGAGTTACATTATATATGTGGCCTCTAAAACACAACTCAGCACTTTGATTGGAAGCAACCTAAATAGTCTATCCATGTTAATGAAAACTCCAAAGACATATATATCCTGTTACTATGCAAAATGGATATATGTTAGATTATGTCTTCATTGGCCATGTTGGCTTAAGGCTCCCACATTCTGTTCTTCTGGACTGCATCTTTGGAAACCTTGGGCTGCAGGCCACAGGTGCACTATGGTATCTTCTGTTTAGTCATCTTCCATGTGTAGAAGATGTAAAAACATTAGTCAAAGCAACAGGGGAGGAGTTGAGTGAGTCCCAGAGAGTACTGTCCTTTGAGCTGTCAGTCACATTTAAGAAAACAAATACCAGAAAGGCTGAACTTGCAAAACTTGTCTCAGAAATGACAGGCGTCTGCCACTGTTTCCAAAAGCTTATATAATCCTCTAAAACTGCAAGTGGAACAGGGAAGGAAATGCAGCAGAGAGACTCTTGTGCTGTGAGCCAGAATACCTAAGGCTTTCTGTTTCTCCTTCTCTCTCTGTGGTGAGGCTGGAGCTTTAAATGGAACTTAATAATAGAATAATCTCCAGTTTTATCGATTGTCTTCAATAAATTCCTTAACTTACTCAGGTGTGTTATTTTCCAACATAAAGCAGCGTCTAATCCAAAGTACTCAATGTTATTTGAAGTGCTGAAATGAACACAGAGGTTAGTTGGAAACTAATTCAATAAACTGATGTTATAAGGGAAACACAGTATAAGAAACCATTATATAATATGTATTTGTTTCATGTTACAAGGCATAAGAAAAATCAAATTGACTTTATGTAAGAAAATAAATTTCTAGGCCAGGAAAATTTAAATCAAGACATAATATCAAGAATCGTAGGTGGAGTAGGGAGTGTTGGAATCTAGAAAGAGACCAGAAAATCTAAGATATTTATTACTGAAGAATTGAATATTTGTTCCTAAGGTTCCTAATGCCTGTGTTAAAAAGAGAAGTGCAGTGTATATACTTTTGCTGTACTGGAAAAATATATGTAACAGTTGTGCAAAGCATCTGGATTTCATATTCATAAGTAATTAGTGCTGATTTTATAAGTCAAATGACATCACACAAAGATAGAGCTCATTCTACACTCAGCTTCAAATCATAATGCTTGCTACAATTTACAAGGTGAAATGCAAATGGAAAATATGGGCTACAATATGTCACAACCGGAGAAAGAGAGCAATTATGATCTTTTAGCAGTGTCACACTGAGCCTTCTACTAGTGGACAGAAACAAACATGTTTAGACAGTAGCTGTCATGAATGAACTTCACCAAGCTTTGCCTGCTGGAAGCCACATGTAGAATTGCATTCATATGGGATGGGTATGCTTCCACCTCTGACAGGATCCTGGGGACTGACTTCTGTGGATCTACATTTCACATGGTCTGAAAGCCTGGTAGTCTCCCCCCACCCCATCCCAATTATTTCCATGAGTTCATAGTTTGTTTACTTTTTCTCATTAACTGAGGACTAAGAAAAAGACTGAATAGACCTGAATCAGAATTAACGAAAACCTTGCTACTTATTCATCTCTGCAGCATCCTCCATTACACCAGCGAAGTGTACCTAGACAGCTGTAGTACTGTTCTAACTCTGAGCAGGGGAAGGAGCTCTGCTTTTGTAGTTAGGACGATTTGTGTTCATCCCTCTCATCTGCCACCCAATTTTTGTTTTCTGTTTGCTTAATGTTGATAGTGCTAGCTGCTCCCTAATATGTAGGGTTGTTGTAGGGTCTGAATAAAATAAAGCATGGAAATCATGTTTTCCAATGCTTGACATGTGGTTGGCCCTCAAGAAAAGTTCAAGCTTCTGCATTTCCCTTGATCAGATGCTGGATGGGCCCTTTCAAAGTTGGGAATGTTCATGAATGGCTGGAAAGCAAATGGATGTTCTGGGGGAGCCTTCTTCACTCTCAGATTGTTGGGCCTTGTACTGTTCACTCTTCAGGCCAAGTCTCTCACAGCCCTCACAGAAAAAAACTTGTTCTCTGGCTATCCTGGAAAACAGAGAAAACTGAAAGAAAGACTTGAAGAAATGAGTGGGGCCTCACAGGGAAGAGGGGCTTACTTCCCTTGATAATAGATGTCTTCTTGTGGAATTGTCTATGGTATCATTACAGAAATTTTCACCTCAGGTCAGGCCTCACAACTCAAGTTGAGTCCCTGAAAGTGTCAGATCACTCACAAGGAGCTAGTGAGTGATACTGAACAAATTCATCAGAGAGTAGCATGAGAACTAAATGTCAAATTACTTTGTGTTGTGATAGGTACACCTTCCTCCTAAACGTCCTCCTTTTAAATATTAAGTATTAATATGAAAAATTAGGAATTGTAATTATTCTCTGAATATCCTCAGCACAGCTGCTGAGTATTGAATGCGAACATCATTTGTTGTGTGTGTACATGTATGAGGAAGTCCATGTGTGTGAACATGCATGTGGAGGCTAGAGGACAACACTGGTGTCTTCCTTAGTTACTCTCCAATTTATTTCCCGAGACAGAGTCTCTTAGTTGGGCTGGGAACTCACTGATTTGGTAGACTAGCTGGCCACTATGCCCCAGGGATTAGTCTGTCTCAACCCCCTCAGTGTTAGAATCACATACATCTAGCTTTTTAATGTGGGTACTGGGGATCCAAATTCAGGTGCTTATATATGTGTTCACCCCCTAGTTTCTATTTATGACTAGTAATATATTGTCCCAGCTAAAATTCCTTCTAGTATCTAGGTCTTTATATGTTCCAGGATATAGAGGGGACACTGCAGGTATTCTGCCTGCAGTTAAGGGATGTAGAGTCTCCAGGGATGGTGGAAGGGTGAAAGTTGGTCAAGATGCCTTGAGATTATCTCTTTGTATTCCTAGTGGCTGCAGCAATCGCTGGGTCAAAACAGTAAATTGGGAGCATGTGAAACAAGAACTCACATGATACCCTACAAAGTATTTTTATCCTTGTAGTGATTCTACAAGATATATAATATTAGCTTGGATTTGCAGGTGGAGGAACTAAAGTCTAAAGAAGATAAACAAATCAATAATAGTCACTGGGCTCTAAAATTCAGCACCAGGATTTAAATAGAAGGTTGAATTATCATTAAAGCATGTGATAGTTTTCCCTGATATTGCTGGACTAGACATCTTCCATTTGTCCCTCTAAATACCCTCTCTAGCCTTCTCTGTTTCAAGAGAAGGTTTATATAGATTTTACCAAGGTTCTTTATCCTCCACTGGCTATCTGTTTACTAGGTGATCAGAGAGAGGGAAGATAGCATGACCTGTTTAGTTATTTCTTTGGATCTCTCCCTACCAGGTTGTCTGGGGTGTTTCCCCGTGTAGAAGATGACACTGTGATTTCTTTTTTGTTATTTTATTTTATTAGTTTTTTAAGAATTTCATATAATGTATTTTTATAAAATTTACCCAATATCTCCTGGACTCACTCCCATTCACTAACCACCTAAATTTGTGTTCTCTCTTTTTTTTAAATTTAAACTCACCAAGTACATTTTGCTTTGCCTGTATAATCTTTTCCCACTCTTATTAAAAATATTTTTTCCTTAAATACAAGTGGATCAAGACCTTAACATAAAACTGAACACATTAAGTCTACTAGAAGAGATAGTTGGGGAAAGCCTCGAACACATTGGCACAGATGACCACTTCCTGAACTGAACACCAACAGCTCTAAGACCAACAATCAATAAATGGGACCTTATGAAATTGAAAAGCTTCTGTAAGGCAAAGGAAACTGTCATTAAAACAAAATGGCAACCTACATATTGGGAAAAGATCTTCACCAACCCCACATCTGACAGAGGGCTAATATACAAAATATATAAAGAACTCAAGAAATTAAACACCAAGAAACCAAATAATCCAATAAAAAATGGGGAAAAGAACTAAACTGAGAATTCACAAAAGAGGAATCTCTAATGGCTGAGAGACACTTGAAGAAATTCTCAACACCCTTAATCATCAGGGAAATGCAACTCAAAATGACTCTGAGATTCCATTTCACACCTGTCAGAATGGCTAAGATAAAGAACTCAAGTGACAGCACATGCTGGTGAAGTGGTGAAGAAAGGGAACACTCCTCCATTTCTGGTGGGAGTGAAAACTTGTAAAACCACTTTGGAAATAAATCTGGCAATATCTCAGAAAATTGGAAATAGTTCTACCTGCAGACTTTACCATATCACTCCTGGGCATGTATTCAAAAGATTATCTAAACGATTCTCCACCAACCACAAGGACATTGACTCAAATATGTTCATAGCAGCTTTATTTGTAATAGCTAGAAACTAGAAACAATCCAGATGACCTTCAACCAAAGAATGGATTTAAAATAATCTGTGGTACATTTATACAATGGAATTTTATTCAGCTATCAGAAAAAAGTAAATCATGCAATTTGCAACCAAATGGAACTAGAAAAGCTCATCCTGAGTGAGCTAATCCAGACCCAGAAAGATACACATGGCATGTACTCACTTATAACTGGATTTTTAGCAATTTAGTACAGGGTAACTATCCTACAGGCCCAAAGGAACAGGAACCTATCATAATTATCCTACAAGAATCTTCACCCAGTGGTTCAAAACTAATGTTGAGACACATAGTCAAACATTAGGTGGAGCTCTGGGAGTCATGTACAAGAGAGGGAGGGGGAAAAGAAAGACTAGGAGGAGACAAGAACATCACATGAAGATCAAAAGAGCCAACCAATCTAAGCCCCTAGAGGTTTACAGAGACTGAAACACTGAACAATAACAACAACAAAAAAAAAAGAAAGAAAGAAAAGAAAAAGAAAAAACACATAGATTAGACCTAGGCCTCCCTATACATATATAGGTGATAGGCAATTTGGTCTTCATACAGATCCATTAGCAAGTGGTTGAGGGGAGGGGGGCGGTCACAGTGTCTGTCATGGACTATGGTGCCTGTTAATGGAGCACCTTACCTTAGCTGGGTTGCTATATTGGGCCCCAGAGCAAAAGGAAGCACTTAGCCCTTATGTGGCTGATGAACTGAGGGGTTTTGATATGTGTGGAGCTCCCCTCACCAGAGGAGAAAGATAGGAGGGAGAGCAGCCAAAAGGTGGCAGGGTGGGACCAAGAGGGGAGTAGTGAGGGGGTAGTGATTGAAATGTAACTTGAATAAATAAATATTAAGACAATTTTCATACAATATATCCTGATTATAGTTTCCCCTCCCTCAACTCATCCAAGTTCATGCTCATCTCCACTTCCATCTAGATCTGTCCCCTTTTTGTCTCTCATTAGAAAACAACAGGCTTCTAAGAGATAACAACAGAACATAACAAAATAAAATATAATAAGATGAAAGAAAAACCATCATCTGAAACCAACAGATAAAGCAAAACAACAGAAGGAAAAGAACCCTAGAGAAGTCACAAGAATCAGAGACTGTTTTTTTTTTTTCCACACAGTTAAGAGTCCCATGAAAAGTACTAAATTAAAGGCTGTAATATATATGCAGAGGACATAATAAAGACCTATGTCAGCCCTGTGCTTGCTGCTTCAGTTTCTGGGAGTTCATACGAGCTTTGCTCATTCCTTTAGCAGGCCTTGTTCTCCTGTTGTCCTTCCTCCTCTCTGGCTCTTACATAACAATTGTTCTGCCTCCTCTTCTGCTGGTTTCTCTGAGCTCTAAGGGGAAGGATTTGATGGAAATATCAGATTTAGAGATGTGTGTTTCAAGTTCTCTCTCTGTGTAATGTCTGGCTATGAGTCTCTGTATTTGTTCCTACCTGGTGCAGGAGGAAGTTTCTCTGATGATGGCTGAATAAGGCACTGAATAAGTGTAGCAGAATATCATTAGGAGTCATTTCTAGATCTTTAAACTCATGGAGATGGTTGGATAGTAGAATGTTAAAGTCAGTTGCCAAATATGTATGGACTGGACATTGGGAATGTATGCTAAGCTTTATAATTCTCAAAAATATGTTTAGATAAGTAGTGTTTGGTTTTACCTTAGGTCTCTTGTTCTTGGTCATCTATACCTGAAGTGAGCCTTAAGTGAGTCAGACATTGGTTGGTTACTCCCACTGGTTTGGTGCCACTTTTACCATAGCATATTTTGCAAGCAGGATAGATTTGTAGATCATAGGCTTTGTGCCTAACTCCGGGTTTGCATTTCCAGGATGTTCTGTTTCATTCTTTCCTCTCGCTGTATTTTAGAGAGCATTTTATTTTTACTATATTTTTACTCATTCAATTTGTATGTGTACATGTACCTGCATGTGCATGCATGTCTGAGTGTGCACATAGTCATGTATGTGCCATGACATGTATGTAGAGGTCAAAGGACAACTTATAGACTAAGTCCTCACCATCAATCACATGGACCCTAGACATTAAAAGCAGTTTATCATGGCTGGCTCTAAGGCCTTTTCCTGTTAAGTCATCTTTGTGGCCCTATGCTTCCCTTTTTACCCCCGTTCTCATGCTCATCTACCTTAACCCTTCATTCCTTGGAAGGGAAGCAATATTATCACTCAATTGTGACCTTGCTGGATATGGGTATCCCTCAGATATGGATGAAAAAATGCGGAGTTTGAAGCTGGAGGTGTAGTTAACTGACATTGTGTTTCTTTAACATGTTCAAGACCCTGGGTTCAGTCCTCAGCACTGCCAAAAAGAAAAAAAGAAAGTATAACTCTAGCATGGGGTAATGTGGTTAGAACTCTCAGATGGAGCAATTTCCAGGTGCTCCTGAGCTTGTTCCAGCCTCTCTTTGTGCTGGGATGCTAGGTGTAATGCAACATATCAGTTGTGGCTCATGGTGCTTTTTTATCTATGTTCCATGCACATAAATGTCTTCCCACACATACAATATCCCTCAGATATATTAATAATTTAGAAACAATAGCTTAACCTTCAGCTATACTTTGCTTTGATGTCTAAGCCTATTTCTACATTCTTTAGCTGGGTGACATTTATTCTATGAGGTGCTCATGCATCTAACTAACCTCTTTAGTTCTGGGTACTTTTGCTCATTTTACTTGTAGGGGATCAGAGTATTTTCAAGTCCTTGGGAGACAGTAGATATCCTTATCCCAGCACTCCCTGTTGTACAGAAGCACAGATTCTCTTCCTGGAGCCAGGCAGTCTACTCTGGCAGGAGAGGAGAGGTGTGTCTGGGCCTCTTCTCTGAAAGGCCAGGCTCCACCTTTATGCCTATCAATGCCTTTATGTTCTCAAGAATTCGCTGAGTTCATTTTGAGTCAAAAAAGACCAGCTCTGGGTTTGAACAAATGTGTTTTTATTCAAGGTTTAAAGCATTTCTTTTATGGATCCCCTGTGGTGCCTTTGATTGTCTCCCTTTCCTAGGAACATGAATGACTGTTTATTAAACATAATAATGACAATAAAATGGAGGTAGGGTCTCTTAGCTGGCACTAGCTCAGATTCCAATTTAATCTTTCCCGAGCCTCACTTCATTACAACTCTATTTGGTGATGTATTTCATAACCAGCATGTGTCAGGGTGAATGAAGTCAAGCTTTAGAATAACATGTCAGTAAGATGATTGTTCATGGAACACACAGTACCTCTAGTCTATAATTAAAAATGGGGAAAAACTGACTGAAAAACTAACGATAAGAAATTTGCTTCACTGCACACCACACAGAGCTTTCAAGTAACAAAAGACACCTTCCCCTGTGAAGGGGTTGATGGGGCAGGAAGTACTGGGCCTGAGCTCCAAACTGGGTGAGCAGGACTCTTTTGGACCACAGAAGAGCTCAGAGGGGAATGAGCCCTAACTACTTCAGAAAGAATATGCTTAGAACAACAATAGGCTGTCTGTTATTTGTGATGCGATGTGAACTCTTATACCGAAACGTGGGAGTGATAACAGTGATGTCTTGAAGCTATTGTGCACATTACAAAACATGAACTAACATATGGGGTTAGCAGAATGCCCTGCACATGGTAGGGACTCCATGTTATGTCATTGTTTTGATTCAGAGTCCATTGTAATTGCCATTAGCAATTGTTAGAAATTAGATTACCTTAAAAAGCTTGGGTCAAGATTATGTGAGAGATAAAGTTGGTGGTGTTCATCTCTATATATCTTGATGAGAAAAGACTCAGAAATGGAAGAAAATGTCATAGAAATCTTTTAGGTTAATGGGAAATGGGGCCATCTCATAGTTTAGGGGTTGGAGACATCTCCCCAAGGAAATGTTCTAATTATACAAAAAGACATGGTTTAGGAAGAGACAGGAGTCAGACATACGGGGATGGATGGCTGAAGTGGAATGGATATGGCAGCAATGCTTCCTAAGCATATATGAAGACGACTTTCCCTTCCTTCTTTCAGAACTGCCTGAGCATATCCACCTCCTGTGGGAATTCTTTTGCGTGAGAGATTGTTTCTCCGCAGAACTCACCAGTCTCTGAGTTCTATCCCTGGAATATTATAGATGAAATCAGGAGTAGGCTTGTGAGGTGTGGGAGCAGAGAAAGTGAAGGCTATTTATGACCTCTTAAAGACAGAAAGCCATCTTCCTAATCCTATAAATCTGTTCATTTGCTGCTCCTCACCCAATGTCACATGGCATAACTAGGGGATAAATTTGGTCAAGTCTATCTCTAAGTAAAGTGAGTCCCCACATCCCACCAACCCTCTAAAAGTGGTGGTAATATTTTGAAATAGGTCATCTAGAAGAGCATTTTCATAGTCTTGTGCTCTGGCTAGCCTAGAATTGAGACTCTTTATGCAATGAAGAGCTAGTTAGGAAGGGCACTGTAAACTATCTGTATTGTGTTAAGGCCAACTTTGAGTCCTAGGTATCCTGGCTGTTAAAACTGTCTATTAAGAGAGTCTGCAAGTTACTGAGAGGAGACTCTTAAGTGGTGAAGTTTTTATATTTCATCATGTTGCAGGTGGGATTTCTCAGTGGTGTAACTACATATAAGCTTTCAGTACATATCATAGTGATACAACTTACCTTCAGTGTCTCACGGTCCTGAAATGAATCCCCTCTAAAATCATGTATTTATGAAGCTGGACTTGTACAGAATCTTGACTCTGGTTTGTGAGTATTCTCTTTACCTGTGGTAAACATTTATTTACATCTCAAATGAAAAGTCATACAACAGTCAGTAAACTGACTGAATATGTATCATATTCATGCTCATGCCAGTCTTTAAGATTATCAGCATTCACCCCAGGATGAGTCAGAACCTGAAAAGCTCTGATGATCTCATCTAGATCAGGGCCAACAACTCTGCAACAAACGTTGTCTCTGTGATTCAGTCTCTGGCTCACTGTGACCACATTAGGGTCCTCCAGAGAGACAGAACCAATAAAAAACACATTCGCATATATGAGGTAATTTAATATATTTGTTAATTCAGTTAGACTGTGTAGCTTAACAATGGCCATGAGCTTGCTGGAGAACTAAAGAACCTTGTACATACTCAGTCTAAAAATCTCGAAGTCTCAGAACAACAGACACCCATGATGCAGCCCAGCTTATGTTGTAAAGTAATGGAAGCTCCCTGAAGAGTCACTGCTATAATTCTATGTGGAAAAGCTTAAGAAGAAGAAGTTGGACTTTGAGGCCTATGCACAGTAATGCAGCCATGGGCATAGTTTCTAGTAACAATGGAACTGGCACACACTGCCTGGCTTTCTCTCTTTCTGCATTTATTTAATATAGCCTCTGTAGCCCCTTTGCTTATTTGGATGACACTGTCCGCATTCAGTAAGGCCTTTCAGTACCACTTACTATCACAAGTATTGCACACTCAGGAATATACTTCACCCAGTGAAGTTGAGGAGTTTAACATCACAGTGACTGTAGTCCTGCTTCTATTTGTGGGACTTCTGCTTCTTTGTTTCTCCTATCATTCTTATGTCCGATGTCCATACCCATCTTTCCTGTGTCCTTTCTTCTCATTTTTTTCTGTCTCATTTTTTAAACTTCTTTTTTTTTTTTTTTATCTTGGAGTACTCTACACATGAACCTCTATTAAAGCCTTGCTGTGATTTGTCATTCACTTGTCTTGCAGAGCATAATATTAGACCACCCTCTAAAGGCAAGAATTTTGAAATTGACCTACATATTTTTTCAGGGGGCAATGTTCTCTAAATTTTTCATAAATATTCTGAATAATGGCCTTTGAAAATTGCTCACAGTATCAAAAGGAAAAGACTCAAATAGTCATTCTCTTTGGCACCAGAAAGTAAACTGCTTGTCTATTGGAACCAAAAATATAAGTTTGTAACTTACTTCTATAAAATTTTCTCCTCCACCCCCCAAAATGCATAAACATTTGGTTCAAACCTTAAAAACGAAAGAGACTTAAGTGGGTACAACTCTCTAATTGAATAAAAAACACTTTTTCTGCTCCCCAATTATTTTCACTCTTCTGGTCTCCCATGTTGGGAAACAGGAAGTCAAAATATCTTTATTTCAAATTCTTCTGGTAATTTAGGTAATGACAATAATTATAAGGTAGAAAGTTTTTATGAAATGTCCCTTGCCTAATGTCCATGGAAAAGCTTGAGGAGAGTAAAGAGACAGCGACCGAATCCATATACATTCTCAGCCCAGTGGGGGGTGCTTGTAGCATCCTTTATCTAACTGAATGCTAGAATCTCTCCAGACACAGATGCATGTGCACATTCACTGTGGTCACATCCATAACTATCTTAAGGGGTTTAAAGAGTTGTTGTCAAAGGCAACAACACATTTCTGGATTGGAGGTTGCAGGGAGCTCTGCTTCTTGGGGACTTGCACAGTTCTTACCCTTTGAGTGTTCCTATGTGTGAATGGGGTTCTCTCTGTCTCTCTCTCTCTCTATTTTTTTTTGAGACAGGGTTTCTCTGTGTACATCCTGGACTCACTCTGTAGACTAGGCTAACTTGAACTCACAGAGATCCCCTCCAGAGAGTTCTGGGAGTAAAGGCATGTGCCCGACAATTACTCACAGCTCTGAACTGTCATGTGGGTGCTGGGATTTGAACCCGGGTCCTTTGGAAGAGCAGCCAGTGCTCTTAACCACTGAGCCATCTCTCCAGCCCCTGATTTTTCCTCTCTTAATGCTGCTATTGACGGAAAGATTAAGTTGAGAAGTCAGCAAAAATGGAGCCTGCTGCTAGATCGGGCTTGGTTGCAGCAAGTCGCTGTCCCTGCTACTGAAGTTACTGTCAACTATTTACAGTATCTGAGTTAGGATGTGGCAGTCCTTACCTTCAGGGTTGCTCCTAATTAGCATCCACTAAAAGTCATTTAACTTCAGTTCAACACATAGAAGGAAAAGGCTGTGTTGAAATTGCATGTTAGGAGAAAGGGCAAAATCTACCCTCAGTGGTTACTGTGTAGGTGGTCCCACATAGAAAATTATACATACCACTTCCAAGATCATAGCTCTTCTTGCAGCCTTTGTGGAAAGAGATTGCAAATCTCTGTAGCCTTATTTTGAGGAAGGTAATCATCTATTCTTGCTATAGGACGATCAACAAGAGAAACAGACGAAGATGGGAGGCAGTGTGATGATGTCTGCAAAAGAAATATTAGATGATAGTTGATGGGATAAACTGAGGCAAGGCAGTTAGCAATTCGTGTAGTTCCATTTTCAGGCTCCTTCTGTAGGCATATCAGTGCACAGGGCCTTCTTGTCTGTGACAGTCTTAGCAGTGCAGAGGGCTACACTAGTAGTTTATGCTGTGAACCTGGCTTCCCCTGGCATCTGTGGTTTCCTGGACCACAAATTGCTCCCTGGAAATGACATTCTTCCTTTCCTGGAATGCAAATAAGGTGTGGGAGAGTAGCTAACATGTGGGGGCACTGCAGACTTCTTGCAACCTTCAGAGGGAAGAGTTCACAGCTCTAAGAGATTAAAAAGATAGAAATAGGAGGTTGACAGAAACAGATGAAACCAAAGAGAGGGAAACCAAGGAGGAGAGTAACAACATAAGAAATAAAGAGACTGGAAGAAATGGTGAGAGAGAAAGATGAAAAGAAAAGGAAAGCTATAAAGAAAAAAAAAAAGAAAGACAAGAGAAAACCAGAGAAATCTCACAGTAGAGAGAAGACTAGGCATCTGCTTCAAGTGGTCTCTTTTGCTAGTGACAGTCACAGGTATGCCCTCCCCCATTAGAATATGACACTAGTGACTGGCACACACTCCTTCCCTCATACTGTTCTGAACCTGGATCCAGCTTCAGAAGGAGATAGGAGCCATGACTCATAGACTCATGACTCATATACTGGGGACTCAATCAAATTCTAAGTGGTCCCAGTAAAAGCCTCTGTCCTCATAAGTATGGAGACCACTTGAACAGGAGCATTCAGGCATATCAGAATAGACATTATATAGGGTCAAGATAAATCATATTTTCCAGATAAGAGTAGTCACTGTTAAAGCTTAGGGAAAGAGTAAAAGCCAAAGGTAACTGGCAGTGACATCTAAGGGATTTTGATTGGAGCTATATGGGTACAAGGATTCTGGGTATTAAATTTGATGAGGACCACATTAGTTGATGGAGAATAGGACAATAGATGTTAAAGAAAGTATACATTCAAATCTTTATACTCTGGCACATAGAGCCACCTCCAATAGCTTTACTGCTAGTGTTTAAATGAGAAATACCTTCCACAGCCTCCTATATTTAAGCACTTGCACAACAGTTACTGCTGCTGTTTGGGGAGATTTAGAACACTTAGAATATTGAGCCTTGCAGGAGAAAGCAAATCAGTCCTACCTCACTTCCAGTTCTTGTCCTTTGTGCTTCCAGTGTGTAGTTAACGTATGATCTCTCAGCTTCCTGCTCTAGTCTTACCTGCTATACCTCCTCCACTATTGTGGATTCTTCCTCTGGATCAAGAAGCTAAAATAAGATCTTTCTTTTATAAGATGCTTTTGGTCATAGTATTTTATCACACTCATAAAAAGTAGCTAATACTTTTATGTTGGTACTCTATTACTTAGTTGTATATATGTGTGTGAAATTGAGTGCATGCTGTGTGTGTGGATATCCCAGGAGGCCAGAAGAGGGGGTCAGATTCTCCTGGAGCTGAAGTTACAGGTAGTGAGCTATTAACATGAATTATGAGAACTGAACTTCCTATGGAGGAGCAGCAAGTGGTCTTTACTTCTGAGCCTTTTCCCAGCCTCCTATTTTTTATACTGTAGTATTTTACTTCCTACTATCATATAAATAACTATAGATTGAACCTAAGTCTATCTGAGGTCAAAGTTCATATGTTTTTGCTCAAGAGATATGGCTACCCACAGTAGTAAAATTAAGGCATAAGGAGATGCACAAAGTGGGAAATGAAGTACACACAACATCACTAGGATTGTTCCCTGTGCCAGATGACTGTTTCAAAGGAGCACAGAGTCATCACGGATGTTATGACGGTAAGGGGATGGAAGATCAGGAGAAATTAAAATCTAAGGGTCCAAGATACTCCCGTCAGAACACTGAGTGTTAGAAAGCTGGAGGCACACACTTAACTTTTTTAGAGGGGGAGGTATAGCTACTGTTGCATCAAATTAAACATCACTGTAGTTTAGGATTCCTGATCCTGCCTTCACTGTATCACAATTGCCATCTGAGCTACTTTCTGGGTTCTGAATTACTCTTGCTTCCTCTTTATGTGGTACAGATCCAGTAAGAAATGGAATTAGCACCGGGCGGTGGTGGCGCACGCCTTTAATCCCAGCACTTGGGAGGCAGAGGCAGGCGGATCTTTGCGAGTTCGAGGCCAGCCTGGTCTACAAAGCAAGTCCAGGACAGCCAGGGCTGTTAAACATAGAAATCCTGTCTCGAAAAACCAAAAAAAAAAAAAAAAAAAAAGAAATGGAATTAGCTTACCAAAGCATTAGGCATCTGTTTCCATGGGAAACGGATGGATGGGAGAGGAGCACTGGAAAGGCAGGGAGGTGCCACAGCCTTGGAAGGACCTTGTGAGTTTGCCTTGGCTTATTCATATTGCTACCCAACTCACAATATAAATTACACACTTCATTGCTCACTAATGGTTCTAACTGGGAGTCACTATGAACAGTGCCAGCAGCCTGGGGTCCAGTCACAACCAACAGTGATAAAAGTTGTCTTTCCTAGGGGGAGTGTGAATGAGCCAGCATTATCGTATTGTTTTGGCTTAAGTGATACTGTGAGCTGTGCACAGAGAATTCAGGAAGAACAGATATGTGTGGGAGTGTTTTGTGGGAGAAACCTGTGCTTGGTTTCATAGAATTTTCTCCTACTTCAAAAATTTAACATCTGAGTGCCCTCAAAGATGACACTTACTCTCTTGGAGTCTTAGGATTTTTATGTGTAGAGCAGCTCTATTACAGCCAAATATATTATATGTCACTTGGTATTGCCAATTATTTGTAATGCCTTTGATAACTTGCTCTGTCATAACTCTCTGAGCTTTTGAACAAATTTATTTTAAGAAGCATGTTGAGGGGAAAACAATATACCTCAAACAAACAAACAAACAAAAAAAACAGAAACAGATGGGGAGGGGTGAGGGGGAAGAGGGTGGGTGGGTGTGACCGGAGGGGAGAGTAGGGAGGAGATTGTGATTGAGATGTAACTTGAAGAAATAAAAAATAAATAAATAAAAAATAAAGAAACACGTTGGATGGATCCCCATAATTCAATAGGAGTTATGTTTTCTTTTCACATGAGTGGCAGAGCCTCAACTTGAATGGCCTATCATTCAAGTTCATATTAAGGAACTCAAGGAAAAACTTTCCTGGAGGGCCTAGAATGACCCATGAAAATGACATTTTGTAATCAAACTTTTTTCTTTGGTGAGACTTTATTCCTTCAAGTAATTGAATCTTGAAGACCGTAATCTGAGGCTACCTTATAACAATGAAGGAGCCATTGTTACTTGTGAAAAGTGGCAGGTGATGACTACTCAGGCTCAGAGACTACTGCCATTTATTGAGAGA
Organism: Lophiomys imhausi; assembly: GCA_907164525.1. Taxonomy (NCBI): domain Eukaryota; kingdom Metazoa; phylum Chordata; class Mammalia; order Rodentia; family Muridae; genus Lophiomys; species Lophiomys imhausi. The sequence continues at coordinate 6,407,647 of CAJQZJ010014563.1, read as the reverse complement.
CCATAGGGCTATTGTTCAGATGAGTGTGGCAAGAAAGAACCACACATGGTTTCTGAATTATCTTTCTATGTTTCTTATTCATTTCTTTATTACCTCCTCCAGTAAATTTGAATCTTTCAGATTGTGAGAAAAGGAGTTACTTATAATTCCCAAGCCCCACTTCCTTGTGTGATATGCATTTGTTAGATCCAGTTTGAAAATGTTAGGAAGAATTGTTCATGATCAATGGCTCATCACTGGGCTTCTTAATTATGTCCAAAGAGTTAGGCTCATCTGCAATAGTCATCAACATAAGACCCTCATCTTTGCAATTATGGGAAGTTTTTAAAAAATTAAAGATTTTTTTTTAACTGAGCAGTGATTCCAAATGGAGTCAACTCAAGCAATGTATTAGGTAAGCTTCTCTTCGATATACACCAGCACTAGATGCAAATGGATATCCATTATACAATAGAAGGTTTTAGAGGGAGAATTCAGGAAAATCCTGTGAAGCATGTCTAAGTTCTGCACATTTCAGAAGAACTTAGCTCTTCTTTTCCCTGCCTTTTGTCCATTTTCAAATCATCAAAGTATTTTTTCTTCTGATTTGAACTATTTATATGGAACCATCAGTATTTTGTGTCTAGTGTCTATCATCCTATTCTAGGAGAACTTGCCTGACTCATGGAAAGAAAGGTGTGGGACTATAGACCATATGATTTCATTATAGCTACAGATGATCAGATCAAAGGTGGGTACTGAACTGGAGTGAGTCCAGTTAGCATCTCTCGTCTAACTATTTTGCTTTGAAAAAGGACCTATTCAAATTTAGTTAACTTATCCTTGAAGTCTGACACAAAACAACTGGTATATAATTAAGATTTGATAAAGGAGCAGCCAGAGTTTGTGGACATGAAAGAGCAGGCTTTTTTTTTTTTCTATCCCTTTTGGCCATGATGCAAAGTAAGAACAACATTTTACATTTGATTCAGAAAACACAATTGCACAACTGAAAACAAATTTCTATGAAGCACAAATATATTCCTATGTTGGTATACTATACTATAGTATTATGTGGTATCTATTGTTCCATTTAATCTTTCTTTGTTCCAATTGCTGGTTATCTTTTACTACTATTTTCACAATCTAATAAGTAGGCATAGATGTCCTTGTCTAGAGAATGTCCAGGTAACTTCTGGTCCTTGTTCTCAAGAAAAAAAAAAAATACTTGATTGTTCTTGAGTTTGAATTTCCCCTTGCTCTAATCAATAATGATGGGATTTTATTAATGATTTTTGGTGCCTCTGTGTGTGAGACTCCTCAGTTAGTATCTATTACATACATCTAGACATTAGCAAGGGAAACTTATAGCTAAGAATTTCAGACAGTAATGGAGAACAGGGTTCCAAGATCAATTACATCTGGACTGATTCAAACCATAGTGATTCAGATAAACATATATGAAAGTAACATTATGGAACTGCAAAGGTGGTTATCAAATAAATTAGAAGACAATCATTTAGCTTCTCAGAATTTGGTAGAAATTGAGCCCCACTTCCTGGAGTTGACATCTGAAATTTCCCTGTTGGAGTAAGTGAGAAATCACTTACATGTTGAGTTCTGGTTTCTCTCAATAGCTTTAGGAAAATAATGAATTATGCCAAGACCAAAAGAGAAGATTGAAATATTTCTACTGAAAAAATCAGTTCTGCACGAGAGTCACTTTTAGCTACATTTCTCTTGCTAAATTAGGAAAAGGGAGCTCAATATATAGTAGACTGTGAGAATATATAGCTTTATTGACTCATTCTTAAGGTACTGAGGGTTACTTCTCCCATGGCCACATATACGTACAGCAGTGGTGACCAAGTCAGGTTGCTATAACACCAGGATTTCCCAGAGTGAACAGAAAACCCCCAAAATGCACAACCTTTAATAGCAGCTGCAAAGGCAGAGACAAAAGATAAAATTTGAATAGGTCAAGTCTTAAGAGAGAGTTGAGAGTGCATCTAAAGGAAAACTACTAACAATAAAATGAATGAACTATCACCATATAGTAAAGGATAGCTATACTATAACAAATGCACCAAAGGGAACATGAACACAGACTTTTTTTTCCTGTGCATGAGACACTGTGCCCTAGTGGTGCTGCCTTGTAGGCCTCCAGTGTATGAGGAGGCTCTTGGCCCTTATATGACTACTGAAATGGGGCGGGGGACTGTTATGTAGGTACATTCCACTCCAGAGGAGTGGGATGTAAGAGATAAGGGATAGAGGGTTGGAGGGTGGGACTGGGAGGGGTGGAAAGAGGACACTGTGATGGAGATGGAACCTGAAGTAATAAATAAATATTTAAAAAAATAAAAGCTTCCAAGTTTTGTCCTTTTTGGACAGCAGTCTGTCTAAAGTTGAAGCAAGGAGTTTTTCTTGCCAAGAGAAAGGCTTACCACCAATTCAATCATCTCCCACTGGAGATTCTTCGATGCTCATTTTCTACTTGAAGTAGAATAAGGGGTGCTGTCAGGAGCTGACATGTCTCGATATCAAAAAATCTTAAGTTAAGAAAACATCTTTGAATGCCATATTCTGCAGATCTCTTGAGGTTTTTGAAGATGCCCTATCTATCTCTTATATTTAGATAAGCAAATATTGCTTGTCTCTTAGCAACTTGATTTCTGAGTAGCTTAGAAAATAACTGTGATAGACTGTCATAGTAACTAACAAAATGACACGTTTTCACGACTATTAGTTTCCGTTTCTTAATTATCCTAAACAGTTTATGTCGGTTGGTAGCAAGAGGTCAAAACTTGACATTTCATTTTTAAGTATTACTACGAACAATACCTTTAAGAAGCATTACCCTTAATTTTGTATCAATATACAAAGATCAATACCAATGTGGCCAAATATAATCTTAATTTTGGATCAATATACAAAGATCAATACCAATGTAGCCCAATACAATCTTAATTTTACATCAATATACAAGGGTCAATACCATTGTGGCCAAATATAATCTTAATTTTGTATCATTATACAAAGATCAATACCGATGTAGTCCTATACATCTTAATTTTGCATTAATATACAATGATCAATACCAATTTAGCCAAATATAATATTAATTTTGTATCAGTATACAAAGGTATAAGGCCATATTCAATAATCTGTTCTTTTTTCTTGAACTTTCCCATAGTATGTCTATGTCCCATTTTTCTCAAGTCTGTTCACTCCTACATAGAAGAGAAAGAAGGATACAGAAAAGAAAAAGAGAGAAGTCCTTGGGTCTAACCTCCAAAACCGATTTAACAAGACCATTTAACCACTTGTAGTCTTTTCCCCTAAATAACAAAATTTTCTATTATCTGTCAAACAACCAAAGGGGGGGGGGGACACCCTCCCCACCTTCTGGGGATAGGGACAAAACTTGGAAGCAGATAAGTTGGCAGCCTACCTCTGCCAAGACAGGGTAGGTAAGTCCTTCATAATTCCTGCTCTACAATCAATGTCTGTCAGAGAAACGGGGCCAAATGGCTGAAGATCGATGCTGTAATGTATGGAGAGAAAATGGGAACTGTCCAGGCAGCCACTGGTATGTCATTTCTTAGTTTTGGAAGCTGCAGGCCCTGCACTTCCTATATAATCAGATATATTTATCCCTCTCAGGTCTCTGAGGTGGTTGAAGAATAGATAGCTAGAGTCTCATAGTTAAATTTTGAGTTGCTTAGGAATCAAGAGGGTATTCTGGATCTAAGAAGATATTTTTAAAATTGTGAGGCAAGTTAGTATGAAAGCTGAGTTAGATATAGAACTTTAAACTCATGGAGATGGTTAGATAGTAGAATGTTAAAGTCAGGTGCCAAATACATATGGACTGGACATTGGGAATGTATGCTAAGCCATATAACTCTTATAATTGTGGTCTATTTATTTCTGTTGTTTTGTATTGTATTTATAGTTATAAGAAAAAGAACCATTTTTTGGACTGAAAGGGAGAGCTGTTGGGTGGAAAAAGAAATACCTTAAACTAAAAAAAGGAAGGGAAGAGGATGGGAGGTTGAGGGGGAGGAGGGTGGAAGGGTGGGACTGGAGGGGGGAGTAGGGAGGGGATTGTGATTGAGATGTAACTTGAAGAAATAAAAAATAAATTATTAAAAAAATAAAAGCAAAATCTTATTTGGTTATCAACTACATATTGAAAGGTAAAAACATTGGAAAGTCTTCACACTCTATCATTCCATTTCTGTAACAACTTGATTAGGGAAACCCACAGAGGGCTCTTGGGTTAGAGACAGGTCTGATTCATACACATGGGTCTTGAGGCTGGAGAACTATGCAGTATGAAGCCATTCTGAAAATGTCAGAGATAAGTCTAATAGAGGAAAAAATAAGAATTACCATGGGCATTTGGTAAGAGACTTTTCTTTTCCCTCATATCAATTCTAATACAATTGATTAAATTTAATCAATTCTATAACTCCCATTAGTTAGGTATGATGAATATCTCTACAAACAAAAACTTAGAGCCTCAAGTCCAGGTCTTTGAGTAAAGGGAAGAGCTCTTCTCCCAAACATATCTGTGCCAGTTGCAAACAAACCAAACTCCCGATCAGAAGGGTAAGAATTGTAGTGTTCGCTGTCTTCTTTCTCATTCAGGCTATCTTATCATCTTGAGAGAGCAAGTGTATATGTAATATTTGATATTTCCCTGATGATCTCTAAGTTATAATGCCATATTTGTAATAATTTGTTGTCTCTTTCTAAAATAATTAACTAAAATAGGAAATTATTTTATCCATAATATGTCCCTTGTTTCAGAGTGTACAATTGACATGTTACAAGTTATTCCTTCTTACCACTTTATATTAATTGTGATGTTCTAGCTCATCGTGTAACCATTAACATTGTCTTTATCTTATGAAACCTACATATTCTAGTTTTTATGAGCATATGGAAATAATAAAATCACAGTTATGAGGTTGTTTTTATTTATGACTTTAGTCTTCATCTGAGAAATAAAGTTCACTTTTACAATCTTTTCTCCCAAATTTATTACATCAGAATAATAAGTATCTAGCTCGTGGCTCTTCTGTATTTATAGTTTTCCTAGCCCTAGACTATAGCTTCTGTCTTTCTGTTTTTAACCTATGATTCCCTTCATTCTAAGGCATTTATGTTGTGAAGCCCTTGGTTGTTTTGATACAGAGATGCACCAACTTAAATTTGAATTAATTCTCTAACATTACTTGCATTAAGTAGGAAGAATCCAATCAACCTTTGAACTTGGGCAAGTATAGTCAGCAACCTGGAAAAACAGTGACATTTCCCCCCAATATCTTCAAGAGATTTGCACAGTAAAAATTTATGATTTTTACTCATTTTAAAATTAAGCCTCTTGTGAGCAGATTTCAGTTTTGAATCTAGAAAGGCTAGGTGTCAGGGTACTGAAAATACCCATTTTGTAGAATTCATATCCTTTTTCAACTTCTGCATGGCTCAAGGGTATATCAACATCACATTTTCAAGCAAACTTTAGGAGTCTCTGGGATAGAGTAGACCTATCTTCATTCTTTTATAAAATACCCTTCACACATGAAATAATTACTTTCATATGAACTAGAATATATATATATAATTTGCACATGCACACACACATACATATATATAATATATACATATAATATATCCTTCCAAGATCACTGTTAATTGGAAACATGACTCTACAGAGGGATGGAAGATTCCACTCCAGAAAGCACATCCAACAGGATGTTCATTTTTATTTTTCACCACCTAGGATCTCTCAGTAAGTCTGATTATTGTGGCAAGACAAACCAGCAAGACTCTAAACTCGTTATACTTCAATAACACACATTTCTACTTCAAAGATTGTTCTGAAATAAGAATCATGTAGAATTAAAAAATGATTGGCTAAAATAAATTGCATTTAAACATTTGGGTGATGATATTTTTCTTTGTATCAAGGTTACATGTTATTGTCATAATTTATGACAAAAAATCTTCTATAGTCATATCACCACAAAATGGAATGACTATTATTTGTAAATATTTTTATTACATTTTGAAACTGTTATTACTCTGTCTTTGGACATTCCTACTCTTGTTTATAAAGTGATTTATTTCTTTCTGAAGCTTGGTTCATTGTCTTAGAATTACAAATAATAATAAACTGATAGGACTGTTATGAACATTTAGTAAATGATTGTATGTAAAATATTTAAAAAGGCAAAGAATAGTAAATGTTCAACAAATTCCAGTTGTTAATACAGCTCTTACTATTGCCATCCTATAGTGCTTCTTGTTATTTTATCATAATATTATCTTTTTGTTTTCCATATTCTTTTGACACAGTTGAGTTGAGGCTGTCTACATGAATTTGTACACTGTTACATCACACACATTCAAAAAATACTGTGCAAAGTTACTATAAGGCCTTTGTGCACATAATTAAAAATAGTGAGATAATATTAAACTTATATGACAGTCCTTAATTGACTTAACTCTTGTTGAGTATTTATGCTCATAATTCTTCAGCATTACAAATAATGAGACAAGAAACATCTGTGCAAGTGCTTCTATGCAGTGCAAAGCTTATTACTTCAAACAAAAATGACTAGCACAATCACCATAGCAATACTTAGAATGCATCATGTAAAATTATTTTCTAAAAGAGTTGTGACAAATCGTGTTCCTAGATTAATTGGACATATTTCATTGAACCTTTACCAATATTGGAGATTCTTAAGATTCATTTGGAGTTTTGTAGGTGATGATGTGCTAAGTCATGTAACCATGTAACACACATTGAGTTGAGCCTGCTGTGTAATTGACTGTATGCTAAGTGCTGAGGTAAGGAGACAAAACAGTCCATGTGGAAATTTCAGGCTTGTTCAGATACAAAGAGGACACTAGCACAACTCCAACAATAACTATTTGTGAGTATGATACATGAATAAAAGAGGAACAAATGCTGCTGCAAAGGGAGCTGAAGAAGGCAGTTTAACATAACCCGGAGGGATCACAAAAAATTCCTTAAGTCAGTGATACTTCATCTGTGTTATGGAGGATGAGCAGGGTCACTGAGACAAAAGGAAGTGGCACGACATGGGATTTAAGGTAGAAAAGATGAGATATGAAAATGCTTGGAGAAGAAAAGTGGATTGCTGGTGGAGCTGAGATAGCCATTGAAGTGGGCACTGGGGGCAAGAATGTAGTCTACCTTCAGTCTTGGCTGAATAGATGAAGAGGGGAGTATTTCTCTGTGGAGAAAGGGAAAGATAAAACATCTAAAGATATGATGTTTTAGAAAACACTATAATTCTTTTAAAAAGGGATAAAGACCAAATTACAATAGAAAGAACTCAGGAAATGTGAAGTTAGAGGTAGAAAATAGTTCTTACTGAAGAGTCGATACTGACAAAGTATACTATAAGAAAGGTAGAATAATGTGGTCCAGGTATTGGTAGACCAGTAGGCTATAATTGAATAGATACTTTCTTCTGGTATTAAATGGTCAGGAGCACAAAACAGATTCATTTGTAGACAGGGTTATAGAAATGTATTTGGAAACTTGGTGGGGAATACCATATGTCAGTGTAAATTATTTTAATTAAGACTGAAATAAGATGGTTGATTGAGTAAGCATAGATTACCTAAATGTTTGATAATTACTAAGATGATAATAGAAAGTTAGGAAGGAAGACATAGTTGAGTCCTCAGGAAGTGGTTGTGGATTATTATGCATTTTCCTACTAGGGGATTTTCACCTCTCTTGCTTTGATACACATAGATATGGGAAGAGCAACAGTATGGTTCATCTACACATAGAGAGTATAAAGATGCTTGAGAGTTATGGCTGTCAAATCTAAGTTGGATACAGAGGATGACAGAGAAAGGTGATCTTGACATGGTGGAGCTGTCAGTGAATGGGATGCCATGATGGTGACAAAGCACATGCATATTCTATGAGGGCTTTGAAATAAGAAGAAAGGATAATATAAAATTTCCATTAGAGCATTTGGAGAAAGTGTTGTCAGAAGAAAATAATGTGGTGTTTGGGGTCTTTCTGGATGGAATTGAAATGATTAGAGAGTGCTCTCAATAAATATGGAGAGTGGAAAGTAATGAGTAACATTATTCAGTAAGTCACTCATCCTTGTATATCTGTATGAATGAGGTTGATGAAAATTGAACAGGGAAAAACAGTGGAACTAATGTAAACAAATATCAAATAAGAACAAGCATGTTAGGAGAATAAGGGTAGACAGAAGAGTCTGGCCTCCTGGTGTCAATTTCTACATTTACAAATGGTATACTTCAAGGACATATAATACATGCATTATGAAGGCTAATGTGAATCTGTGAGTTCAGACTTCTGACTTGGATAGTGGTGAACTCATGTGAGCTCTTTGCTTATACTTTTTCCTTTTTCTGTTGGAATTTGAATGATTTCAAAACTTAGTTATTTTAAGATTACTTTTTATCTTAGAAACAGAAAGATCTTGTTTGCTATTTCTTTTTTTTAATTTATTTTTTATTTCTTCAAGTTACATCTCAATCACAATCCCCTCCCTACTCCCCCCTCCAGTCCCACCCTTCCACCCTCCTCACCCTCA
>CAJQZJ010014563.1:6375578-6398635 GCA_907164525.1 Lophiomys imhausi | reverse complement strand
TTTCTTGTTATTTCATTTATTAACTTGAAATATAAAAATTGACTTCTTTTTTTATTTTGGAATATTTCTTTTTTTTAAATACTTTATTTTTTTTTCTTCAAGTTACATCTCAGTCACAAACCCCCCCCATTCCCCCTTCCTATCCCGCCTTTCCATCCTCTTCCCCCCAGAAGTTTCCCCTTTCAGTCCAACAGATGGTTCCTTCTCTTATAACAGTAAGTATTATACAAAACAACAGATATAAGTATGCCACATTTATGAGAGTTAAATGGCCCAGTATACCTTTCCAATGTCCAGTTTATACATATTTGGCCCCTGACTTTAACATTCTACTATCTAACCATCTCCATGAGTTTAAAGGTCTATATCTGACTCAACATTCATACTAACTTGCAACACACTTTTAAGAGTATCTTCTTAGATCTATAACACCCTCATGATTCCTAAACAACTCAAAATTTAGCTATGAGACTCTAGCTGTCTATTCTTCAACCACCTCAGAGACCTGAGAGGGATAAATATATCTGCTTATATAGGAAGTGCAGGGCCTGCAGCTTCCAAAACTAAGAAAGGACATACCAATGACTGCCTGGACAGATCCCAATTTCTCTCCATACATTCCTGAATCAGTCTTCAGCCTTTGGGTCCTGTTTCTCTGACAGACATTTGTTGTAGAGCAGGGATTATGAAGGACTTACCGACCCTGTCTTGGCAGAGTTAGGCTGTCGACTTCCCTGCTACCAAGTTTTGTCCTTTTTGGACAGCAGTCTGTCTGCAGTTGGTGCAAGGGGTTTTTTCATGCCAAGAGAGAGGCTTGCCACTAATTCAACCATCTTACAATGGAGGTTCTTCCATGCTTATCTTCTACTTGGAGTAGAATAGGGGGTGCTGTCAGGCACTGATATGTCTCGATATCAAAAAAAAAAAGAAAGAAAATCTTAATTTAAGATAACATCTTTAAATGCCATATTCTGCAGATCTCTTGGGGTTTTTGAAGATGCCCTATCCATCTCTTGTATTTAGATAAGCAAATGTTCCTTGTCTCTTAGCAACTTGATTACTGGGTACTTTAGAGAATATCTGTGATAGACTGTCATAGTAGCTAACAAAGTGATATGTTTGCATGACTAGGAGTTTATTTTACTTAACTATCCTAGACTGTTTTAGACAGTTGGTATCAAGAGGCCAGAGCTTCACATTTTATTTTTAAGTATCTCCAGGTATGATACCATTAGGAAGCGTTACCTTTAATTTTGTATCAATATACAAAGATCTATTCAATTGTGGTTAAATATACTCTTAATTATGTATCAATATACAAAGATCAATGCCTATGTAGCCCAATACAATCTTAATATTACGTCCATTTACAAGAGTCAATACCATTGTGGCCAACTATAATCTTAATTTTGTATCAATATACAAAGATCAATAACGATGTAATCCAATACAATCTTATTTTTGCACAATAAACAATGGTCAATACCACTTTAGCCAAATAAACTACGAATTTTGTATCAATATACAAAGGTATAAGGGCATATTCAATAATCTGCCCCTTCTTCTTGGACCTTCCTGTGCTATGTCTATATCTCATTTTTCTCAAGCCTATGCACTCCTACATAGGAGAGGAAGAAGGATACAGAAAAGGAAAAGTAGGAAGTCCCTGGGGCTAACCTCCAAAACCCACTAAACAGGACCATTTATCAGCTTGTAATCTCTTCCCCTAAATATCGGAGTTTTCAGTTGTCCTTCAAATAACCAAAAAGAAGGGCAGAGAAACACCTTCCCCACTCTCTGGGCATGGGACGTCGCTCTCTTAAAGTGACTTCCTGCTGATTTGGGTTGTAGTAGACCTGTTTGGGGCCCGAACCCAAATGGAAAAAATGGTTAAAAATGTTAGTACACTCCTTTTATGTTCAGTCCTTCTGTTCTCAGCTGTTTAGATGACCTAAGGGGTTTGTAGGCAGAAGCTGATCTTGCAGGCATCACTGAGGTTCCTGCCGGGGCATTGTGTAGAGCTGAATGGTCCCAGCGACACTGGATTGCCGTGGTGGTTGCAGGCCCCCGATGGAGACAGCTATTGAGGAAGTCTGCCAGGCAGAATCAACTGGGTCACTCGTCCTCCTTGGTGCCTGATTCTGCTCTCTGCTGAGGTTTCCGCTGTCCAGCCGTCCCCGGGCTCCCCTAATGGACGCTTCAATTCTCCTGGAAAGATAAGAACAGAGCCCTGCCCCAATCCCAACCCTGGGACAATTGCCCTCTTTTATTTTTTTTTGGGGGGAGGGGGTAGGTAGTAATTCTCCTGAAGCAAATTTGGCCTTCCAACAACATACAAAGCGTTATCTTTCAATCTGGGTTAAAGAAGAGCTAAACCAGCTCTAGTGTATATATTTTGAGATACCAAAGGACAATCTGCCTGCATCGAGAAGGCCTTTTGTAAGTAATCTCCAAACCTAGTTCCCTCCAAATCCCATGTGTGTGTCTCTGAACTCTAATTATTGGGATCAGAGACCTGTGTTTCCCATCTGAAGGGATCAAAGATGTGTTCCACCACTCCTGGATCGAAGTTTTCTCTATTTAGAGTTTTCCCAGGATCAGGCTGACCCTGAGCTCCGGGATCTGCCTGTTTCTGTCTCCAGTGTGCTGGGAGCTGGGACCAAGGGTGTACTCTTCTTGAATGGTGGGACCAAGAGTATGCACCCTCACCACCCCGCTCTGTATGACTACAGAATACATAAGACTACCAACTCTACGGTGCTCCCCCCGTCTCCACTGAAGTCAAAGGCATGGGCCAATACTGCAATTCTCTTGTATTTTACCTTAGCTCCACGTCTTCTCGACACCTGGAGGTCTGCAAAACCAGGCCGAATGGCTGTATCCTCTATTCCATTCACGGTGTTTCAGCCCTGCCACCTGCCTTTTTTTTTTTTTTTTTTTAGTTAATAAATTTATTTGTTGGTTGCTTCAGGTTACATCCTTATCATATTCTCCTCTTTTCGCGCTTCCCAGCCCCACCCTCCCATGCTCTACCCCCTGACCCTTCCATCTTGTTCCTCTGTGGTGGAGTGTCCCTGCCTAACAGTCTCTCACCACAGATCAGGAGTCATATGAGGGCCAAGAGCCTCTTCATTCTCCGGGGGCCTACGAGGCAGTACTGCCAGTGAAAGGTGTCTCCTTCCTACTGGGGGAATACTAAAAAAAAGACCAAGAAACACACAAACCCACAAAAACAAAGAATATCCACAAAAAAGAGAGGAAAAATAGAAGGGAAAAGGAAAAAGAAAAAAAGAAAAAAAGAAGGAAAAAGAAAAAGATAAAAAAATTATGTCCATGTTCCTTTTGGTGTGTTGGTTGTAGTACAGATATCCTGTACGATATAGTTAAAATCCTACTGTAAGTGAATAGATGCCATGTGCATCCTTCTGAGACAAGGTTAGCTCACTCAGGATGAGCTCCTCTAAATCCATCCATTTGGTTGCAAATTGCATGATTTCATTGTTTCTTATAGTTGAGTAATATTCCATTGTATAGATGTACCACAATTTTTAATCCATTCTTCAGTTGAGGGACATCTGGGTTGTTTCCAATTTCTAGCTATTACAAATAAGGCTGCTATGAACATAGATGAAGAGACTTCCCTATGTTTCTGTGAGAGGTCCTTTGGGTGTATACCAGGAAGTGGTATGGCTGGATCCTGAGGCAAGTTTATTCCTAGATTTCTAAGATATCGCCAGACAGACCTCCATAGTGGTTGCACAAGCCTGCACTCCCACCAGCAATGGAGTAGGGTTCCCCTTTCTCCACACCCTTGCCAGCATGCGCCAACATTTGAGCTCTTTATCTTAGCCATTCTAACAGGTGTTAGGTGGAATCTCAAGGTCATCTTGAGTTGCATTTCTCTGATGATTAAGGATGTTGAACATTTCTTCAGGAGTCTCTCAGCCCTTAGGGATTCCTCCTTTGTGAATTCTCTATTTAGCTCCATCTCCCATTTTTTGATTGGATTATTTGGTTTCTTGGCTTTTAGTTTCTTGAGTTCTTTGTAGGTTTTAGATAATAGCCCTCTATCAGATGTGGGGTTGGTGAAGATTTTCTCCCAGTCTGTTGGTTGCCGTTTTGTTCGAATGACAGTGTCGTTTGCCTTACAGAAGCTTTTCAGTTTCATGAGGTCCCATTTATTGATTGTTGATCTCAGGTCCTGAGCTGTTGGTATTCTGTTCAGGAAGTTGTCACCTGTGCCAATGAGTTCGAGGGTTTCTCCTACTTTTTCTTCTAGTATCTTTAGTGTGGCCGGCCTTATGTTAAGGTCTTTGATCCACTTGGAATTAAGTTTTGTACAAGGTGATAGGTATGGGTCTAATTTCATTCTTTTGCAAGTGGACATCCAGTTGGACCAGCACCATTTGTTGAAGATGCTGTCCTTCTTCCATTGTGCGGTTTCGGCTTCTTTGTCAAAGATTAGTTGGCCATAGGTGTGTGGGTCCATGTCTGGGTCTTCAATTTGACTCCACCGATCCAGTGGTCTGTTTCTATACCAGTACCATGCTGCCCTTATTACCGTTGCTCTGTAGTACAGCCTGAAATCCGGGATGGTGATACCTCCAGATGTCTCTTCACTGTACTGGATTTATTCAGCCACTCTGGGCTTTCCGTTGTTCCATATGAAGCTGAGAATAGCCCTTTCCAGGTCTATAAAGAATTGTGTTGGTATTTTGATAGGAATTGCATTAAATCTATATATTGCTTTTGGTAGGATAGCCATCTTTATTATGTTGATCCTACCTATCCATGAGCATGGGAGATCTTTCCATCTTCTAAAGGCCTCCTCCATTTCTCTCTTAAAGGGCTTGAAGCTCTTGTTATATAGGTCCCTTACATGCTTGGTTAGGGTTACCCCCAGGTATTTTGTGTTGTTTGTGGCCACTGTGAAGGGGGTTGCTTCCCCTGTTTCATTCCCGGTATATTTGTTTGTTGTACAAAGAAGGGCCTCCGACTTTTCCGAGTTAACTCCACGTCCAGCCACCTTGCCGAAGTTGCCCATCAGCTGTAAGAGTTCTTTGGTGCAGTTTTTGGAGTCGCTTATGTATACTAACATATCATCTGTGAATAGGGATAATTTGACTTCTTCATTTCCAATTTTTATCCCTTTGATCTCCTTTAGTTGTCTTATTGCTCTAGGAAGGACTTCAAGTACTATATTGAAGAGATATGGTGAAAGTGGACATCCTTGTCTTGTCCCTGAGTTTAGAGGAAATGCTTCAAGCTTCTCTCCATTTAATTTGATGTTGGCTACTGGCTTGCTGTATATTGCCTTTATTATTTCTAGGTATGGTCCTTGTATGCCCGTTCTCTCCAGAACTTTTAGCATGAAGGGGTGTTGGATTTTGTCAAATGCTTTTTCTGCATCTAGCGAGATTATCATGTGGTTTTTTTCTTTCATCTTGTTTATGTGGTGAATTACATTGATAGACTTTCGTATATTGAACCATCCCTGCATTCCAGGGATGAAGCCTACTTGATCATGGTGTATGATACTTTTGATGTGTTCTTGAATTCGGTTTGCTAGTATTTTATTAAGTATTTTTGCATCTATGTTCATGAGGGAGATTGGTCTGAAGTTCTCTTTCTTTGTTGGGTCTTTGTGTGGTTTAGGAATCAGAATGACAGTGGCCTCATAGAATGAGTTTGGCAGTGTTCTTTCTGTATCTATGTGGTGGAAGAGTTTGAAAAGTAATGGTGTTTGTTCCTCTTTGAAGGTCCTGTAGAATTCCGTGTAAAGCCATCTGGCCCTGGGCTTTTTTTGGTTGGGAGATTATTAATGACTGTTTCTATTTCCTTGGGTGTTATTGGGCTGTTTAAGCTGTTAATCTGATTTTGATTTAGTTTTGGTAGGTGAAATTTATCGAGGAAATTGTCCATTTTGCTTAGGTTTTCAAATTTAGTGGAATATAGATTTTTAAAGTAATGCCCGAATATTTTCTGGATCTCCTCAATGTCTGTTGTTATTTCTCCCTTTTCATTTCTGATTTTGTTGATTTGGGTTCTTTCCCTTTGCCTTTTAGTTAATTTGGCTAGGGGTCTGTCTATTTTGTTGATTTTCTCAAAAACCAACTCTTGGTTTCATTGATTCTTTGTATAGTTCTTTTTGATTCTAAGTTGTTGATTTCAGCTCTAAGTTTGATGATTTCCTGCCTTCTGCTCTTCTTGGGAGTGTTTGTTTCTTTTTTTTCCAATTCACCCAGCTTAGCTGTTAGTTCACTAATATGAGCTGTCACAATTTTCTTTTTGAAAGCACTTAGTGCTATGAACTTTCCTCGTAGCACAGCTTTCAATGTATCCCATAGGTTTGGGTATGTTGTGTCTTCATTGTCGTTGGATTTTAAGAAGTCTTTGATTTCCTTCTTTATTTCTTCCCTGACCCAGTGGTCATCCAGTAAGGAGCTGTTCAATTTCCATGTGTGTGTAGGCTTTCTGTTGATTCTTTTGCTGTTGAAGACCAGCTTTATTCCGTGGTGGTCTGATAAGATACAAGGTGTTATTTCAATTTTCTTGTATCTATTGAGACTATCCTTGCGACCAACTATGTGGTCGATTTTGGAGAAGGTTCCGTGGGGTTCTGAGAAAAAGGTGTATTCCTTTGTGTTTGGGTGAAACGTTCTGTAGATATCTGTTAGGTCCATTTGTTTCATGATCTCTGTTAGACTCAATATTTCTCTGTTTGTCTTCTGTCTTGATGATCTGTCCATTGTTGTGAGTGGGGTGTTGAAGTCTCCCACTGCTAATGTGTTGTGATCGACGTGCGCTTTAAGTTTTAGAAGTGTTTCTTTTACGAAAGTAGGTGCCTTTGTATTTGGGGCATAGATGTTCAGTATTGAGATTTCCTCTTGATGAATATTCCCTTTAATAAGTATATAGTGCCCTTCTTTGTCTTTCTTCATTAGCTTCAGTTGGAAGTCTGTTTTGTTTGATATTAGGATGGCTACTCCAGCTTGCTTTCTGGGTCCATTTGCTTGGAAAACCTTTTCCCAGCCCTTTACTCTGAGGCAGTGTCTATCTTTTGTTGTTAGATGTGTCTCTTGTATACAGCATAAGGAAGTGTCTTGCTTGCGGATCCAGTCTGTAAACCTATGTCTTTTTATTGGGGATTTGAGTCCATTGATGTTGATGGATATTAGTGACCTGGGGTTGTTATTTCCCATTAGTTTGGTATAGGTGGTGGTCCTGTGTCTCTTTTGGTTCAGTTGCTGAGGGGTTTTCTATTCCCTTTGTTTTCTTGGGTGGAGTTTTCTTCTCTGGGTTGGGATTTTCCGTAGGGCTGGGTTTGTGGGTAGATATTGTTTAAATTTGATTTTGTCATGGAATATCTTGTTTTCTCCATCTATGGTGATAGAGACTTTTGCTGGGTAAAGTAGTCTGGCTGGGCACCTATGATCTCTCAGGACTTATAGTATATCTGACCAGGCCCTTCTAGCTTTTAAAGTTTCTGAGGAGAAATCAGGTGTAATTCTGATGGGTCTGCCATTGTATGTGACTTGACCTTTTTCTCTTACAGCTTTTAATATTCTTTCTTTGTTCTGTACATTTGGAGTTTCAATTATTTTGTGGCAAGAGGAGTTTCTTTTCTGGTCTAATCTGTTTGGTGTTCTGTAAGCCTCTTGGATTTTTATTGGCATCTCTTTTTTCAGGTTTGGGAAGTTTTCCTCTATGATTTTGTTGAAGGTATTTCTTGGACCTTGAGTCAGGAGTCCTCTCTTTCCTATATACCTATAATTCTTAGGTTCCATCTTTTCATTGAGTCCTTGATTTCTTGGATGTTGTGGGTGAGAGACTTTTTAGCCTTCTCATTTTCTTTGGATGTTGTACTGATTTCTTCCATCGAATCTTCCATGCCTGAGATCCTGTCTTCCATCTCTTGCATCCTATTGTTGATACTCACATCCGTAGTTCCTGTTCTCTTCCCTTGGTTCTCCACTTCCTCTTTTAACTTTGACTGTGTTTTCTTTATTGTTTCTATTTCTATTTTCATGTCTTGTATGGTTTTGTTCGTTTTGTACATTTCCTTCTCCAGCTTGCTTGTTTTTGTATGAAAATCTTTCATAGCTTTGTCCTTTTCCTGTTCAAGCTCTGTCACCTTGGCTTGGAGCTCTTTAATGGTGTTGTTCCTTGTTTTGAGTTGTAGAATTGTGGCTTCTTTTAATTCCTTCATAGATTTAAGTTCTTCTTGCAGGGACTCTATCACTTTCCATAATGCAGAATTGTCAACGTTTTCATGTGTTTCTGTTGGTGTGAGGTCATCCGAATTGCATGAGCTAGGGTAATTCTGCTTTGTTGGAGTCATATTTCCTTGATTTCTATTTTTTTTTGACCTTTGGCCATTGGGTGCATTTAGCTTTCTGTTCTTTTCGTTTTCTATGCTTGGATCCACAGTGGATGATTTGGTGCAGGCGACGAGTTACTTGGCTATCTGTTGATGCTTACAGGGGGATTTCAGGGTCACTGTGGTTTTAATCGTCTGAGGCACTGTGAGCTGGTGCAGCCTATTCCCAGGTTGTGAGTAATGGACCGGAATTGTTTCACTGCTCCCAATTCAGACTTCTCTATGTTGCACTCTGAGTTATCAGCCTGTAATGGTTCTGATGGTATGAACCTGTTTGCCCAGGCACAGATTCTGTGGGCTTTGTTTGTCGTCACAGAGGCTGACAGAGTCTGGCTCCACACCTAATATGTCTGGATTTTCCGGAGTACAGCTATGGACCCGATTTCTGGTTTCTCACTAGGCTTCTCGCCACAGGCCTGGCCTCTGAGTCTGATTCCCTCCTTGTCTGCATATCCGCGGCTCTCCCTCACCGTGGGTGCACAGAGCCCTGGATCCCCCGGCCGCCTGAGTGAACTTCTCGCCCCAGCACCTCAGCTGTGGGTGCGCTTATCCCTGGCCCAGCCCACGCCTGACTCTCTCCCCAGTTGTCCTGCCGTGGGTTCGCGGGGATTTGGTCCTACCAGCCGGGCTCCCTCCCCAGCTGCGCTGCTGTCAGTGCGTGGGATTCGGCCCTTCCCACTTGCCTTTGTGTTCCCGGTTTCCCGCTCACTTAGAACCTCCCACCCTCCGCTTAACGAGCGGCTGCGGACCACCCGCTGAGCCCCCTGTTTGTTCCTTGCTAAGACTTCCACTATATCGCAAAATTTTTTAAGTGGGTATAAGTTCTACCTGAGGTGTGGGGAGTCCAATAGGCTAGTGAACTATCGCCAATTGGGCTCTGATTCTGCCTGCTGTGAGTTGGGGACGATCTTACCAGGCGCCTCTCCAAATGGGAGTTCCTGAATCCCAGGTTTAGTGGCTTCTGTGTCTGCGAGAGATGGGGAGAGAGCCTTACCCTGGGACTTTTAACAGTCCCTTGGGAGCTGTGAGTGTTCCCGGGAGGGTCTAGCCCCTCCGGTTTTTGCACAGTGCCCAATAACTCTGTGTTTTTTATGGCTCTTTTTTTACCCACATTCAAAATGCGTCAGTGTAGGTCGCCACCATCTTCCTTCCAACCAAAAATTGACTTCTGTAGACAAACCTAAGGTCAAAATTTATTACATGAATTTTATGTTTGTTGAGCAGTCCTGACATTCAGCATGCTATGTGGGTTTTCCAGAGGAGATGTGAATACATGTCCAAATATTCCAGATGGAACACTATAGAAATGCCTACCTCCAAGTTCATGGATTGTTGGGACAAAATATCTCACAAAAGCAACTTAAGGAAGGGTTTATTTTGGCTGACAGTTTGAAGGTACAGTTTATTTTGGTAAGCAAGTCTTGGGAACAAGAGCCTGAGGTGTCTGGTCACATTGTATCAACAGTCATGAAGCAGAGAGATCAATGTTGATGCTCATCTCACCCTTCCTTTCCTTTTGTATTCAGTCCAAGACCCTAGTTCATGGGATGGTGGAGGCCATAGTTACCAGTAGTGTTCCCACCTCAATTAAGCTAGTCTAGAAACTCCTTTGCAGATACACTGAGAGGTCTGTTTCTACAGATATTTTAAATAAGATAAGATTTTAAATCTTATCAAGTTGATAACTGACATTAATCACTCCAATGAATGAATGAGTTCACTGGCTTATTGGCTCAGAACCTTATGTGTAAGGGATTACTTAGAAGAGTATGGATGGCTCAGCTGTATAGCCAAACGTTCCAGTTCGGCATGGGTGATGATTCACTAATAAAACTGTATCATTGGAACCTGTCCTCATTTGACCTTCTTCTACCTCTGAGCATCTTATGAAACCACCTGTACCTGGGAGACAGGAGGAAGTGGTGGGTGGAATCTCAGGTGAGTGTCTGGTGACCTTCCTCCTTCTAAGAGGGAATGATAACAGGTCCCTTACCATAGACCTATCTATCACTATATAGTTTTGCTTATCCCATTGTCATGATTATAGAGTCAAGTATCCTACATATTGTCATAGCTGCCCTTCTCCATGGTAGAAGTGGTCATGTTATGCTTAAAGAGCTGAACTCTCAAAGTGTTTAATTCACTCATTTTTCTGAATTTTCTCATAATTGATGTGAGGGAGTTATTTTTTTTTTCTTTCCATATGGTCACCTAGGAGGAATTGAATCTCCCCTTTATTCCAAGCTATCAATGAGACACCAAGCAGATCACAAAAATCCTGGAAACATAGCAATTGTTGTTATAAGCTGCCCATCATGATTCCAGTGCAGGCATCACTTTGCCTCATTGCTTTACATAGAGTATTCATTAGATATCATCTTTGTTTAAATGGCCGTGGTTAGCTATGGCATTATTCCATCAAGTTTTTCTGAAACCAACATGCTTTATGATAACAATGAAATTCAGTTCTTGCATTGATCAAATAATGAAAATAATATGGACTACATTAAACTCCTAAGTTTTCAGAAAATTCAATTTGTTTAATTTTACAGTTGTTTTTTATAATTTCCCACATTTTGTTTTCTAAGGTATTTACAACATAATGCCTTTAGTTTTATTATTCATGCTATATTTTCAAAACCACTTATCTTTGGATACCATGAATAAAGATGTTTATTTTTACAGAGTCATCTTGGGGATTGATCAATTCTCCCACCAACACTATTAAACGAATTAATGCATTATAAAGACAATTTGACATTTATAACTAATACTCTTTGATTTCTTTTAAAACGTCAATTTAAGACTAGTAATGTAGTAAACTACACAGGTTTTGTATAGATAGATTTCCTTCAGCCTTCCCTAATGATGCAATTAAATTCTACAAAGTCAGGGGAAACAAGTAGGCTGATAATGCTCCTCTTCTGCTCCCCCAGTTCCAAGCCCACCAGTCTCATTTCCAGTTCTGTAGAAGAAAAACCTGCTGAGGTCTCCTTTTGCTCTCTGACCCCAACCCCAGTGGATCACAAAGATCTTTTCCTCAAGCTTTCCTTCCCCCAACACATCCCATTATCCCAGACTCCAATACCAGTAGGCATACACTGTGAACACACCAGCAAGCAGGCAGGGGGGCAACAAGTCAGCAGAACCTTTTTCATTCAGACAGTACACAACAACCACATTCTCCTTAAGTTCAGGGATGAAGGAGAAACTAAGGGAAAGAAACACTGACCCAAGAGACATAAAACCAGATGTCATCACCCAGGCCTATAATCATTCCAATCCCTAATGCCTAGACATCAGCCTAAAAACACAGTCAATAATAACCAGGAAAAAATGTCTCCACTGAGAAGACCACAAAATCTCACCACCTTAGGCTCTATAACTGAAGCCCAAGAAGAAGACTTTAAAGAATCATGTATGAAGATAATAGAGGAAGTGAATGAATTCATTTTAGAAATCCAGGAAAATACTAACAGTGTGAGGAAATGAATAAAATAGGTCAAGACCTGAAGATGGAAGTAAAATCAATAAAGAAAACCCAAACTTAGGGAATTCTGGAAGTGAAAAAATTTTAAATTCTAACAGGCACCACAGAGACACATTTATCATTATAGTACAAGAGATGGACAAGAGAATCTCAGTCATTGAAGGTATGATAGAAGAAATGGATATACCAGTTGAAGCAAATATTAAATCAAAAACTTCCTGATGCAAAAATTCCGGGATATCTGTGACACTATAAAAAGACCAAACCTGAGGGGCTGGAGAGATGGCTCAGCGGTTAAGAGCACTGGCTGCTCTTCCAGAGGTCATGAGTTCAATTCCCAGCAACCACATGGTGGCTCACAACCATCCGTAATGAAATCTGGTGCCCTCTTCTGGCCTGCAGATACACCTGCAGACAGAACACTGTATACAAAATAAATAAATCTTTAAAAAAAAAAAAAAAAAAAAAAAGACCAAACCTGAGAATAATAGGAAAAGATGAAGGAGAAGAAACCAAGCACAAGTGCCAAGAAAATAATTTCGAGAAAATCATACAAGAAAATGTTCCTAACCTAAAGAAGGAGATGCCTGTAAAGGTACAAGAAGCATACAAAACATCAAATAGATTAGTCCAGAAAAGAAAGTCCCTATATCACATAATATTCAAAATACTAATCCTACAGAAGAAAGAAAGAACATTAAAAACTGTACAGGAAAAGGGTCAAGTAATATATAAAGGCAAACCTATTAGATTAATACCTGACTTTTCCTTGAAGACTCTAAAATCTAGAGAGACCTGGACAGATGTGCTATAGACTACAAGAGACCACAGATATCAGCCTGCACTACTATAAACAGCAAAATTTCAATTACCATAGATCTAGAAAATAAGGTATTCCAAGTTAAAACAAATTTAAGCAAAATTTACAAGCATACAATACTTATTTACAAATCCAGTCCTATAGAGGGTGCTAGGAGGAAAACTCCAACCTAAAGAGGTTAACTACAACCATGAAAATACAGGGAATAAATAATACCAGACCACCAAAATTAAAGGAAACACACACACACACACACACACACACACACACACACACACACACACACCACTCACACATCAATACCATCATCATCACCACTACCACCACCACCACCAAAATAACAGGAATTAATGGTCATAATAGTTCTCAGTATTAATGGCCTCAATTCCCTAATTAAAAGACATAGACTAAGAAAATAGATGTGAAAACAGGACCCATCCCTTTGCTGCATTCAGGAAGCACACCTCAGTGTCAAAGACAGACATTACCTCAGAGTAAAGGGTTTGAAAAAGCTATTCCATTGTACAGTTTTGGCTTCTTTGTCAAAAATTAAGTGACCATAGGTGTGTGGGTTCATTTCTGGGTCTTCAATTCGATTCCATTGATCAACTTGTCTGTTTCTATACCAGTACCATGCTGTTTTTATTACTATTGCTCTGTACTACAGCTTGAAATCTGGGATGGTGATACCTCCAGATTTTTTTTTTTTTTTGTACAGGATTAATTCAGCTATTATGGGTTTTTTGTTATTCAATATGAAGTTGAGAATTGTTTTTTCCAGGTCTATAAAGAATTGTGGTGGTATTTTTGATAGGAATTGAATTGAATCTGTATATTGCTTTTGGTAGGATGGCCATTTTTATTATGTTGATCCTACCTATCCATGAGCATGGGAGATCTTTCCATCTTCTGATGTTCTCTTCAATTTCTTTCTTCAAGGACTTGAAGTTCTTGTTATATAGGTCTTTCACTTGCTTGGTTAGAGTTACCCCCAGGTATTTTATATTGTTTGTGGCTATTATGAAGAGTGTTGTTTCTCTAATTTCTTTCTAAGCATATTATTTGTTGTATAAAAAAGGGCTTCTGATTTTTTTTGAATTAATTTTGTATCCAGCCACCTTGATGAAGGTATTTATCATCTGTAAGAGTTCTCTAGTGGAATTTTTGGGATTGCTTATGTATACGATCATATCATCTGCAAATAGGGATAGTTTGACTTCTTCATGTCTAATATCCCCTTGATCTCCTTTAGTTGTCTTATTACTAGCAAGAACTTCAAATACCATGTTGAAGAGATATGGCGAAAATGGGCATCCTTGCCTTTTTTCTGAGTTTAGAGGAAGAAGGATAGCATCTTCAACAAATGGTGCTGGTCTAACTGGATGTGAACATGCAAAAGAATGAAATTAAACCCATACTTACCATCTCCCACAAACTTAAGTCCAACTGGATCAAAGACCTTTTTAAGGCCTGACACACTAGATCTAATAGAAGAGAAAGTGGGGAAAAAGCCTTGAACTCATTGGCAGAGGTGACAACTTCCTGAACAGAACACCAACAGCTCAGGCTCTAAGACCATCAATCAATAAATGGGACTTCATGAAACTGAAAAGCTTCCGTAAGGCAAAAGACACTGTCATTTGAACAAAACTGCAACCTACAGATTGGGAAAAAATCTTCACCAACCCCATCATCTGACAGAGGGCTAATATCCAAAATTTACAAGAATTCAATAAATTAAATGCCAAGAAACCAAATAATCCAATCAAAAAATGGGCAACAGTGCTAAACAGAGAATTCACACAGGATGAATCCCTAATGGTTGAGAGACACTTGAAGAAATGCTCAGCATACTTAATCATCAGAGAAATGTAACTCAAGATGACTCCTAGATTCCATCTCACTCTTGTCAGAATGGCTAAGATCAAAAACTCAAATGACAGCACATGCTAGTGAGGTTGTGGAGAAAGGAGAACACACCTTCATTGCTCGTGGGAGTTCAAGCTTGTACAACCACTATGGAAATCTTTCTGGTGATATCTTAGAATTCTTGGAATAGCTCTACCTCAATACCCAGCCATACCACTTCTGGGTATACATCCAAATGATTCCTCACCAAACCACGATGTTTCCTCATCTGTGTTCATAGCAGCCTTATTTGTAATAGCTAAAAGCTGGAAACAACCCAGATGTCCCTCAACCGAGGAATGGATAAAAACAACTGTGGTACATTGACACGATGGAATACTAGTAAGCCATCAGAAATAAGGAAATTATGCAATTTGCAGCCAAATGTATGGAACTAGAGAAGCTCATCCTGAGTGAGATAACCCAGACTCAGATGGATGCAAATGGAATCTATTCCTTTATAATCGGATTTTAGCCATATAGTATAGGATAAGTATACTACAACCAATGCACCAAAGGGAACCAGAACATAGTCTTTGTTTCCTATCAATGAGACACTTTGCCCTAGTGGTGCTACCTTGTATGTCCCCAGTGTGTGAGTGTAGCTTGGCCCTCATATGACTGCTGAACTGGGGTGGGGGACTAACATGTGGGGACACTCCACTCTGGAGGAGTGGGATGGAAGGGATAGGGGGTTGAGGGCATTAGGGCAGGACTCGGAGGGGTGGAAAGAGGGCACTGTGATAGGTATGTAACCTGAAGTAATAAATAAAAATTTTAAAAAAGAAAAAGAAAGAAAAAGCTATTCCAAGCAAATGGAACTCAGAAATAGCTGATACAGCCATTTTAATATATAAGAAGATAGACTTCAAACTGAAAGAAATTAGAAGATATAGGCAATGACACTATGTACTCACCAAAGGAAAAATAAACCTAGAAGACATTTAAATCTTTAATATTTATGCTCAAAACACAAGGGCCCACAAATCTGTAAAACAAATATTACTACAGCTAAAATCACATATTGACTCTTACACACTGGTAGTGTGATGTTTCAATAACCCAGGCTCACCAATGGACCAGTCCTCCAAACAGAAACTAAACAAAGAAACACTGGAGCTAACAGATATAATAAACCCAATAGACCTAACAGATATTTACAGAAATTTCCCTTCAAACACAAAAGAGTAGCATTCTTCTAAGTACCTCATAGAACTTTCTCCAGCATTAATCACATACTCAGACACAAAGCAAGTCTTAAGAGTGTAGGGAGGTAGATAAATTAAATTAGAATTAGAAAATATCTATGGGTATCTGATATAGTCTCTCAATTTGGGTCATGAAGATCAACTTGGCTGTGAGCGATTTAGCTTATCAGCTTGTGGAAAAACAAGGATGAAGTCAGGTGAAAACCGGAAACAAACAGGAGACTTAATGGACTGAAAAACAAGGTTGAAGTCAGGAAAAACAGGAAAGACTTAATGGACTGAAAAAACAAGGTTAAAGTCAGGAAAACAGGACAGACTTAATGGACTAAGAAACAAAGTATTTGACCTGGCATTGTTTTCAGCTGCTAAGTGGGCAGAGCTCAAATTAAGCTGAAACAGAGTTCCCCCATTTAAGGACAGTGCATAGAGCTCCCCCAAAAAAGAGGGCCCCAATGCTAGAGAGCTCCAAGAGTCCTGCTGAAAAAAGTGCTGGCCATCATTTGATGGCCAGATCTCCCTGAGGCAGAAAGAAGCTGGTGAGCAAAGAAAGCCTCAGCAAGACATCAAAAGGCAAAGGACTAAACTCCATGGCTCAGCTTTTGCCTAGAGGGGTTTGAGCTGTCTGAACAGTGGCTTAAACAAAACTGTGACTGGCTTTAAGGACTGAGGCAGAACAGCTGAGTTCCTGATGCGAAAAATGTAAGCTAGGGGTCTCCCAGAGAGAAGAAAGCATTAAGACTTATTTAAGGTAAGACTGTGATAGCCAACTTACCCTGATGAATCTACATCAGAGATCCAGAAAAATGACTGCTAAGTACATTAAAGTATCTACCACAGAGATGGTGTTCCTGATGACTGAAGAACTGCCCCAGAGACTGTATCCTTCTAAAAGGTTAGGAAAATAATTGTCAATAGGATTAGTGGTTAGGTTAATGGGATTGTAGGAATTTGTAGGATTAATAGTTAAGAAAATGTTGGTATTTGTTATAAGTAAATATTGTTAGTTAATAAATAAATAATAATTTTAAAAAGTTCTGTAACACAAGAGATTCTAAAAAATTAAAATAACTTCCTGCCTCCTATCAGCTCACCACAGATTAAACTTTGCTATTGACAATAACTCAGGGAACAAAAAGAAAACAAACTCACTGGAAACTGAACAACTTTATAGTGAATGAAAAATGGGTCATAAAATAATAGAGAGATCTCTTGTTTATTGTATGGAAGCATCATCTGACAATAAAAAGCTGTTAGCAGAGGCAAAAAAAAATCTGAGACCTGAGTTCTGGGAGGCAGAGAGGATTCTAAACAGAGTCAGAGGAATGGATTCTTCCTGATCTCTGAGGAACACAGGTACAAAAAAAAAAAAAAAAAAAAAAAAAAAAACTTACGAGAGGTAACTAGCCATGTGGTAGACATAGAATACAATAGATGGGATGTTTAAATTACAAGCTAGTTGGGGAACAACCTAGCTATATGGCCTAAGTGTTTGTAAATGTAATTAAGTCACAGAGTAATTATTTCTGGGAACAAGAGGCAGGATGGATAAAAACACATGGTCACAACAAATAAATAAATTAAAAATTTATATAATTGAATGAAAATGAATACACAACATATCCAAACTAATGGGAAACAATGAAACCAGTTCTAACAGTCAAATTCATAACAGCAAGGGCCAACATTAAAAAAATGGAGAGATCTCATACTAGCAACATAATAGCACGCCTGAAAGCTCCAGAACAAAAGGAAAAAAAATTCACAGCAAAAAGTGTAGGTGGCAAGAAATAATCAAACTTATGGCTAAAATCAATAAAATACATTAAAAGAATTATAAAAAATTAATGAAACAAAAAGTTAGTTCTGTAAAAAAATCAATAATATTGACAAACCCTTATCTAAATTAACTAAAAGGAGGAGAGAGAATTTCTAAATTAACAAAATTAGAAATTAAAAGGAGGACATAAAAACAGACATAGAGGAAATCCAGAGAATCATAAGGATATGCATTAAAAAAATGTACTCCACCAACTTGGAAAATCTAAAAGAATTGGATAATTTCTTCCAGAGATGCCACTTTCCAGAGTTAAAACAAGTTCAGAGAAGCAATTTAAGCAGACCTATAACCCCTAGTGAAATAGAAGCATCCATTAAAATCTAAAAAAAATGTATTGCTACGAACAATACCTTTAAGAAGCGTTACCCTTAATTTTGTATCAATATACAAAGATCAATACCAATGTGGCCAAATATAATCTTAATTTTGTATCAATATACAAAGATCAATACCGATGTAGCCCAATACAATCTTCATTTTGCATCAATATACAAGGGTCAATACCATTGTGACCAAATATAATCTTAATTTTGTATCAATATACAAAGATCAATACCGATGTAGCCCTATACAATCTTAATTTTGCATTAATATACAATGATCAATACCAATTTAGTCAAATATAATATTAATTTTGTATCAGTATACAAAGGTATAAGGCCATATTCAATAATCTGTCCTTTTTCCTTGATCTTTCCTATACTATGTCTATGTCCCATTTTTCTCAAGTCTGTTCACTCCTATATAGGAGAGAAAGAAGGATACAGAAAAGAAAAAGAGAGAAGTCCCTGGGTCTAACCTCCAAAACCCATCTAACAAGACCATTTAACAGCTTGTAGTCTTTTCCTCTAAATAACAAAATTTTCTATTATCTATCAAATAACCAAAGTGGGAGGAACACCCGCCCCACCTTCTGGGGATGGGACGTTGTTCTCTTAAAATGACTTCCTGCTGATTTGGGACGTAGTAAACCTGTTTGGGGCCCAAATAAGAATGGAAAAAAATGGTTAAAAATGTTAATAGAATCATTTGATGTTCAGTCCTTTTGTGCTCAGCTATTTAGATGTCCTAAGAAGTTCATAGACAGAAGCTGATCTTCAGAGCGTTACTGAAGATCTTGCTGGAGTAGTCTGTGGAGCTGAATGATCTTAGCGATTTTGAGTTATTGTGGTTGTAGACTTTTGAGGAAACTGCTATTGAAGAAGTCTGCAAGGCTGGATCATCTGGGCCACTCGTCTTCTTTGGTGTCTGATCTGTTTTCTGCTGAGGTTTCCGTTGTCCAGTTGTCCCTGGATTCCTTGAATGGATGCTTTAAATCTCCTGGAAAGATAAGAACAGAGCCCTGCCCTAATCCTAACTCTGGGACAATTACCTTTTTTTTTGGGGGGGGGGGGTCAGGTAATATTTTTCCTGGAGCAAATTTGGTTTTTTGATAATATATAAAGTATTACCTTTCAATCCGGATTAAAGAAGAAATTATTTTGATATTTTGGAGCTAAACAAACCTTTAGTGTATATATTTTGAGATCTCAAAGGACAATATGTTTGAATTGCAGCCTGCCTTTTGTAAGTAGCTTTTAAACTTAAATCTTTCCAAATCTTATGTGCCTGTCTCTGCATTCTAAATTTTGGGATCAAAGACATGTGTTTCCCAACTGATGAGATTACAGATGTGCTCCTCCACCCTTGCATCAAAGTTTTTCTCTGTTTAGAGCTTGTTTTGTATCAGGTGGCCTTCAGCTCTGAGATCTGCCTGTTTCTGTCTCTAGTGTGTTGGGATTAAGGGTGTATTCTTCCCCAATGATGGGACTAAGGGTGTGCACCATCACCACCCTGCTTCTTGTAACTCTAGAATTTATAAGACAACTAACTCTATAGTGATCCTCCTGTCTCTACTGGAGGTAAAGGCATGGACAAACACCATGCATTATTTTACCAAACGACATAAACTGTTTAGGATAATTAAAAAACGGAGACTAATAGTCATGAAAACGTGTCATTTTGTTAGTTACTATGACAGTCTATCACAGTTATTTTCTAAGCTACTCAGAAATCAAGTTGCTAAGAAACAAGCAATATTTGCTTATCTAAATATAAGAGATAGATAGGGCATCTTCAAAAAACTCAAGAGATCTGCAGAATATGGCATTCAAAGATGTTTTCTTAAGATTTTTTGATATCGAGACATGTCAGCTCCTGACAGCACCCCCTATTCTACTCCAAGTAGAAGATGAGCATCGAAGAATCTCCAGTGGGAGATGATTGAATTGGTGGTAAGCCTTTCTCTTGGCAAGAAAAACCCCTTGCTTCAAATGTAGACAGACTTCTGTCCAAAAAGGACAAAACTTGGAAGCAGTTAAGTCGACAGCCTAGCTCTGCCAAGACAGGGTAGGTAAGTCCTTCATAATTCCTGCTCTACAATAATGTCTGTCAGAGAAATGGGGCCAAATCCCTGAAGATTGATGCTGTAATGTATGGAGAGAAAATGGGAACTGTCCAAGCAGCCCCTGGTATGTCATTTCTTAGTTTTGGAAGCTGCAGGCCCTGCACTTCCTATATGATCATATATGTTTATCCCTCTCAGGTCTCTGAGGTGGTTGAAGAATAGATAGCTAGAGTCTCAGAGTTAAATTTTGAGTTGTTTAGGAATCAAGAGGGTGTTCTGGATCTAAGAAGATATTTTTAAAATTATGAGGCAAGTTAGTATGAAAGCTGAGTTAGATATAGAACTTTAAACTCATGGAGATGGTTAGATAGTAGAATGTTAAATTCAGATGCCAAATACATATGAACTGGACATTGGGAATGTATGCTAAACCATGTAACTCTTATAATTGTGGCCTATTTATTTCTGTTGCTTTGTATTGTATTTTTAGTTATAAGAAAAAGAACCATTTTTTGGACTGAAAGGAAGAGCTGTTGGGGGGAAAAAAGAAATATCTTAAACTAAAAAAAAAAAAAAAGGAAGGGAAGAGGATGGGAGGTTGAGGGGGAGGAGGGTGGAAGGGTGGGACTGGAGGGAAGAGTAGGGAGGGGATTGTGATTGAGATGTAACTTGAAGAAATAAAAAATAAATTATTAAAAAAAACTGCTTCTTGCTGAACTGGGATGCAGAAAACCTGTTTGGGGGCCCAAATAAAACAGAAAATACAGAACAATTTCCCCTATGAACATTCATGCAATAGCACTCAATAAAATATTTGCCAACTGAATCCAAGAATATATCAAAAAGGTCATTTACCATCATCAACTAGGCTTCATCCCAGAGATGCAGGGATGGTTCAACTAGGGAAAATCATTCAATGTAATTCCACAAATGAACAAACTTAGAGGAAAAAAAAAAAGACACATGATCATCTCATTACATGCAGAAGAGGCCTTTGACAAAATCCAATACCCCTTCATGATAAAGGTCCTGGAGAAATTACTGATGCAAGGGATATACCAAAGCATAATTAAGACAATCTACAGCGAGCCTATAAAGGGAAAAACTCAGAGCAATTCCACCACAATCAGGACTAAGACAAGGTTCCCATAGTAGCAAGGTTCCTGTGGCACTTAGAAAAAAATGGCCCCCATAGGCCCATAGGGAGTGGCACTTTCAGGAGGTGTGGCCTTAGGCATCAAGGAGATACAAATCAAAAATGCTTTGAGAGTCCATCTTACATCTGTTAGAATCACTAAGATGAATAACACAATTCATAGCTCATGTTAGTGATAATGTGGAGCAAGGGGAACACACCTCCATTGCTGATGGGAGTATAAACTTGTATAGCCACAATGGAAATCAGTATGGTAATTCCTCAGAAAGATGGGAAAAGGATATGTGGATCTCTTTGAAACAGGGCATAGGATAAATGTTATGGGTGGATTGTAGGCAGGGGTGTGGAATGAGAACAGGAGGATCAGGTGGTGAGGGATGGGGAGATAAGGTTGAGGGAGGGAATTTAAGGAGACAGATGGATTTTAAGGGTCATTTGAGGAGCAGTTTGGAAACCCAGGGATGTGGAAATTTCCTATAATATATGAAGACAATCCTAATGATGTCTCCAAATAATGAGGGAGACAGAACCCCAACTGGGCATCTCTTGAAACCACATGAAGCTTGCAGTACCAGGAGTGGGTTTTATCCAATTGAGCTTGCCCAAAATGGTTCCATGGAAATCTCCAAACAACTTAAACTGTTACCAATAGGTTGTTTTCTATAAATTGACAGCAAGGCCCCACTGCTGAAAACAGCACCCATACAACTGATGGAGAAGATGGAGAAGTGGAGCTGATGCCTTCCTAGAATATTCATCTTCATGTTCTAATGTCTATGACATAGAAAGGTACTCTTCTGGCTCCCAAAAGAGAAAAGTTAACATCAAACCATCCACAAAACCTTTGATCTATAATCTGCACAGTACACTGGGATAATGGTGGCACAAACCTTGTGGGTATAACCAATTTATGTTTAATGATGATTTATGACCTACTCCATGAGTTAGAATCAGTAACTGTCACTGCTTGGTTAACCAAAAACCAAAGAATAGACAGCTCAGAGATCTAGGGTAAAACTAAATACTACTTATCCTAATGTTTTTAATAATAAATTTAATAAAAATTTCCCAATGATATTTTACTATATTAATAGATTGCTCTCTTCTCCAGGTATTATTAGAGAAGTTTCCTTTTGCATCAGATGAGAAAAAATACAGAGACCCATAAGAAGATATTAAAGATATTACACACACATACAGGGAGAGAGAGAGGGTGAGGGGAGAGAGGGAGAAAGAGGGGGAGAGAGAAACATAACTCAAAATGGAATGTTTCTATCAAATCTCTTCCCTAAGAGCTCAGGGAACCCTGTAGAAGTGGAAGAAGAAGCAGATGGAATGGAAGAGACACAAGGTACAGAGGATATCAGGAGATCAAGGCCCTGAACAAAGTCCATGTGAACACAAAGAGACCGAAGCAGTAAGCACAAACCCTACATGGGTTTGGACCAGATCCTCTGCATATATATTATAGCTTCAGTTTAGTACCTTTATGGAACTACTGAATGTGTGAATGAGTGGAACTCTGATTCATGTGCCCTCTCTTGGGGCTCTTATATTTTTCTGTTGTCTTGTCTTATTTTATTTTCTTTTGTTGTTATCTCTTACAAACCTGTTTTGTTCTAATGAGAGATAGAAAGGAAGTGGATGGGAGCAGAGGTGGGGAGGAAATAAGAGGAGTAGAGTGGGGGTGAATGTATTAAGATTATATTGTATTAGAAAAGAATCTATGTTTTAAAAAATGGAAAATTAATTAAGAATGAAATCCTACAAAGTCATAGTACATGGGTAAGTCCATGTAACTTGTAGAGAGCTGCGACGTGCTGCGCCTTAAAGATGGCGCTGGTCTCCGCCTTCCACCAGCCCGACGGTGAG